>CM055819.1:23925376-23968274 GCA_029582265.1 Zoroaster sp. YZ-2022
CCCCCCTCCGCCTCCCCGCTCCCCGCCCCCCACCAATGTTGTTATCTCCAGTCCGGAGCACAGACCGCCCAATAAGAGCCAACATTGTCAGGGCAAATTAGCGAGATTTGACGGGATTGTCTGAATTCCCTTGTAGTATAATATGTGAGCGATATGCCCATTTTATCCATGCGCTTATTGTCTGTCTTTGTGAAAAAAATTATGTTGTTCAGTTTATTTTATTTTATTACTACAGTAGTATTATTAAGTTTTCTCTGGAGGGTGTTTGGTTTTGTTTCCCAAACATGAAATAAGCGTCAAAGGTTGAATTAAAGAAATTATTTGGGGAAAAATTATAATAATGATAAAAATATTATTGTAGATTTTACCCTAACGTGTGATAAATTATACTCTTTATACAAAAGATACAAACGTTCTAATCGGTGTGGGATTCAACCCACGATCCCCGCTTTACAGTAGGTGTCTTATCCACTATACCACCGTGGTATACACCAGTTCGGTCCCATTCATATGTCGATGGATAATGTAACCACGGTTCACCACTGAACAATAAAGAAGGAGAGTCACTCCTTCCTTTCTTTTTGGTTTCGATGGATCACCATGGATTTTTCGTCAAAATAAAGGAATGAGGGGATGAAATCAAATTGAAGAGGCTTGTATGTTGTTTGTGTATCTTAATGTGCTTTTCGCGTTGAACACAAACTCTTTTGGGAACTTATGGACCAAAATGGCATGGTGAACCGTGTACGGTGCACCCTACAATAAAGTTCTGATCATCTGTGTTTTGCTAGCGCATTACAGCCATGCATCGTCCAAGGTATCGAACTGGGGGCGTTTGCAGGTTGCCACGGTGATCTAGTGGTTAAGACATCTGATCTGAAATGCGGAGATCAGTATGTTCGAATCCCAACCAAGTAGAATGTTTATGTATTTTTGTCCCAAACACCCACAATAATATTACTTTTATTTATTTATTGTTTATTTTATTTTTGATTATTATTTTTTGATTATTGGATGATGATTTTGAGGAGGAGAGTGACAAGATGATGAGGATAATGAGGATGAGGATGGCGTCCAGCGTCACCTACATCATTGCATCATTATCATCACGAGATGATCACCAACACCATCACTTGCCTTGTCCCTTAATGTATTGTCCTTGAGACAAAGACAAAGACTGCGGTTTGCCCGCTGCCTGGTCACGGCTCCGTAGATAAACTAAGAGAAAATTCAGACAATCCCGGCCAAAATAGTTGGGACACGTGACAATAAACATACCCTACCCTGTCCCCGCTCTGCGCTCTCCGCTCCCCCGCTCCCCCCACCAATGTTGTTATCTCCAGCCGGAGCACAGACCGCCCAATAAGAGCCAACATTGTCAGGGGGCCGGGGGGGCCCAGCGAGATTTGACCGGGATTGTAGGTGACAACGATCCATTCAAATGTTTTGGCCATAGACAAGCTACCAAGAACACGGCATTATGTACTGAACTCTGATGGTCATGGAAATATTAAGAGAAAACAAAAAATTAACTACATGTATTCCCACAATGTGAGCAACCTCATCATAAACATCTAATACAACAAAAGCCTATTAAGCATGACTGAGATTTATGGATGGGTTGGGAAATGCTGCCAAATCTGAAACGGTGTACTTTTTTTTAGCTCTATGTGTAAAGGATACATCCATGACTTGAGTGAACTTGTCTTCAGGGATTTGTGCGGTGTCTCCTTGCTCCAGTTGATCTATCTGGTCTACCAAGTCCTGTCAACAAATTGGTTCTGAAGATTAGTTGTGGGTGCATCTTGACATTCCAATAGAAAGATTCAAAGAACAGAGTAACACAGCATGTAGGCATTTACATGAAGCAGAAGCTTGTATTGAGGTCACAATGCAGCCATGTAATAATAATAATGTGGACTTATATAGCACAACGTATCCACCAAACTGGTGCTCAAGGTGCATTACATTATTACCCCTGCTTATCAGGCTCATAAATCATTCCTGAAACCATCTCAGCTCCTTGGGGAGTATACAGCTCAATTGCTGCCATTTCAGCGCATATATGGCTAATCAAACACAACAACCAACTCTGCCCTCACAGGTACCCATTTACCCCTGGGTGGAGAGAAGCAATTATGGTAAAGTGTCTTGCTCAAGGGCACAATCACCCCGGTCGCGGCTGGGATTCGAACCCACATTCTGATGACAGAGCCATCAGAACACAAATCCGGTGCACTAAACCGCTCGACCAGTGCAAACAATGAGAAAACATGTTTCTCACCAACAATTCTTCTCAGAACCACCAACTTTTACATCTCTTACAGAGATTATTTTACACAGTGCTACCGCAAACCTTACTCCACCATGCAAAGCTTCAAATCCTACTTGGGAACACACTTAATCCTTCAAGGGCGCATACACATAAACCAGTGAGTTACCTTCATTTATCCTCTGAGGGTGCTCTTTTAGTTTTCATAAGGGTTGGATATATTGAACAGGATTGATGATGTCAACAGGGGGGGGGGGGGCAATTTTCAAAAAGCTGCTTAAGGGGACAATATAGTCACAAGTGCTAATTTTAGATTAACTCAGTGACTGAAAATAATACCCCACATGACAAGGTCATATTACCGTTGCTGCTGCATAAATGAGCCAGTCATTTTTCAGTCAATGTGTTCATCTTAAACTGGGACACCGATTCCATGCCCTGTTAAAAGTCTTCTCTGATCGTGACGATACGGTCCCTTTAAACCAGAATACACTTAGGATAAATGTCTGTAAAATCATAAAATCTTTTTAAGATCCAATCGTTATGTACAGAAACCAACCTTTGATATTTTAAGCCTATTTTGTTGTGTTGTTCAGGAGAAAACAGTGATAAAGCATTCATAATATTTATTCGTTCTAATAACGACCATGCTATTGAATCAAAGTGCTATTATTTTCAAGAGTTTTTCAGAATTTTCAACAATATATTTAAACACTTATGTTAACATGGCACACAAACCTCCAGTTTATTTTTCACTTCCTGAAGTTCATCGTTGACCATTCTGAGAGACACTTTACAAGCCTTAGGCACCATGGGAATCTCTTCTCCAAAGGTCACGACTTCTGGGACATTGGCATTCACTGCCTTGGCCACAACATGGAGGAATGTAGACTTGTTGTCCACCGTCTTTGTCGTGTCCAACTACAAGAAAGAAAAAGGGAGATAAAAATTAAGAAAAATGCAAAATATCACTTCTTAGAAAACTCGTAAATCATTTTAGTATTTTATCCATGTCCCATACAGGTGCCTTCACTGTCTAGTTCCCTAATAATTGTATGGTAAGGATCAACTAATGGGTCATGACACCGAAGGTACCATTCTATTTCGGAATTGAGTGTCAATTTGCTTCCCACAGACTTGCATGTGGAGACTCAAAATGGCCGCACCATTATCTGGTTAGAAATTATTCTTTAAATTGTTTTTTAAAAAGTGAGGTTTTGAAAATTCAATTCTGAATAAAAGAAATGTGAGATTTCTAAAAGTAATGACTTGAAAAGTAAAGCTAAGCAACTGATCTTTTTCAAAGGGCGGCCATTTTGATTTTCTAATACAAAAGTCCAAAATAGAGTGGTGCCTTACGAACAATTATTTGTTTTCATAATCTGAGAGTGGCAGTCAGGCAACCAGATAAAAAAATAACACAATGTGAAAAGGAACTTTTCCTGAAATTGTGACCATCGTGTCCGTAGATAATGTTCTACATAATGATGCAATTTCTTCAAAATGACAAGTTTGATTTAATTTTTAAAAAATAACATAATGTGAAAAGCAACTTTATTTAATCTGTGAACACGGCCTTGTTTTGATGTCTTACCTCGGTGAGGAATGTGATTTTGAAGCCCGTTGCCCCGGCAACTCTCTGGTTCCCTTTATTCATGTAGTTTCCCATGGCCAGCACCAACTGAAAATCAAGCTTGTAATTTTATAATGAGAATTTTATCCTGCAAATTATTGTAAATTTATGAATATAATAATACCATCAAAAATTTAAAACTGTGTCTTTATAAGTAATGTTTTATAATTTTTTTTTTTTAATTTTAAATATTATTTATATATAGTGAGACCTGTTAACATGAAGTATGTATATTCCGTGCTCTTGGCCAAATTGTACCTTGACAAATTGATATCTTTGGGTGTAATTTTTTGATTCATTTTAATGAGTTTTTAATTTCTCACAAGTATATTTTTGATCCTAAGAACCCAAGTGAAGTCAGTAGATCACTTTCACTCATGTCAAACTGTATTACGGATGTCCGAGGTTGGATGTCTTCAAATATGTTGTGCTTAAATGACAACAAGACTGAGTTTTTTATTGCGGCAAGTCGTGCTCAATTAAGTAAACTGTCGCATTTAAAGCTTGAAATTGGTCATCTCTCAATTAGTCCATCTCAAACTGTTAGGAACCTCGGTGTTATTTTTGATAGTACAATGACTATGTCAGCTCATGTCTCTGCCATTTGTAGGTCCGTAAATTCACACATTAGAAATATATCACACATCCGGAAGTATATTGATCAATCTACGTGTCATCACGTGGTCAGAGCTCTTGTTACATCCCGCCTTGACTACATAAACTCGCTTCTGTTCAGTTCCTCAGATAAGGATCTACAGCGCCTGCAACTTCTCCAGAATAGGGCTGCTAGGGTTATATTCCGAGCACGTAAATTTGATCATGTTACCCCTTCTATCTTAGACTCCACTGGTTACGTATACCTCAACGTATAAAGTTCAAAGTTTTAGTAATGACTTACAAATGCCTCCAAAACACCGCTCCGCCATACCTCCAGGACCTCATTTCCCATTTATCATCCCAGCCGCTTGCCTACGATCATCATCTGATAAGTCTACACTCACCGTGCCCAGAACCAACCTTGCAAATTCCTTTGGCTGCAAAGGTTTCTTTGCTGCTGCACCTTTTCTCTGGAACGGACTTCCTCGGGAACTTCGGCAGGCCCCTACTCTGAAACAATTCAAGTCGGCCCTCAAAACCCACCTGTTCCAATAATCCTCCTTTTCTTTCTAAGCGCTGTGGGACCCTGTGGATGCCTTGTGCATTTCATTTACACCTGTGTAAAGAGCGCTATATAAATGTTCAGATTATTATTATTATTATTATATTTTTATTTACTGACCTCCAGCACTTTAGCGAGTTTCTGGCTGGCTCGGAGCTCGGTGGCTGCCTGCTCAATCACCTTCAGCAGCTTGGATATCTCGTCCATCTTCTCTTCAAAGCTGGCTTTGAACAATAAGCTCTCAATACGCAGCTTGTAACCCGGCAACTGACTCATCTATGCAAATAAAATTTAAAAAATAAAAATTCTTGAAATCAATCCATTTAGATAAAATGTGTATAAATCTTCAATAAATTAGTATAAAGGCTGGTTTATGCTTCAAACAAGCACGTATTCGAAGCAAATTATTTATGTTATTGTTAATTAATGTACATTATCAGCAAATGATTCACAGAATTTATTAAATCTTCAACTTTTGCAAATGAGTAGTGAGCCTGGGTCTCCCTTTGGTCTAGAGGACAAAGCCCCCCTGAACCTCCCGGATGTTTAATTTTTTTAGAAGTTTAAACTAGAGGTTTGGACATAATACAGGCTACTTCTTTCTTTCCTTGGTGGCTACTTAGGCAAAGGGAGATTTGTAAAAAAAAAATAAAAAAATAAAAAAATAAAAAATAAATCCTGAAAAATCACAGGCCTATGATTATGTGACATACCTCATAGGCAAACTTGTCTGGCATCGTTAGTTGAGAAATCTTGTTACTGTATTTCTTGAGTTTCTCAATCTGTAAATGCAGAAAGGATTAGACAAGGGTCAGTATCAAATGGTTATGATGTAAAACCGTCAGAAAAAAAACAAAGCAATTCTTGGAAAAAATGATGATGAAAAAATTCAGTTACAATGGGAGAAACTTCTTTGTGCTGGTGTTGGGTTATGTAGGTTACTTGAGAGATTTGGCTGATACCACGGCATGGAATAGGGAGGTCTGGGTTATATACCGGGGCGGATTCCTTCATAAGGTATCACCCAATTGTTGGTTTTACACAGGTTCTGATTACATAAATATGAAAGTGGTTGGTCTTGAAAGTGCAGAAACCAAATGACAGAAATTTGCTAAAACAATTTTTTTCTTTCCCCGGTAATTTTCAGAGACAGGTGCTTACCTCATGTTGATCAGGGGCATAGAGGGTCATCTGCTCTAAATGTGACTGGGAGAATTTGTCGGTACTCATGCGGAGGATCTCAGCCTTAATATCAGCAATGGGCAGTCGCAGATGACCAAGCAAGATGGCTGAGAATGCAAAGAAAACGGACACACATATATATTTTTGTAATGACATTTTTGTAAAATGATGAACCGTTTTTTTAGTAAGCCTTGTAGCTTTGCACGGTGAAAAGGATATTTGCTGTGACACCGGGTAGAAATTCTCTTTTGAGTAGTAAATAGTTCTGAAAAGAACCAGTTGGTTACAACTCGACAGTTCAATCAATACTGTAGTTTTGGTATCGATATTTATCTATCCGTTCTGTGCACATCGTAGCCCCCTAGTGGCAAGATTACACCCGATGTCTTGATGATAGCCACTTTGGCATCAAGTGAGCTCGTTGGGTTATGGTTCTACACGTGCGCACACTTCTGCCAGCCAATGATCGCTGGAGATATTGCACGCGTATGCACATCAACTGCAAAATACGCCAAATGTAACACACTTTGGCTGTCCTATCGATCAACAGTGATCTAACAACATGTGAGCGCCCTCAACAGCTCATGCACGGAGTGAATACTTATCTCTTACCTGTATTGTGAGCTTTCTTGTGGTTTATCACCGCAATATGAGGTTTCTTCCCTTTAGGTGGAGCTGTAAAAAAAACAAAAAAAACATCATACATAACCAACTGATCTGTTTACAGAAGAGTTCTTTAATTAATAGCATCTCAAAAGACTTATTTTATTGTACTTTTTTTTTTCTTGTAAAAGGGAAATTAGTAAAAATTTTTGAATGAAAAAAGTAATTGACTGAAGCATTGTTTAAGGGAAGGTAAACCATTGGTCATTACCTGATTACAAAATTACTGATTTTTGATCTGAGAGCTAATTTGATGTGAATTTTGTAAAAATAATCCTGAAAAAATCTTTTGTCATTTACAAACCATGTATGATTTCTTTAAACAAAAATGTTGGATACCCTTTCACACTTTTCTAACGACTTAGATTCTACACTGAGCTGAAATCTTCACAGTATGTGGTTAGTAATGCAAGATATCTTGATTCAAAGAAAGTCAGCATATTCACAGAAGCAGTTTGCCATCAATGTTGTACATTTCCTTTTAAACTGTCTATAAGTGTCATTATTTGAACAAAAATTCATTTATTATGTTCATCATAAATTTATTTATTCCCTTAAATGGACAGTATCATCACGATCTGAGAAGAATTTCAAAAACACCTAGCGAAAATTCTACTGCCAAGTTTCAGCAGCTTCTCACAGGTAAAAAATTAAACAATTTATGAATTGACACAAAATATTTTGTCTGCATTAGCAAATATTTGGTTAAATCCTGGACGTCACCATAGTACACAAAGATGAACACGGTGACTCAAAATGACTGGCTCATTTATGCAGCAGCAACGGTAATATGACCTTATCATGTGGGGTATTATTTTCAATCAGCGAGTTAGTCTAAAACTAGCACACCGATTCTATGCCCTGTTGATCTTGACGATAGTGTACTCTTTATCCATGTCCCAGTCAATTATTCTGTGAAATAAGTTCACACCGATATCTACAGAAAGAATAAGGATTCATATGGAAGAATTATGTCTGTTTAATCAGAACTTACTTTTGTTTTTGTTTTTGACACTGAATTTTTCCTCTAACTCCAGATGTTGAATAACGTCAGCCAAATAGTCTTCCATTTCACCGATCTGAAACGTTAAGCAGAAAAGCATTAACATAAATGTTTTATTTATTAAGATATTAAGGTAATGTGTAGAATTGTTAATTAAATAAATAACAACAATTTTGAATTGTAATGTTATTAATTCACTTCTTCTTCATCATATCCAACGTCCGTCAGATATGCCGTTGTTTACATTCACGTGCAGTCCAAGGCTCGTTCATTCGGTTCGGCCAGGTCCTCCTTCGTGCAAGGCTCGTTGTTCATGTCGCACTCCAGGATGTGGGTCATGGTCTGCTCTGGGAAGCCACAGTCGCACGCCACTGAGTCTACACGAGGTTCGAGTGGCATCTGCCAGCCGCCGTCCTGAGGCGGTTGAGGGACTTCCATGCACTAGTGTGTCACTAGAGTGCCGTGGCCGAGCGGTCTAGCTTACCGGACTCAAGTTCTGGTGTTAGCAGCAGAATGTGGGTTCGAATCCCGGCCGTGACACTTGTGTCCTTGAGCAAGACACTTAACCATAATTGCTTCTCTCCACCCAGGGGTTAAATGGGTACCTGTGAGGGCAGAGTTGGTTGATTAGCCCTATATGCGCTGTAATGGCAGCAATTGAGCTGTATACTCCCCAGGGAGCTGAGATGGTTTCAGGAATGATTTATGAGCCTTATGAGCCTTATGAGCAGGGGTAATGATATAATGCGCCTTGAGCACCACTTAGTTGGTGGATACGTGCGCTATATAAGTCCACACATTATTATTATTATTATTATTATTATTATATATTTTTAGGAAGTTTATCTCAATTATAGCAAAAAGGGATTCAGTGTGACAGCTTAACAATTTGCCCACCAAAGTCACTTTCCATTGGTTTGAATTTGGAAGCATTTTTTGATTTTCCATGACTTCCTTGGTCCTCGTCTTGGTGCAAAACGGTTATATTACATTGCATTTGTACATGATCCACTGCTATCCACATTAATGAAGTCCACTAATAGAGGGCGTTCACTCACAGCCGACGATATTAGCAGTTCTAATAGTTTAGTCAGGGATGTGTTTTGGTGAAACAAGACGGAATAGCTACACGAAAACAAGAACGTAACTAGAAATTTCTTTTCAGTTTATGATGTGTTCAGTCCTCAATGTTTCTCAAAATATACGGTGTAATTAAAATCTTTGCAATATGGAACTGACTCGTGAGTGCTAGTAATAAACTTGAAAGATATACTTGTATATGAACAATCATTCCATCATGTTTTAACAAATAATTAAAAACTTCCGTTACTTTTTACAGTCCGCCATCTTGAAACCAAGCGTAACCGATCACAAACTTCGGTTGACGTTTGGTCAGAACAATGACGTCATCGCAGCACAACCGAACTCGCGAAAACGCTTAACCAATGACCGAAGGCCAAACATGTTTCTGGTCAAGGTCGCGAAAATACGCCCCAGGTTTGTCATGTACAGCGGCAGCGGCAGCGGATACTGTGAGCGCTAGAGAGGGTCGATTGTCAATGCAATGATGCATATAATGTAACTAACCCAGTAAGTCTGTATTGCACCAAGACTATACTGGTCCTGGAAATCACCTTGTAGAAAACTGAATCAATTTTTCTAGATTTCAATGATAACATACATCCCGATAACTTACCCCACTCCATACAGTATTCTCTGTGTCTGGTAACTTCTCCCAGTTCAATCTCTTCACAGTCATCTTTCCGGCAGGCCAGTTCTGGCCCATGTTGTTATTCATCTCCGGTGGAGGAGGAGGTGGTGGCAGAGGTGGTGGAGGGGGTGGGGGAGGGGGCGGTGGGACGGTCGGTCTCTGGGGTTGCTGCCTCTGATTGGATCCATTCATGAGGGCCGAGCTCAAGACGGAGGCGCGTGAGCTTGAGTGATGAGACGTGAGGGAGTAGTGGCTGCTGGCGTGGGAGATGCAGCTGCCGGGGGGAGACACGGGACGCCCGTTACGAGGGGTGGAGGCCATGGGTCGGGTGCCACGTCTCATCACCTCGCTTCCCTCTACCGATGACGCATACCCCGATCTGGCACCGGGAGGAACGGAGCGTGACGACGGACCGGGTAAGTGTACACCCGTTTTGCCATTGTGGAGGAGCGAGGTGTTGTTGTTGGTGTTGAATCCCGGATGATCGGAGGAATGGTTCTGCTGCTGACTGGGAGAACTTTGTAACGAGATGGAGTCCTCATCTGAGAGCATGCTCGTGACGACTGTAACGATAAAACAAATAGAAGAATTAAATCACGATGAGAACTTTTCTAAAATGCCAGCATCAGTAATTTTTGTACAGCTAATCTGGTAGAGGTTTAAGTCCTGCCCGAATCACCTGTGGACTGGCCAATTGTTCAAACAGGGTAAAACCAATTTGGTGGTGGTGAACAGCATTTAGTTACACGCACTGATTGTCTGCTAATGAAGTAAAGGTAAACCAAATGTCTTAGTTTGATAAAAAGATTCAAATCTTGTACTGGAAATACCGAAACAGTCAAATAGCTAAAAGTTATTTAAACGGTTAAAATAAACATTCATGCACAAACAATGAACCAATATCATGCCATGTCTTTATAATGAAAAACATGCAAAGAAAAAAAACACAAGCACAAAGAAGCAATTCTACATCAATTATGATGGAAATTATACAGATTATTAGGCTTACCTGAACCAATGGAATGCCATGCAGGCTCATGATTTGGACATAAATTGTGGTAAACGTTCCGTCTGTTCCAATCATATGGAGGTACAAACTTCTTAGATCTCAGGGGTGTGATTTGAGAAAAATAAACAATCCTGAAAAATGGGTAGCGTGCCTGGGTCTCCCTTTGGTCTAGAGGACAAAGCCCCCTGAACCTCCTGTGGGTAGCAGGCCTGGGTCTCCCTTTGGTCTAGAGGACAAAGTCCCTTGAACCTCCTGTGGGTAGCGTGCCTGGGTCTCCCTTTGGTCTAGAGGACAAAGTCCCTTGAACCTCCTGTGGGTAGCGTGCCTGGGTCTCCCTTTGGTCTAGAGGACAAAGCCCCCTGAACCTCCTGTGGGTAGCGTGCCTGTGTCTCCCTTTGGTCTAGAGGACAAAGCCCCTTGAACCTCCTGTGGGTAGCAGGCCTGGGTCTCCCTTTGGTCTAGAGGACAAAGCCCCTTGAACCTCCTGTGGGTAGCGTGCCTGGGTCTCCCTTTGGTCTAGAGGACAAAGCCCCCCTGAACCTCCTGTGGGTAGCGGGCCTGGGTCTCCCTTTGGTCTAGAGGACAAAGCCCCCTGAACCTCCTGTGGGTAGCGTGCCTGGGTCTCCCTTTGGTCTAGAGGACAAAGCCCCCTGAACCTCCTGTGGGTAGCGTGCCTGGGTCTCCCTTTGGTCTAGAGGACAAAGCCCCCTGAACCTCCTGTGGGTAGCGGGCCTGGGTCTCCCTTTGGTCTAGAGGACAAAGCCCCTTGAACCTCCTGTGGGTAGCAGGCCTGGGTCTCCCTTTGGTCTAGAGGACAAAGCCCCCTGAACCTCCTGTGGGTAGCGTGCCTGGGTCTCCCTTTGGTCTAGAGGACAAAGTCCCTTGAACATTCTGGATGTTTAATTTTGGAGGATGTACAGACTCTCCACATCCCCACAAACGGAAACTAGAGGTTTGGATCACAATACATGCTACTTCTTTCTTTCCTTGGTGGCTACTTCTCTTCTTTTAAGAAATTTGTTGAGGCAAAGGGAAATTTGTAAACAAAAAATAGTGAAATCAAGAAAAATCCTGAGAAATCACACGGCTGAGATGTTTACATCTCAATAAGTCCAACAGATCACAGCTAAGAGGACCAGTGCCCCTATAACCAAATGCCATCCTTTCTTAAGGATATTAAAGGCTCCAGTCATGAACAGGGCATTCCGATCATAGCTTAAACAAATCCCTAGCTTTGACATTTTTACCTTGGAGCTGTTCAGGATTAACGGTGTAAAGACTGCCACGTTTCCGTCTGTCGTGACCACGGTGATGGGCAGAACGTTGCCCATCTGTGGACACGCTATCCAGGGGGTACGAGTGACGTTGGCTTGCCCTGGGTACGGCATCGGTGGGATGCGGAGGTGGTTTATGATGATGTTGTTGTTGATGATGATGGTTATGATGATGGGGGTAAGACACTTCACTCATGGAGGGATAGTCAGTAAAATCAGTCTCTTCGTCATCACCTACTGGGGCAGATGCCAGAATGAATGGGGGGGGGGGGGAGATTGGATTGAAATGGAGGAGGGAGGGAGGGAAGGTAATGGATGAACAACATGCAAATCATGCAATTTTTTAAATTGGTTTTAGTTGTATTTTTAAGCTAGTGTATTTCCAATGGTTTCACAGTGCAGTGCTCCAGAAATGTGGCGACACAAACATATGCCCAGATTGTAAAAAAAAAGAAAAAAGTATTCAGTCTTATTATAATCCAAAAGAATATTTATAGGACTTGTTCCTTACATGTGGCACTGGTTATGAACTGAAATATACTGGGTGGTTTTACTGGATGTCTGAGCACTTAGTTTGGATAAGGTAAGGTACTTTCTAAAAATGTAACCACAGGATAATATTTTTTGTCCGCTGCCAAGCATTTTCATCACAAAGTTTTCAAAAGCAAAACTGCAAGCAAAAACAACAGAACATGCATCTGATATAATGAAGAGCAAAGCACAGCACACAATTTATTCTACTTAAAAGGGACAATATCATGACGATCAGAGTAGATATTCAACAGGGCATGGCATCGATGTCTTAGTTTAAGATGAAGTGACTGAAAATTACTAGCTCATTTATGCAGCAGCAATGGTGGTATGACCTTATCATGTGGTGTATTATTTTCAGTCAATGAACGGATCTGAAACTAGCACTCAGATTCCATGCCCTACTGTGGATTGTGACAATATAGTCCCTTTAACCCTCCTACTGTAGCTGAACTTTAGTTGCAAGTAGCTATAGGGGTCAAAATCAGTCAACTGCGTGTTTAGACTGTTGACCCAAATGTGCACACAGGCATTTTGACTGGTTTTTACTGTCATTTTGACCACCCTGAACAATACCAGACAATACTTTTACCAGGTCAAAAACAGTCAACTCATTTTGACCTGTATATGTAAGGTTTGACAGTGTTTGACTTTTTAAGTGCACTAGATATACCTTGGCAAGTATATGAACATTTTGACTGATTTTGACCCTTGTAGTAGTAGGAGGGTTAAGACAATTTCATAAATCTACTAAGGAGATGAAATGGGCTAAGTTATGTCAAACTCACAACCAAACCAAGAGTACATATCTGGCTGTAAGGTAACTAACCTATTGCAGTTTGTGACTTAGAGACACCCCCAAGACAAATAATAATATGGAAGTTTGTGCAGTAATTTTATGATGTAAATAAGACTCAAGGCTATGCATGGTGGGAATAGATTTTATTTTACGATGTCTTATTTTTTTCATCTAATTTGAAGTGATCGGATTGGAGATTGTTTGATCAGATGTTCACCTGATCCAACCGCAATAGGTCAATAAGCATTTCTGAATATCATGTTTTGGAGGAAAAATAAAATAAATGGACTGGAAGAAAAATGACCAAATACCACGTACCACTTTGAAAAATAAAAAAAGCGGCAAGGTTGTTTTTTGAACTTGAAAGGCCAAAGATTACTTGTTCATGTTTTTAGAAGTGGCAAAGGAAACATCTAAATTCATGGTGTCACCGCATGGTGTCACATGGTGTCACCGCAGACAGTCTTTACTTAAAAACGCGAAAGTCCCATTTCAGTTTTGTTTTTATTTATTTATTATTTTTTTGGCGGGGCAGGGTCTAGGTCGTTAATTTTAGGAAAAAAACAGAAATAACTTCCAGTTTGAATTTAGGAAAGAGTACTCTCTCCTTAATTCATATGCATCCATATATTATCTATCAAGATAAATATCCAAACCAACAAGTGAACATCTCAGCTTATGTCACTAATTTAACTAAAACGATATCAGCCGAGACAGAAATATTTTGATGTTTGATAACATCATCAACGTTACACCAAGACAGTTTTATTTAAAACTGTGATCACTTTTGTTCTTTCCGTTTTTGAGATTACCAATAGTCATTATAGGAGCTCTTGAACACAGGATGCATGATATGACTGACATGCAATATTAACTCCTACACACTGAAGCCACTCCCAACCACTAAATTCCGTTCTTTAGGAACTCTCAGTACATACATATGTACAAGCCTGCTGTCCTTTCCAAGTAATCTTACAAAATCAACTACACATGTATATGGTGACATGAAAACTGGTCCCTCAAACTGGTCCCTGGGGTCAGTTTTTGACCTTTCCATGGCCATTACGCATTATGGTAAATGCAGAGAAGTTTCGGGTTTTGCCAGAGCGGGTCACATATTTTCTTGATTACGACACAAGGAAATAAGGTGAAAATTTCAAAGGACGGTTTCCATACATTTTTGTTCAGATAATGGAAATGATCATACAATTAAACTCACAAATTGTTGATTTATAAAAAAAAAATTCATCCAGGATTAATGGAATGAACAGAAAGGAAGAAAACATCTCCTGTGACACCCCATAGATACAAGACTATATGAATATCTCACCTGCATTGATGATACTCCTGTAGAGCCCTCTTCACCATTTTCCTCTCCTGGCTAGTAAGATGATGCTCCATCTGTTTGCAAGAAAATGAGAATATTTGAAGACGTTCCATGGGATAGGTATGACATCATGACAACCGAATATTCTATGGGAAAACCCATGGTGGACTGAATAGCCAATCCACATGTCTGCCAGGGACCTAGTGGGATTTGAACCTGGGTCCACAGATGAGAAATATGAAGGAAGTACCACTAACACCAATCTGACCACCAAGAATGATTGGTTTTCAACACTCCCACCACAAGTGAGCATCAATTCTCACAATGTAATTTGCTGATATGGCCTCATAAATTCAATATTTTACAAATTCAAAGTGTGAGATACCACTTAAAAGCTCTTATTCAACAAAATTAACAAAAAAAATATAAAATCTAAATTTTGAAAAATGCTGACTTTATTGTGAGAGCATGTCAAATATTAGTTCATTCATTCGTTTCAATCAAAAGAATCATTTGACTACATGATGAAAGCAGCTTACCAATCTCATAAACACAGTCAACCCCAGGTGTGTGATTTGACCAAAAAAAATCTTGAAAAATGGGTAGCGAGCCTGGGTCTCCCTTTGGTTTAGAGGACAAAGCCACCTGAATCTCCTAGATATTTAATTGTGGAGGATTTACAGACTCTCCACATCCCCACAAACAAGAAACTAGAGGTTTGGACACAATACAGGCTACTTCTTTCTTTCCTTGACAGCTACTTCTTGTCTTTCAAGAAAATTCTGAGGCAAAGGGAGATTTGTAAAAATCACAGGTCTGCAACCCTTAAAGATACAAATTTCTGCTCCAAATACATGTAAATTACTGACAACAAATCTTCAGTACTAACCATTTCTTTGAAAGTCCTGTCTTGACATGGAACCAGTTTTCACATCTCCTAATTCATCCACTGGCCCTTTGCTGTGAACAAAGTCCGAGAGCCAGTTGGACACGGATGACACCTCGCTGGCCGTGGTCAGGCTACGGGTCGTGACCGATGGAGCGCTCGAGTAACCTTGATAGCACAAGAATGAAAACAGGGCAGAAATTAAAGTTCAGCTAATTGATGAGATCGACCAATCCAGCCTGCCAATCAAACAGCAAAGATTGACTGATCTGGTTGGTAAGTGTGATGTACACAAATTTCAAATGCTATTAACCCTAAATCCCTAGATCCATTTGCTTACACAAAACCTGAATCCTCCAAAATCCTTCAGTAGTAAAGCAAGCACATGACATGTATGCACACATGTGTTTCTAATCTGTGATACATGTACATGGCCAGGGACCCTCCCTGCATGCATGGAGCAATAAACAGTGTCCACTGACGCAAGCAGTGACCTTGCAATCAGTACAACAAACATGGATGTACATGTACCATGGAAAGGCAAGTATGCCTAATAACCTCAATTCCTCCAAAATCCTTCACTTTAGCAAAGAGTATTTTGGAGGATTTGGGAAGGTTAGGGTTAAAGGAAGTTAATATAAATATCAGGGCTAATTCTATGGACTTGCATAATTCATGACCTCTCACTACAGATAAAGTAGACAAATCTTGACAAGAAAAAAACCCAGGAAAAACTACACACCACTTGATGGTATCGGTTGTCCTGACTCGACGGCTATCATTGGAGCACTCCCACTTCCCTTCATCAGCATGATGAGTTGGTCGTGAGTTTTCTTCCTGATGTCCAGTCCATTGAGTCTGATGATCCGATCGCCCAGCTGTAGCCCTGCCTTCTCCGCCGCCCCTCGGGGATCGATAGATTCTATCATGACTGGACTGTGGCCAACGAGCATGAAGCCAAAGGAACCATTGCTACGATCTATTTGAACCACTCTAGGGGCAGAAATAAGATTGTGGAATGAAAAAGAATAGTTGGAAACTAACAAGGCAGGATTTTTCCTCCAACTATTTTAAAATTTAAAATCTTGGTTTAAATCTGCAAACAATGTAATGGTACAATATGTAGAAATATGAACCAAATTTATTATCCATTACCAAAGATGAACAGATATCGTTTTCGCTTGTGGGAACACCATTTGTTTATCTCAACTATAAGTGAGGTACAGGGTTCTGAAAAGAACCTTTTTCGAGCAGGTTTTACTTTTGCCAAATTTTATTATAAAAATGCATCTATGTAAAGCCTTCAAAAAAATAAAAACTTTGTTTAAAGAATTTTATTTTTATGTATATACATTAATTGTACAAACCTTTTGCCAGAAGTCGGTGCACCTTGAGTGACCATAAAGTCAAACCTCTGTCTGTGTTTCGGCGGGACAAATATTCTATTGGAAATAAAAAAAACAAATCCAATTATTTATGCAGCAGCAACGGTAATATCATGACCATATCATGTGGGTATTATTTTCATTCACTGAAAACAAGCACTCTAATTCCATGCCCTGTTGATCGTTACGATATTGTCCCTTTAAGTGGACGATGGCATCAATCTTCCCAGAAATATTTTTATGGAGGTCCGGTCACTTCTGAGAAAATTTATTCATTTTTCATTTTCCATTACTCTTACATGTACCTTAGAATGAATGTACACAAAACCTGATGCATTTTCACTATTTTCCTGTTAACGACAAAATGTAATAAGCTGAAACTTTCACAGGTTGTTTGCTTCATAGCTTAATTCAAAGAGAGTAAGCACACTAGTTTTGCATACATTACCAATGTTGTACATGTACCTTCCTTTAAACCCTTCTATGACTGCAAGGGTCAAAATCAGTCATATATACATGTACGTACATTACTTGCCAAGGTACATGTATATGTAGTGCACTTAAAAGTTGATCACAGTCAAACCTTACGTGTGGTAAGTACATTTACAGGTTAAAGTGAGTCAACCGTTTTTGACTGGTACAAGCATTGTCTTGTATTGTTCAGGGTGGTCAAAATGACAGTAAAAAAACAATCAAAAATGCCCCTGTGTGCACATTTGGGTCAACAGTCAAAACAGACAGTCGAATGGTTTTGACCTCTATAGCTACTTGCCACTAAAGTTTTGACTTGGTCTTTTTGTAAATTTGTCCTCTTGATGTCGTTTCGTCCTTTGCTTGATTTTGACTTTGTCTTTCTAAAAATTTGTCCTCTTGCCATTTTAATTTGTCTTTCTATTGATCATTTTGTACTCTTTGTGTTTTGTCCTTTGTTTGTGTTTGTCTTTCTATTGACAAAAATTAATTTGTTCTTTATTAGCTGTTGTTTTGTCCTTTTTAGGCTTCTTAATGTATATGTTGGATATTTATTTTAATTTTGGCCCTTTTGGCCGCCCATACCCATGTAATTCTACAGCCATGTACTGTAGTTCTACAGTACACACACAAGCATACACTGCAAGCTGCATGAAATGAGTTTGTTTACATGCACATGCGTCTTCACCCCGCGAAGGCAAAGAGGGCGACGGGCGACGGGCGACGTTTAGAAGGGCGACGGGCGACGTTTAGAAGGGCGACGGGCGACGTTTAGAAGGGCGACGCGCGACGTTTAGAAGGCGGCAGGCGGCAGACGGCGGGCGGCCGCATGACGGCGCGACGTTTAGAAGGGCGACGTTTAGAATGGCAGATATGGAATTCCATAACATGTACATCTATACTATAATGATCGTTAAGTCGCCATCTTTGTTAGTGCAAACACGGGGCGCCGCCATCTTTGTTTCAGGGCGCCGCCATGTTTTTTTCAGGGCGCCGCCATGTTTCTTTCAGGGCGCCGCCATGTTTCGCGTCAACTGGCGCCCGCACCCTGCTGAATTGATGCGTCCTGGGGTCAATTTCGGGGTACCCGTGGGTTGGGGTCTGCGTTGTTGGTGTTCCGACGTCTACCCGCGATTGCGTGGATTGCGTGCAACGGCAGCCGGACACCCGCAATGATCGTTAAGCTTGGTCGGGTGACTTCGCGGCTATCCTCGGTGATCGAGGTCGGGCGGTGCCAGATGAGGCGAACACTCCCTGACTACTGTGGTTCGAGATGTCTGGTTGGCTGTTTCAGACGGACCCCTGATTGGTCTTATTTTTCATCAATGAACTCCGTACCTACACGTGACCTTTGTGCTCAAAAGACAATTTTCATCAACATTTACAACACACGTTTGGAATGTTGTTGTTTTTGTTGTTTGATAATAAAACAATAAAATACCAAACATCCGTCAACATTTTTAATCAACATGAGCAACATTGGTTGGGTTACTCAAGACTTCGGTGGCGTTGGTCGAGAGGCGGGTGCCACATACCACGAACAGTACCGAACTGCAGCGTTGCGAAATGTCTGATTCTCTGTTTCAGACGGACCTCCTGATTGGTCGGTAATGACGTCGGTGTGTCGACTCGACTCTTTGTTGATGCATTTATTTAGTAGCTCTTTTAGTCCTAGGTCTTAGGGACGTGACCAAGAGCTACGATTATCACAGCTATCTCCAAACATCAATAAACAATTTTAATCAACATGATCAACATTTACAAAACCCTTTTGTTGTTTGATATTTGATAATAAATACCAAACATCAATTAACCTCAGTACCCATGTAATACTTTTGAAAGCCTGTAGTATCCAGACGCCATGTCCTCGATTGTGTACAAAGTCTATGGAGAGTTCAGTGCACTTTCAAATAATTTCTTAACACAATGTGAATTACTTCTCAGTCCCAGATTCATGTCTTTTTGGAGAGTTCACTGCATTTTCAAAGTAAAGTTTAACACAATTTAAATTATTTCTCAGTCCCAGATTCATATAATATATATTATAAGATATATTATAATATAGGCCCTATGTTATAATATATATTTTTATAGCAGTTCTGTATTCCTCAGCTTGCTGATTTGTGAAAACAATTTTCAACCGATGAAATAGGGACTCTGACCTTTGATTTTACATACATAGAAGTAGAACTTGAACTGTTAGAAAAGCCCAAAATGATTTCACAATTGCCACTGTAGATACCATCAGTCTTTCAACTTTGAGGTAATATAAAACGATTTCAGATCTGACAATCACAACAGCTTATGCACTTAGGTTTCAGGACATTTCTCACAAAACAATTTTGGGAATCTTTTCTCCCAATTTTGAATATTTTAAAAGATTTTAAAACCTACAGCGCCATGGCAACAATTTATAAACTCAAACTGCGTCTATTTTATATTAAGGGGTGGGGCCTCAGGAAACAGTGCAGATTTCATCTGCAAATTTAATGTTATTCATATTTATTTCCCCTTTTTCATGACTTGAAGGGCCATGCAATCAATTTCCAAAAGAGACATTTTGTGCAATATATCTGTGTGTCTGAACTGTACGAAAATACTAGGATACCCGTTTTCTGTGTACATGTATTTCTTTTCAGTACATTTATTTATTCAATATTCACTGTCCTACCATGTTAAAAACCCGAGGGCGCTGTTGTGTTATGTCACTTTGACTTTTACATGCCCCCCGCTCAAAAATTAACCAATCACCAAGCTCATTCTAGAAAATGATGACCCTTGAGTGCCCCCTGCAAATTAGACCCCGTTACCCCATATTACATTACATAAACCAGCAAAGAAGTCGGCACAAAACCCGCAACATTTAATACTCACACATCACCCACACCTCTAGCGGGTGCCGCGCGAAGCGCGGCATCCCGCTAGTATACATTCTCACGGGAAAAAATATATCGCCGCCACGCTCGATTGCGGACCGGTGGCTGCGCTGCTAAGACCAAGTTCACGCAACGACCATTTGGGAACAAAATAGTCAAAATTACCTGGTACTCATGACCAAAATGATATAGCGGTTACCAGGCAATATTGGCAGCTTGGTCGTTGTACGAACTTGGCCCTTGCTAATACTTTGGTTGGTGTCAACAGTACCCACAACATAAACACTACGCCTGGCATTCGCGGGTACCAGCTAAAGATAGCATGGCGCGGCGTTGGGGCGCATGCAACGTAAATAATACATGCCGAGTCTGTACATGCCGAGTCTGCAGCGTGTGCGTGTGCATCGGATATACCATATCGACGCATATCGATCGTCGTGTCGCTGTACGTATGTACATGTACATTATGGCCAGGGCTTTTGGTGGTCGTCAACATGCTGTCAAAGGGTCGACTAGCAAATAAAAAAGAGTGAACTTAATACTGCCACATCCAAATGCATAAAACTTGATGGGTTTTTTTCGGGTTAACATTGTGTTTTTTAAGTAAGACTAATTGCGGTGACACCATGTAAGAATCTCAATTGAGTAGTAATTAGTTCTGAAAAGAACTGGGGGTACAACTCGACGTTTCGATCAGTATGCTCTGATCGTCCTCAGGAGAATGCCGGACTCTTGAAACTGCTGCTGCTTAAGTAGGCTGCTGGAGGATCATCCCCTGCTGGAGGATTAGTTCGTTGAGGCGCCGAGGCGGGAAACTGTGAGACTATGGGACTAGGATCCTAGGGTGTAAGGGAGAGGAGTGTGTGCTCACTGAACTGAATCAGTTGTTAACAAGCACAGGGAAGGAGGGTGGTTGACTTAGGATATAGGGGATCCCTCAGTCTGGGGTTGGTTATGGACTTTGGATATAGAAGATCCTTCAGTCTGTAGTATGGGCGCCAAATGTCGCTGATGAAGAAACCGATGTCCTGTGGCACAGTGTCGTGTTTGACGATCTCGATGGCCTCTCTGATGCGTCTGGGGTGCCATGCGTCGATGGGTGTGATGAGTTGGGCTGCCTGCCAGTCGATTTGGTGGTCCTTGATGTGCGAGTGCTTGACGATGGCGGACTTCTCGAAATCTCCTCTGCGGCCGTGTGCTTGGTGTTCCTTCAATCTGATGGGGAGGTTGCGTTTTGTTTCCCCGATGTACACCTTACCGCACTCACAGGGGATCCGGTAGACTCCCGCTCTGTTGTTTGGGTCCGGTTTGTCCTTGTGGGTATGTAGAAGTCCTTGGAGTTTGCTGGGGGCTGAGTGGAACACATCGATGCCTGCTTGTCGGAGGATGCGTTGTAGTTTGTGAGACGTCGAACCTAGAGTTGTACCCCCAGTTCTTTTCAGAACTAATTACTACTCAATTGAGATTCTTACATGGTGTCACCGCAATTAGTCTTACTTATCATTCTCACCATGCAAAGCTACAAGTTTTACCTATTGTGTTTTTTATTTATTTTTAATTGGTGACATGAACTGTAAGTGTTGCAATACTGTTTTCATGTAGGCCTACATGTAATAAAACCCAAACGGAGACAGATAAAGGAAACTTTAGTCTTATTGGCATGTGCTGAATTGGAGTGTGTTAAATTTTCATTGTTTTTTAAATTTATTTTTGTTAAAGATTGCCTTGGTGCCCTTTACGTTTTTTTATCATTGCCGTGATGCCCTTTGAAAATCTTAAAAATTGCCTTGGTGCCCTGATTTTTTAATGTTTTCATTATTGTTGTGTTCAGTTGGTTAGAAATAAAATGTGAAATGAGCCTTCTTCATTTCAGAATTAAAGCAAAAGCATTTACTGTACACTAATGTGCCTGATCTTTTCCTCTGTTAGAATAGAATCCGTTATTATTATTAATTAAAAAAAAAAGAAACATTTAGTATTGCCTCAGAAACAAATATGCACATAATAATAAGGTAACTGACAACTGTTTATAATGCACGTTCTGATGCAAAATGCCTAAATTACTAAAAATAGTGATTTGATTAAAAGTATTTAAAAAACATACGGGCGAGTGAAAAGGCTTGCGGGCTAGTGAAAAGTTTGGTTTACTAGCCCGGCCGGCGAGTGAAAAAAAAAGTTAAGGGAAAACCCTGCAGTAATTGTCCCACATTTGTCTCCACATTTTCCATTATTCTGCTGCATCTCTGGCACTTGCATTAAAATGAGCAGGAGGGTTGATGTGTGGCTTTTTGTATTGGATCATAGACCCATTGGCTTGAGTATTGGCACTGACAGGCGTAGTAACAGCGTTCTGGCCTCCATTATCGTCCGAGTTTGGCATAATGATATTTTATGATGTTACCTATGCTATAGTTAGGCAGTTTCATGAAAATTTGAAGTTGCTTCAATGCTTTTAAATGTCATATCACTGGATAGAACAAAAAATTAGAAAGAAAATGAGGGGTCAATGGTCATGATATTGATAGGTTAACCCTATGCAAAGTTACGAATTTTTGTTGATTTAGATATTTGGTAATTTTTAAGATCCAGTTTCATTTGAAAAGTTGTGACCGAATTTGCCTGCAATGTATCCTTGTATTGTAGTACTAACAAAGTCTATTTTGCGCAAGTTGCACTGTTTTTGTGCCAACGTTACAGTTGGCATGGACTGATCAATTAAGATAACCACGATGTGTAGTATCCATTTATCGAAACTAGAAGTGACTACATCCGTAGACTACCCTTTATATTAGAATTTTACCATGAAAGTTCGGCGGGTCACAACTTCGACAGAAAAAAAGGATATGAAAAATAGCGCCATCATCGGTGGTTTGCGTGAATCTGCCTACTAGTACTATAGTAAATGCTAGAATCATGCATATACAGTAATGCAATACAGTATACACAGCACATGTGCAACTCACGTGTAGCTGAACAGTCAGGAACACTGGCAGAAAACGCCGGTAGATCAGGAAAATATCAAGTGTAAAAGTTCATCAAGTGTTTCAGAGCCATTACTGCACCGCTGCCACCATGTTAAAAGCGTTGGGTAGTATAATTGAGAGGTGTAATGACTCAAGTTTGTGAACAGTATGGGAGAGGCCATCTTTTAATCAATCACTTCAATAGCGCCCTCTGTTGGCGAGTTGTTATAAGAACAAAGTGATAATGTTACACCATAGCCTTCCTCCATGGTTACACCTACCATTATAATATCTGAAAAAGAGGCTCAATGAGGCTACAGAGCGACGGAGAGATAGGGGTTCCAGAGATGAAGCCAAGTCATGTCCAACTAAATTTACAATACGTCGCTGAATACTGTTGCATTCCCCACTATCGTGGGTCAACAAATAATAGTCGGACACAAACTTTGTTGTGACAATTTCAATCAATGGGGTTGGTTTATTATTAACATCACTATTTAACAATGGCACTAGTAACATGTATGACAGGAGTGGTAGCGTATAGGTACATGTCAATAGTTAAACTTATATACTTGTGCTAAGTTCCAAATAGGGTGTACGAATACCAATTATTGGGTATACAGTCAGTGGGGACCATCGTTCGTTCATGCGGCTGTCACTGGGCATATGGTACGGGCACTGCTATACCGAGAGACGGGCGGCTGGTCGGTCTCTACGACGGGGACCACCCGGGGCTTGACAACACGGGGTGTCTGGACGGGGCCAGAGTGTGTATCAGACTGCATTTATTAGCTACATGTAGGCGAACCAATGCAATGGTCATATCGACGCCCTGCACCATTGGTTCAACGAATTCGAGGCTCTGGACCTTAATACTAATAATAGTTCGGTCGGTATGTTACGAATCTTACCCTTTGATTTGGATAAATATTAGCACCCTCTATTTCACTCTTCCACTTCCAATATTTTGCTGACGATGCAATTTCAAGCAGTCTAAGTCCCAGGGTTGTTTCCCCAGACCCTCGATTGTCCGCTATGAATATGCAATCCTTACAAGGACGCTACTTTTGCTCATGCATATCCAGCGCCAACGCAATGCATAATGCAACACCGGCACCAGCGAGGGCCTAGACTTGGTTCCAAGTCTGTGATCGTGGTTTTTTGTCTGCCTGAAGCCAATACGGCTCTGCAGTATCGCATTAAATAGCGCCCTCTTGTGTATTAACCTCCGACATTAACCTTCGATCACAGACTTGGGAATGTTGTTCGTCGGTTTGTACACACCCTATTGCGAATTAGTCCAAAAGTGGACGGAACAATCTGATTGGTCGGAAAGCCTTCCATAACATGAATATTCAAACTAAACTTCTACATGCAGTTGGAGGAGATGTACTCAACGATTCCATTTAAACTGTAGGTAAGACGTTCTTTGTAGAGAAGGAATTATGTATTTTATTTTGTGCTTTTTTACAACTCTAATATCTCATTAAATTTACCTATAATTTCAAATACTATTACGTACCAAGCACTATACAAATTTAATATCGAATGAATATTACAGAAATAATTTTAAGCGAGTGTAACCTGTTAGTAATAGATGCGGCCTACAAGGTTTTTGTGGCCTTCTGATTGGCCATCTCTCTAGCATCCGTATTATTATGTAAATTTTAGCTATGAATACATGAATATCCCACAAACACAAGAGGGTCAAGTCTGAGATAGCGAGTTAGGGCTGTATTATGTGATAGCCAGTAGGGGTAAACGCATAGGCGTACGAGGCGGGGGGGGGGGGGGCGGCAGGGGGGCACTCGCCCTCCCAATTCGGGCAAAAACAGTTGATCCATTCGGGCAAAATGAGACAACCAAAACGAATAAATGTTGCCATTAATATTCGGTCAATTGGTCTGACTACTACTCTCTGAGTCTATCTCTCTTCTGAGAAATAGACAATAGAAAATGTATCACACAACAGGTATAGCTAGCTTGTTTAGAACTGGCCTTGCCAATTTTCCCAGTGCCCTCATTTATCCTCATCCCAGGATACCAGTTTTACTTTTATAGACTACGCTCGTACCGTGTTATCTGTACGCTTGTCAGGAGATTATTTTTTTTATGGATGTAGAGTAAGTTGAGTAACCCCCTCGAATGCCAACACACTCATTACACTGTGACCATAATACGTACACCTGCAGTGCTTCAGCAGACTAACGACTGGCGCGAGAACGATCTTTCACACACGGTCTCAATGTATGTAAACTCGCAATTTCATTATCTCTCGACTGATACGTTCGGCTGTATATACAGCTCATACAATGTCGTGATGAGGCAAACTTCGAACTTTTGTGGAATCGAGCACATGTCATGGTTGATACGATAAAGAAAGAAATTGAAGGATCACACTTCACGTTTAAAGATGCCCGCGCACCAAGGCCCAAACCATCCCGCCGATTACAAGCTCTAGTCGGCGAATCTACCATTTACAAGAGCGCAGGTCCTGACACCGAAACTTCACTACCGCATCAACACGTTCTATCGCAGCTTGGATAAGGTGATGGCTGAAATGAAATGTCGCTTCGAAGGTAATGATCAAAATATCTTGTGCTCATTGGGAGACATCATACTGAATGATTCGCCTTCAAACGAGAGCTTCGAAGCGGTATCACAGTTTTATGACATCGATAGGGACTTACTACAAATCGAAAAAAACATTTATATGAACTCAGTTGAAGAGAGGGGAGATTCTCATCCGACAACGGGAGAAAATGTCGTTTCGAATATGTACCTCAACGGACTGAAAGACATACTTCCTGTCTTATACGAAGCTGCGACAACATTCGCAACTATTCCCGCTACTTCGTGTTCGGCCGAAAGGTCGTTCAGTGGATTACGTCGAATGAAAACATATCTTCGCTCTACTATGGGACAGGAGCGGCTCAACAGTATTGCTTTGATAAACATCGAACGGCCATATTCAAACAGGTGCATCGCAGCCAATATGGTTCGAATTATCGATACCTTCGGACGAAGGAAGGGACGGAATCCTATTTTTCTGAGCCTGTACAGATAGGTAAGTCACTAACCTCACTATGGTTTGATCAAAACGACTTATTAAACGACTGCTAAGGCAGTATGAAAATTCGGGCAAATCCAGTTACAATTACAATATTCGGGCAAAATTGATCTTGCCCCCAGAAATATTGACCCCGTACGCCTATGGGTAAACGGCGTTTTGCGTGGCTGATGCAGACAAAAATAACCGCGATCTCAGACTTGAAATCAAGTCTAGCGAGAGCCTTGCGTGCGTGCCACACCCTCCCGCCACGTTGCTTGGAGCCGTCCTTTGGACTTAGTCTATTTTCCGAATACTTTCCTCAGGTCACCCCTTCACCGAACACGGTTCGTGGGTGAACCACGGCAAACAGTCACCGTGACTGACCCGCTCAGTCATTAGCCGTGGCCCGTGTGTAGTGCTCCCTACCCAAGCACAGCCGCTGTTCCCCTCATGCACTAATAGCTTAGCATCCAAGCAAATAGCTTAACATGCCCGGTAAGCATTTTCCCCTTGAACACGCCCTCCTTTCTAAGTTGTCGATCACTTCACTTTCGTCAAATACCGGTACCTTACCTTATATGGAACAAGGACCGTTGTATACCCTGATTTTGCACACGTTTCTACCCTTAGACGCGGAAGCCAAGCTTCTCATTGGCTAAGACGCTAAACTAGGCTAATGTTTTATTTATTCCTAGGCCCCAGATTCCTATATAACCCCAAGATTTCCTGATCTCAGAAAGTGCGATTCCGAATGATATCTGTGCGACTCGATCCATGACAGTGCGATATACCGAACTATTACGGTCCAGAGCCTCGTTCGTTGAACCAATGGTGCAGGGCGTCGATATGGCCATTGGTTCGCCTACATGTAGCTAATGCAGTCTGATACACACTCTGGCCCCGTCCAGACACCCCGTGTAGTCAAGCCCCGGTGGTCCCCGTCGTAGAGACCGACCAGCCGCCCGTCTCTCGGTATAGCAGTGCCCGTACCGTATACCGAGTGACAAGCCGCATGATATGAACGAACGATGGTCCCCACTGATGACTGTACCCAATAGTTGGTATTCGTACACCATATTCGGAACTTAGCACAAGTATATAAGTTTAACTATTGACATGTACCTATACGCTACCACTCCTGTCATACATGTTACTAGTGCCATTGTTAAATAGTGATGTTAATAATAAACCAACCCCATTGATTGAGATTGTCACAACAAAGTTTGTGTCCGACTATTATTTGTTGACCCACAAAGTGGGGAATGCAACAGGTATATCGCACTGTCATGGATCGAGTCGCACAGATATCATTCGGAATCGCACTTCCGCTGAGATCAGGAAATCTCGGGTTTATATAGAAATCTGGGGCCTAGGAATAAATAAAAAATTAGCCTAGTTTAGCGTCTTAGCCAATGAGAAGCTTGCCTTCCGCGTCTAAGGGTAGAAACGTGTGCAAAAATCATGACATACAACACGGTCCTTGTTCCATATAAGGAAGGTATTTGACGAAAGTGGTGATCGACAACAGAAAGGAGGGCGTGTTCTAAGGGGAAAATGCTTACCTGGCATGTTGTTATTTGCTTGGATGCTAAGCTTATTACTGCATGAGGGGAACAGCGGCTGTGCTTGCAGTAGAGCACTACACGCGGGCCACGGCTAATGACTGAGCGGGTCAGTCACGGTGACTGTTTGGCCGTGGTTCACCCACGAACCGTGTTCGGTGTGAAAGGGTGGACTCCGAGGAAAGTATTCGGAAAATAGACTAAGTCCAAAGGACGGCTCCAAGCCACGTGGCGGGAGGGTGTGGCACGCACGCAAGGCTCTCGCTGTTGCATTATGCATTGCGTTGGCGCTGGATATGCATGAGCAAAAGTAGCATCCTTGTATGGATTGCATATTCATAGCGGACAATCGAGGGTCCGGGGAAACAACCCTGGGACTTAGACTGCTTGAAATTGCATCGTCAGCAAAATATTGGAAGTGGAAGAAGTGAACTACAAGGGGTGCTAATATTTATCAAAATCAAAGGGTAATATTCGTAACATACCGTCAAGCAGGGCAAAGTGACAAGCTGGAGCACCAGCCCAAATATGGGAGCAGTATTCCATGACAGGACGTATTGTGGACTATTTTGGCAAATTTCACGAAAATCTATAAGGATATAATAAGGGACTTGAAGATTGCGGAAATTTTTGGATCATGATCTGTTTTGTTTGAGTTTTGGAATATTTTTGATTTAGTTTTAGAGAATCATAAACTATTTTTTGCAGTTGGGTGGGGAGCAAAATCGGAACCTTTTCAAAAGTGGGAGAAGAATTTGCCCCAAAAAATCAAACGGTTAGGGACCATCGAAATATCTACCCATAAAATTATTAATAATTATGATAGAGTATTCAACTCTTTCAATATTATTAAGGGGTATATAGACTTTAACTTAAAAATTCATTTCGTATATATTTTACACTAATTAGTAGTTAAAAAGTGATTAGTTTATCTTAAACGTTTGAGGAACGTAACCCTATATGCATTATGTCCAAAAACAAATCAAACGTTTGGGGAGCATCGAAATATCTACCCGCATAAAATTATTATGATAAATTATTCAGCTCTTGGAATAATATGGGTATGTGGACTTTAATTTAAAAATGTTTGTCTGTATTATATGTACTCTAATTAGTAGATAATTCGATGGTCCCCAAAGTTTGATTTGTTTTTGTGCACAATGCACAGGGCTATATGGTCCTGAAATGTTTGAGATAAACTAATCATTTTTTAAGCAGGATGTCGTTGGTTCGAATCCCGCCCGAGTCGGCTGTGAATTTTTTTTCACAGACACACGGAAAGCACCGAGTATACAGTTCTGTATGTCGGTGTAGGGCAAACATTAGATCAATTATTTTTAATTTAGTTCGAATTATAATATTCACTGTATTGTTTATATCAAGTGCTATAGTCATAATGGTTGTTGATAAATTATCATGCTTGAACTGTCGTATTTAGTTCGAATTATAATATTCACTGTATTGTTTATATCAAGTGCTATAGTCATAATGGTTGTTGATAAATTATCATGCTTGAACTGTCGTATCAGATATATACATTACAAAACTGCATAAAAGAAGATAATGTTGTCAAATCTCAGAGCCTGTTTTTGAGCTATATGCTAATGAACTGAATTATTGTTATCTACAGTTTAAGCCTATATTTATAAATAAATAAATAAATAAATAAATAAATACATTTTAAAAAGTATTAAAGAGATTTACATAAACATTTATTTGGTGTGAAGTTGATGTATTGCCAGTTAATTTATCGGTAATTTTTGTTTTAACGGATCATTGGGAATTTATTTATCGAATGGAAATGGAATTGTCAGAAGCTTGGTTTAAAGGGACAATACCGGTATAATATTTGAATTAAATACGGGCGATACATCTTTATGTCAGTTTTGGGAACAGCGCTAATGGCACAAGCATTAGACATTTAAGTTGATTAAATAATTGTAGAACATTTTAAAGATTATATTAAGTGTAAGTAACAAAACAATAGGGACATTGTTTATGGTATCCTGTAGTTCATATAATTCCATTATTCAATCAATTAGATTCAGTTGTTATTCTGTGTCGATTATTCCGCTACTAGCATTACAAGGTTATATTCCAGCTCGGCATGGTAAACTGAAATTCATTATTTCCATATGTCTTGCTATATATACAGATACAGACAGATCTGTATTGTAGGTTTTGTTTCCGTAGTATAGACGATGTGACCAATGACATCACATGTTTACAAAAGAGCCACTGAGGTCAAACTGTGCTGGGCACAAAACTATAACTGATATTTTGAGAAGTCAGCAGAACAATTCTTAATATGATTTTTTTTTCAATCTCAAAACTTATACATCTCTAATCTTATTCATCTGACAATTTAAATAATTCTGGATGTTATATGTGGAGAAGTACAAAATGTACAAACTCTGCATACAAATACACACACTTTTGCCTGGTGGGAAATCACCCTAGTACTCTAAAGGTCACGAAAACAAGTCACACGGTCACAAGTCACATGGTCTATGCAATTCAAATCAGAACATAAATAACAGAAACTTATTCAAACGTTGTATATTATTATAATGTGTTTATATAGAGAAAGATACATCTTTCTTGTCGTGAATCAGTTTAGCGTATACAAAGTGTTTGCCGTCATGCTTATTACTGCTCCACGCATTGACAGCTAATTTCCACTTAACGCCTTATAAATCTGAAATTAATTATATAAATTGCCATATTACTCACTGATGGCAATATAGACATTCAAAGGATGTACTGAATGACTCTTGTCATAGATGTACCAAGCTGCATCGGATGTTTGGCTTGCGTGCCGTATTCATGTCATGGCGCTGCTGATCCGTTAAGCACGCCCACTAGCCGTTATTTCTAGCAAACTACAGTTAGGTGAGGTTCTATGGGGGTGCTGTGGCAAAGTCGTTTGCACAAAAGAATCTTAAAAATAATAATAGTAACAATTACATGAACTTACTTACTCAGTTATAGTGTCTAGCTTAGTTATCACAATATAGAATTTATATGGTTTCTGACTTGGAATACAAAAGTTGTATTCAAAGTCCAAAATATCTCAAGTAGATCCTATCCTATGCGGTATAGCCAAATCTATCTGTGGCCTCGTGTTTGCCACGCAAGGACATAATAGTGAAATCATACCTTTTTTTTCTTAGATGGGGTGGGGTGGGTTGAAGCCAATTTGCCGACTGACTGCAGCAGCAGTAAACAATTGAACACCTTCAAAATCGTTGGACGAGGGGGAGGCAGGTGTGATTAATTTTAATGGGGAAGGGTAGGTGTGAGAAATTTGTTGAGGGATAGGATAGGCGTAGACCTAGAAATTTTGGGTACAAAATCTTCAGGCCTGATTCTTTGATTTTATTGTTTATTGCCACCCACACCTACTTTGGATACGCCCCTGTTGTCACGTCACGACCAGAAGCTTTTTTAAGCGATTTGTACAAACCGTATGATCTTCAGCTATATTCAAATTTCCCGCAACTTGACCTTTAACCTTACCAGGCCGAGGCACAATGTGATATTTTGAACACTTCGACAGATATCGCTTAAATGAGTTGAAACAGAGGTGGTTTTTTTCAAAGCTGTCATATATATAAGATACGCGAAAACATTTAATCGCTTAATGCTTCAATTTAATTGCTAGCTAAGAGTGAAAGAAGTGCGATATTCCACAGTATAATAAGTATGGATCCATTAAAGATGGATTGCCCGTTATTTTAGCGTCAATTTGTGTTTTAACGGATCATTGTAAATTTACTTTTAGAATGGAAAAGAAACACTGAAATAAAATAGTTCACAAAATAATCGTCAGAAGTTTGGTTTAACAGTAATTATGAGCCAAAATTAATTTAAGGCGGGACCCATCATTATATATTTTGGGATATATTTACTGTACAAGTATGCTTCTCGCGAGTATTTTGTTAAATGTGGAATTTTAAAAGCATTTGTTTTTCTTTCCTCAAGTGAAATAGAAATGTTTTGACGAAAAAGAAAACTACCGGTATAATACTGAAAAATACGGGCGATACATATTTAATTTGAATGTCAATTTTGGGAACAGCGCTAATGTCACAAGCGTTATACACACTTATATTGATTAAATAATTGTAGAACAATTTAAAGATTATATTAGGTAAATTAACAAAACAATAGGGACATTGTTTGTGGTATCTATGTAGTTCATAATATAATTCCATTATTCAATCAATTCAATCAATTAGATTCACTTTTGTCAAGCGGGAAATCACCCAGGCACTCTCATGGTGTGTTTGTTTCGCACAGATCCGGATCTCGATCACCAGACAGTCCGTACGGTTTAGACAGTTTACTGATCCGGATCCTGTATTTGCTGATCTTGCTCATGCAGTGGATACGTGCTAGATCCAAGATGGCGCAAACGAAAATAACAAGACGAAAATCATTACAGAATTCATTAAATCATCATGAATAATCTTAAAAACTTTTGAAACAATTTATTTGAAGGCCAAAATAAATTATCATTGCTATCAAATGATATCTAAAACAATTGATTTAATTTTACCCTACACCGACGTGTGTATAGCACTGTATGCTCAGTGCTTTCCGAGTGTCTGTGAAAAAACTACACAGGAGACTCGGGCGGGATTCGAACCCACGACCTCCTGCTTACTAGTGCAGACGTCTTAACCTCTCGACCACCGAGCTTGCCCGATGACGATTGGCCAGCTAGAATCCTATATAGCAGCGGGTTCCGCGATTATATAGATTGGTGAAATTCTTGCGTCGGGAGATAAACAATTGATTTAATTTTGCCCTACACCGACGCGTGTATAGCACCGTATGCTCAGTGCTTTCCGAGTGTCTGTGAAAAAACTACACAGGCGACTCAGTGGTCGAGAGGTTAAGACGTCTGCACTAGTAAGCAGGAGGTCGTGGGTTCGAATCCCGCCCGAGTCGCCTGTGTAGTTTTTCACAGACACTCGGAAAGCACTGAGCATGCAGCGCTATACACACGTTGGTGTAGGGCAAAATTAAATCAATTGTTTATCTCCCGACGCAAAAATTTCACCAATCTATAGATATCTAAAACAGTTTGTCAAAACATGTATCTAAATTTAGTGGATGGATTCTGCCACGGCACAGTTCAGCCACAGTCTGGTACACAGCTGTATACAACAAGCATTATCTAGCGGCTGAGCTACGACATGGATTCGATCCCAAACATTTTCCGTTTGTTTTTGCACTGCGCAATATCACACGATCCTGATCCACGACCAGGAGTGAAACAAACACACCCGTAGGGATGTTAGACACAAAATTCAAATTCATTGTTTCTGTACAAAACTCATATTGATTAAAAAGGGCAAAAATATCCAACTTAATAAAAACAATTAAACAAATTGATGAAACGGTTCAAAAGTTACAGATTTTTAAGTAATTCATATTCGGGGTCCTTCCTGAAAAAATGTAATGGAACTTTACTGTATCAGCGTGGCACCGTGAGTGAAAACGTCCAAACTGATTCTTGTGGACTTTGTGTCTATTTTAATATGTTATATCTCCAAATCCATTCATATTAATACAACACTGAAATTTTAAAGGCTAAACATCTGTCACAAACGTTTGCTTTTTCTCTTGTAAGAGTTTACATAAATATTATTCTTCAGTGATTTTTTTTTTGATATTCTTATTTCACGAGCCCGTCACAGTTGGAGTAAGTTCAATAGGCGGAACAACCAAAAGGGCCAAGAAGGGTGACCCTTCCAATCACTGAGTGCGTTACGGATCACGTGATGCATTTCTTGCTGTTCCGTGTAAAACTTACTCCCTGTACACAATTTTTTAAATCACAAAACATTCCTATTTAAACACATTATTTCTCACTTATATTATTCAATAAATTCTGATATTTAAGTAAATAATATTTATTTGGATCTTCAAAATCTGTCACAAGCTTCGAATTTCTTCGGGAGACCACATATCTGCTGTCAAATCCACGGCTTAATATCGGCCACGCACCGGCAAAATCAAAACGGGTCCCCACAAAAATGCGTCAATCAAAAGGTGATCCCGATTAATTATGGATCTTAAACTTGGTGAAAATTTACTAAAGGCATTTATAAGTATTCGCTTATCACGATCAGTTCGAAAAATTGAGAAAACTTGAAAAATATTAGGCCTTGATTGAGAGCATAATTTCAACCGATGCGTACACCCGAAAACGTGGCTTGTTTCGGTAATCGTTGGAACTGTGTTCGGATGTATTAATTTTGATATGAATGGGACTTCCAAATATGGGCAATGTAGGAGTCTAGGATCACCTTTTGATTCATCTGTTATCTCCCGAGCTTGCAAAACAGCCGATACTGTTTGGTGCCATGAGCTGTGCGACAAGTGTTACAAATTGAACTATTCTCAAGCAGTACTAGTAGCACTTTCCCTGATTTTTTTCCCGTAAGGAAACTTGGTTTTTATTGAGAAGTCTTCCTCTCTTCAAATCTGGAATCATAATTGAAAACAAATATATTCTTGTATTTAAAAACGATTTTGAAAAGGGAATGTTTGTGCACTCGTACTAGTTTCTCTGTGTGTGTGTGTGTGTGTGTGTGTGTGTATGTGTGTGTGTGTGTGAGGGTGTGTGAACGTACACACCATTCGTTGTGGGGTCCAAAACACAATAGAACAATTGGACCCCACAAGGTAACTATAGAAAATCTTGTACCCCACAGGAGAATTATATAGAAAAGGGATAATAGAACGAACAAAGGAATACCCCACAAATCAATGTGTGTGAGGGTGTGTGTCTGTGTGTGTGTGTGCGTGTGTGTGTATGGGGGGGGGGGTGAAATCGCTACCTTGTGGAGTCCTATAGGGAAAGGCAAGAACAATTGGTCTCCACAGGGGAATTCTAAAGGATTCCGGTCTCCACAAGGAAATTTGTGTACAAACCCTATGAGAAATTGTTAAGTACAGGGACAAAGGAAAGAACAATAGATGTCTCCACAAGTATGCATATTTGAGAATGTGTGTGTGTGGGGGGGGGGGGGATTGCACTGCAAACCGTCCGAGGAAGGGAATATAAATAGATCCTTGGAAGGCGGTTCTTTGTTATTCGTTCCTGTGACGTGCCTACCTAACGGACACACAAAGTGTCAACAAATCACATGGTCTATACAATTTGAATCAGAGCATAAAATGACAGATATATATATATATATAAAAAACTTATTCAAACGTTGTATATTATTATAATGTGTTTATATAGAGAAAGATACATCTTTCTTGTTGAGAATCAGTTTAGCGTATACAAAGTGTTTGCCGTCATGCTTATTACTGCTCCACGCATTGACAGCTAATTTCCACTTAACGCCTTATAAATCTGAAATTAATTATATAAATTGCCATATTACTCGTCGACGACAATATAGACTTTCAAAGGATGTACTGAATGACTTGTCATAGATGTACCAAGCCGCATTGGATGTTTGGCTTGCGTGTACCGTATTCATGTCATGGCGCTGCATTAGCGTTAGGAAAAAAAGCACGCCCACCAGCCGTTTTTCTTGCAATAGTAAACTATGTGAATCAGGTGATGTTCTACGGGAGAGGGGTGGGTTCTACAGCCCCATCTCCTTAATGCTTTTCTAGCCCCCAAAATAATTTGCCTTTTAATAGATAATAGATAATTTAATAGAAAAACTAACAGATTTGCACATTCGGCAAAAACAGAAACTATAGTAAATTTCCCAATATAAAGTTGTACTTGAGGAGACGATAATCCACGTTAGAATGAGAACAAAACAACTTGTATTCTGTGCCTTGTCACTATTTTCTCAAAGACGACACAACATAGTAAGCTTAAACTCTCAGTTGGATTCTGTAACTCACTAAATGCTATAAAGTAAACACTTGTAACATGGCACAATAATCGACTGGATCTATGTAGATATATCTAAAAATCATCAAATCCATACATACTTCATCGGTTCCGTTATTTATGGGCTAAAACAATGAAAATAAAAAAGCCTTATGATTCCCTAACGAAATGATGTGCAGACTTGTAACTTGGTACAAAAATTTATTATGATAGGTAGATGTACATGAAATTCATTTTTTTAAATCCATCCGTTCCGGTTTAATGGGCTAAAACAATGGAAATGTAAAAACCACATAACATACAAATCATAAAATCCATAAAAGCACCATAACTCCCAAATGGAATAATACATACTTTGTAATTTTGCACAACATAGTCCCGATATGTAGATATATCTAAAAATCATAAAATTCCCAATCAGTTCCACTAAGACAGTGGAAATTTAAAAGCACTATAACTCTCAAATGGAATAATACATACTTGTAATTTGGCACAATAAGTGATTGGATTTACTAGCACACGTAAAGAAGCTCAGTGGTCCAGAGTGGTGAATGCGTCTGACTGCTAATCAAGATTCGCCGTGTACATGACCCTACACATTTTATTGCTCTTCTTTATTTTCTTCTTTATCCGTTCATGGACAAGTAATCAGTTCCAAAAAAATCCTGAAATTTCTACATAAACGCTTTTAAAATGTTTTACTTTCCAACTTTTTACCAAAACCAAACCCAAACACTTACGTTTGTAACTCAACAAACGTTCTTCTTGTTTATATTGATTCATTTAGAGACGAATAGGCATTTACCTAATGCATTATGTATTAATAGTTCTTTACCAATCAGTAGAGAAATATAAAGAATACATAAGACCACAGAACGGACTGATAAAGGCCATCAGGGAGTCCGCTACTGCACTCGCATGCGTGGTCTTTCTTCGTGCGTTGTGGGCCTTGACTAAAGGCTACATTTAGTATTAAAACTATACCCAGGCCTATATAGACATGAAACCATTAAAGACTATGTTTGCATCTAAAGTAACTGGGAAATATATCGTCCCTAATTTGCCATAGTGACCAATCCGATTTTTTTAAATTTTAAGTTTTCCCGCCCATTAGTACATTCCGGAAGAGACCTACCATTGTATCTAATCCACATGCATGTATTCCTTATAGTTTTGGAGATAGAGCATGCATTCAAATGACGAATGCTCTAACTGGCTATTTTTGTAATTTGGCAAAGTGACCAATACCGCATTGGTCACTATGCCAACTTAATTCGGGATTGGTCACTATGGCAAATTAGGGACGATATTATAAGGCAACGTAAGTATGGATAAATCTATAGTTCATAACTTCATAACAGCGGCGTAGCCACGGGGGCCTGGGGGCACGTGCCCCCCCACAAATTTCCAGTGTCCCCCAGGTGCCCCCCACGAAAAATCCTCATAGTGCCCCAAAAAACAGAAAAGAAAAAGAAAAGGAAAAAAACATATCCCTGGGCACTTACTGAAAAGCAATGCCCCCTGTGCCCCCCACTGAAAAGTCCTGGCTACGCCGCTGCTTCATAACAACAACAAATATGGAATGTTTGGGGATTTTCTATTTTAGCAATTTACAAGTTATTCCAGCCAGGCATAGAATGCCATAGAGACCTAATACAAAGTCACTGTCTGCAAAGTTTCCTTAATTATAAATTGCTGCATTGTCATCTCCTACATTGTCATCAAGAATGTTTCAATCTTAAGAATTTGTTGCGTTGCTCATAAAGGAAATGTAGCTACTCTATTCGAAACTCATGGATGACACCACGAGACGAAGACTGAGCCGGCTGTGCTATCTCAATCCAGTGACTGAATTAAAGATATGAAAGTGGGCACAAATGGCAGTTTGCTCAAGAAAATATAAATTCTTAATAGTCTGTAACTGCATACATACTTTATCAGTATCAAGAGATAGGACGATGTTAGAACAACCAACCTGTAAAATTTTCAGGATAGACCTTCCCACTGAAGCCTCAACCCCTCCCTCAAGACTCTGCCTACGGGGATACGCATTGGTGTATTCATCGGCACGAACTCCGGATGTGGGTGAAATGGGAAACAATATAATACACGTGTTACAGTTCCACCAATTACAAATGACTTGGGACGTCAGCCTATTACAGCAATGATTTGATTGGTTACAGCACTCTATATATATCAACGTCGATTTGTTAATTCCATCAGAACCATCATTATATCAATGGAAGTTCGCACGGACAACGAACTAGACGTGATTTGTATGTCGGACACCATCAACTAAACTGGACAGGCAGACACAGATTAAACATCTTACATCTTACATCTGGGTGATTTTTGAAGCAGAATATCAAAGCGAGGACTTCAAACTGGGTATGTTCTTTTTTGGTATTTTTGACCCACCCAGGGCAGAAAGGAGTATGAAGCCCCAATGATAAACTTTTACAAAATATTGGTTAGAGAAATTTTGAAGATGACTGTTTGTTTGGGAGTTTCTGATGTTTCAGAAAGATTCAAACTTTTAAATTAATTTTCCACCAAAATGCCGATTTTGGACATAACCAATTCTGGTTTTAAGCCCTCGAAGGTAAGTGGGCAATTATTACTATTTACAAGGCAATATATTTGGATATTTCTCATAAAATTGTGGACATAATTTTTAGATCATTACGTTTGTTTTCTTGTAAGGGGCTTACGCCATTAATTAAGCAATTACACAAAAAGTAATTGAGCGAGTTGTTTAAAAACTTGGTTTTAAGATGGAAATGGCAGAAATATATCTTCCATCTTCAATCAATAATATAACAAATTAATACAAATGTAAAACTACTTAAAATGTATGTACACAAATTTCAAATGAATCATCAGCTGACGATGAATTTCCACGTGAGTAAAAATACAACAATCTGAATGCATTTTCACTATTTTCTCGTGAAAGACACAACGAAATAACCTGAAACTTTCACAAACAGATGTCTCTTGATTTGGTTTGATTTTTTGTTTACATTTTTATATTGATTCATTTAGAGACTTTACAATTATATTTCTTGTCTTTATTTTTGTTTTATTTTGAAAAATGATACGACAATTAGATGCAAAAAATTAATATATTGAATTAGATATTCTAAAAGACCGTCCAAAACTGTCTACAAATAAATAATTCGTGGTCCTCATTTAGTATAGCAAGGTGAACGCGGCAACCAGGAACACAACGTCCGAGTCATTAGGCCGTATTCATAAAAATAAGTAATTGCTTTTACTAAAGTAACAACCCCCTTTTACTAACCTTTTACTTAAATGTGTATTCATAGAAATAAGCAATGACTTTCAAGTAAAAGCTACAAATTTTAAGCATTAGTAATTGCTTTTTACTTATAAGTAAATGCTAGAGAAATTAGCACCTACTTCAATTTGTATTCATAAAAATGACCTTTGACTAGCATTTACTAGTGATTGTACAAGCACCTAATTTTTGGCTTGCTGTTTAGCCAGTACAGACATATCACATCTTCTGCCATGTTTTTACGTCCAAGACCACAACCTAAGGTGTATAACATCAGGCTTAATCGTGATGAAGTCAACCCTACCACTTACAGAACTGTATTTAGGTTTGAGAAAGAAAATGTGGAATGGCTTGCAAACACCTTCATACCACCAAATACCGAGACTCGTGGATGGTACTGTAGTACAATAGCAACTACTTGAGAACTTACTAGCCGTGGCAAGTAACAACTGTAATCATTTAGCAAATGGTTATGAATAAGATTTTTAGCAATTGCTTAGACTAGACCTTTTACCTACCTTGCTGTTGTTTTTACTTATAGCATTTACTAGTTAGTAATTACTTATTTTTATGAATACGGCCTATTATCAGCATGCCAATGACGCAACTACTGAATTATTCATAAACCTCCAGCAAAATGAATAATTTATGTAGGCACATTTATTTAAACCAATCATCGTAAGCAAAATGTTGGGCTTGTCTATGTTATAAGTGATACCGGTACCATAACAAATTAGTTACCTAATGCATGTGTTAACATTTCTCTACCAAATCGGTAAAGAAAAACAGAACGGCTCCAGCGGTGGTGCCACTTGCTTGCGTGGTCTTTTTTCGTGCGTCGTGGGCCTTGACTAAAGGCTACATTTAGTATAAAAACAATACCCATAGACATAACATCATTAAAGTTTATTTTTGCATCTGATGTTGAGACTAAAATGAGACTTACTCCCCAAAATAATAATTGGGCAAAATTGTATAAGGCACAGTTCTTATGAATAAAATCGTGATATTTGATAACATCAATAAATAGGGAATGTTTTGGGGAGGCTCTGTGTATAAGTTTCCTGAAATGTGTACAGCGAAAATTCGTATACAGTATATTTATTTATTTAAGCCTAGAGATACTTGTAAGGATTGGTCTACCTTCAAGGTTTGCGAAGAGCAACAATGTTTGTTTCATTAAATCAATAATTTTAAGATTAACTGAAATACCATAATGCTACAAAAACTATTTTCATCTGCAAATTGTGACCCTTGTATGAACAATCCACAGGTTCCACCTTTTGCTCATACTCGATAGTCTTATCCATGACCGTTGGAACACACTTATTTCTCTCACAATATATTGAGAAGGAAGACACAAAGCATTATGGGTAATATTAACTCCAGCTGTTCCATTGTCTTAATGTTCACGGTGCAAACATTTACATGTATTTACATGTACATGTGCATTAAATTTGAATGATAATAAATAAGTATGCGCATTCCCTTCATTTTTAAAGTGCTATTTATGAAATTATGACACGAATTGGTTTTGCATTGAAGTACAGAGGTACTGTTCATAGTTATATATACATGTACATGGGTGGAGGTACTCGGGTGTCAGAGTGTGGTGGTGTCAGTGCGTCGGTCGATCGAGCTGGCATCCCCGTCAGACACGGACGAGGAGTGGGCGATCGTGAGGGAAGAGACTCGGTCTGGACATGAATGGAACTGGATCAAAACTGATATAATTGATCCTGTCGTCTCAGAGCAGAAAGGACTTGAAAGGTATACAACGAAATTGAGTTAATATATACATATATTTTTTTTAAATTTTTAATTTTTTTTAATCACTATTCTTCGCTTTTCCTGTACATTTTTATTTGCCTTTTTTTGTATTGTTTTTGTTTGTCTGTGTGTTTTTAAGGACCCCGATGGAAATAAGCCGTGTTATACACAGCGTTTTGGGGTATCCTTGGCTTTGTAATCAGTTTATTTTTATGTATCTCTTTGTATTATTGTTTATATTGCCAAAATAAAAGTAAAGTATAGATGATGCATGTATGTAAATCATGAATGGTACAAGCTCAGTAATATTAAACTTAAAAAAAAAAATATAGCTAATTAACTAATCAATTTACGTCATAGGCCTACTTTGAAACGAAATCAAAGTAAAAAGGATATATACCGTAAGCTTATAAGTCATTTCTGCTTACAGCTAAAACTATGTTTGTATAAACTTCTAACTGATTTATCCGGCGGGCAAAATGATAACAAACACAAAATTAACCATAACAATTTTAGAAACAATTTTCCACACAAAGTGATATGTAAGATATTTTAATACATATATTTACCCTTTGGGAAAAAACGGTAAAGAATAATTAAACAAAAATAACTATTAACTATAACTCAAAATGACAAACTCTGCGTTTAAGTCCTTTCTACTCTGAGCCGATGATCTATGATCTTTTCAACATAGCTAAAATGTCACATTTTTTGGTTTATTTTGTTAGTAATTTTTTTGTTTTTCTTGTTTTTGGAGGGGGATTTTTGTTTCAAATCAATGATTGTAGCTTATCATTCGGTCTAAGATGGTTTCAATCGTCTTTACTCGTTTCAAAGATCAACTTTGAATTCTCCAATTCCCCAGTACCACTCACTCCACCCAGATAAAAACACCTGATCTAATCAGAATTAGTTATTGGCATCCGAGCCAAAGGTCACAGGTAGATAAATCAAGTCATGGTTATTCATTGTAGTCACAGTCGCCTGAAATATGTCTTGTGTTCACCATTTGTAGTACATTATTTTATATTTGGGATGCAGGTTGTAGGGGAGTTGGAATAACAGGGGCTGATACCATCAGGGTGAACTATACAAACGGGAAGAGGGACATATGCATGTTTATTCTTAATACTGAGACAGTAGATGCATACACCAGGTTGACTGATTTCTAGTTATTTTTTATGATAAAAGGGGAGGCATATTCCCCTTGAAGCCCCCCCCCCCCCCATGCCGTGGATTGTCTTTTTAAGTGAAGACCTCTTTACCCTTCACATCACCCTTCAACTGACAACACCACTGTATATTAGAATTATGGCAAACTCCCTCTTCCATGGTTTAGGGGGAAAAATATTTGTTTCAATAAATGTGATGCCTTATTGCACAATATTTCGCTTATTGTAACGTACTTAGTTTGTTGTGTTGAGTAAATCTATCTTATCTGTTTAAAAGGTTTGGCACAATACGAACTCGTCGTGTGGTGGTAGATTGATATATTAATATCAGGTGCACATTTCTTTGTATTTTGCGTCAATTGCAGAAATTTGATTTTTGTCGCTGTTTTCTATACCACCCTTTAAAAATGTCAATTTGAATTGTGTACACGTCATAGGCAGCACACAATTCAGTGTCACTGATCATTCTAACGATGATGACATTTCAAAAGCATCGCTGTGGTACACAGCTCTGATATAATTATATTAAAGATGTAATTTGTTTAGATTTCTAATAGTGAAAGAACACATACCCGTATTTTTTTTTAAAGAGAAACACGTATGTTTGGAGTTTAAAATTCATCAAAGCTTTAAACAAGCCAGTTATCAAGGATTGTAGTTTGTTGGAAAAATGTTACTTTTGATTTATCATGATGTGGTTCGTTGTCACAAAATACAATTCGAGAGTTGCGGAGTCGCACATTATACTCATGTCTGCATAATCCATCATACAACAACCATGATTGGCTAAATTGATCCAGACATTTTATACTTCAGTCAAAATGTAATATCCACTAATAATTGATTGCACACACAGGGCCGTATATCGGCATTTATAGAGTCTCAGTTGGCAAATGAAGCATCAAAGGTACTAGAACAAGGGCTGGTCCAGAATAAATTTTCAGTCGGCAAACCTATAGAGCTATGGGTTTGCTGACTGCAAATGTATCGTGTTTCTAAGCACTGAAGATTTGTAGAGTTGTTT
>CM055819.1:23968774-23994645 GCA_029582265.1 Zoroaster sp. YZ-2022
TAATTTCAGTTATAAAGCGTTCTAGTTTAGTTATCACAATATAGAATTTATAATTATGGTCTCTGACTTTGAATACAAAAGTTGTATTCAAAGTCCAAAACATCTCAAGTAGATCCTCTATATGCAGTATAGTCAAATCCATCTGCGGCCTCGTGTTTGCCACGCAAGGACATAATAGTGAAATCATATTTTTTTTCTTAGATGGGGTGGGGTGGGTTGAAGCCAATTTGCCGACTGACTGCAGCAGCAGTAAACAATTGAACACCTTCAAAATCGTTGGACGATGGGGAGGCAGGTGTGATTAATTTTAATGGGGAAGGGTAGGTGTGAGAAATTTGTTGGGGGATAGGATAGGCGTGAGAAACCGCCGGACGAGGGGGTAGACCTAGAAATTTTGGGTACAAAATCTTCAAGCCTGATTCTTTGATTTTATTGTTTATTGCCAACCACACCTACTTTGGATACGCCCCTGTTGTCACGTCACGACCAGAAGCTTTTTTAAGCGATTTGTACAAACCGTATGATCTTCAGCTATATTCAAATTTCACGCAACTTGACCTTTAACCTTATCAGGCCGAGGCACAATGTGATATTTTGAACACTTCGACCGATATCACTTAAATGGGTTGAAACAGAGGTGGTTTTTTTCAAAGCTGTCATATATATAAGATACGTGAAAACATTTAATCGCTTAATGCTTCAATTTAATTGCTAGCTAAGAGTGAAAGAAGTGCGATATTCCACAATATAATAAGTATGGATCCGTTAAAAATGGATTGCCCGTTATTTTAGCGTCAATTTGTGTTTTAACGGATCATTGTGAATTTACTTTTAGAATGGAAAAGAAACACTGAAATAAAATATTTCACAAAATAATCGTCAGAAGTTTGGTTTAACAGTAATTATGAACCAAAATTAATTGAAGGTGGGACCCATCATTATACAGTGCGTATCAAAAAAAAAGTAATCCGAATTCAGGGGGTTAATATGCCAAGGTTATTTAGTTTGACAATTTACATGTAGTGTACCAAAGAAGAGGAACTCCTCAGCTTTCCATTGATACCTTTATTGACCCATTGCTGTCACACATGACCGAGTACATTGTTATTGAAAATGACAAATTCAAATCGCATTTTTGCAAGTTTGGGTAATCAGTGCAATGCAGGATAATTAGTGAAAGTCAGTATGATAAACCAGATTTTCTTTAGGAATGACTGGACATTATTCAAGAAGAATCTCTTCTAACATTGCCCTTTTATGCACCCACACCTTCAACATGTCCACCTCCCTTTCGACACAAAGCTGACAGCGACGGAGCATGTCCTGCACTGCTCGTCTCACCATAGCCGGATTATTGCGTAAAAGCATCCACTTCATTTCGAATACGGCCCTGCAATTCATCAAGATCACGGGGAGGAGTTGCAAACACCTTGTTCTTCAAATGTCCCCAAAGGAAATAGTCACATGGTGTGAGGTCAGGTGATCTTGGTGGCCATTCCACCTCATGGTTGACGGCGATGACTCGTTCGCCAAAGAGTTCCCTCACACGATCTCGGACAGCGATAAGGCGATGTGCTGGGGCGCCATCTTGGGCCCACCAGAGTTGTCTGAAGACCCCACGAATCTGTCGCTCAAAGTGTTCCTGCAGCTGCGGTAAAACGTTATCATTGAGCATCTGCAGATACATGTTACCATTGACATTCCTTTGAAAGAAAAACGGTCCGATCAGCTGACCACTTCCACAAAGTCCTAACCAAACAGTCCACTTTTGGGGGGTGTCTTGCTGGTGCATATTCAAGAACATTATGCGTATTGACCTTGCCGTTCATGGAGAAAGCAGCTTCGTCGCCGATTACGAGATTCCGCAGAAAATTGACATCTCCCTCGGTATGGGCTATCAACCATCTGGCAAACGCCAGCCTTCTAGCAAAATCTCCTGGCGTAAGTTGATGTCGGATGTGAATCCGATATGGATGCTGGTGGAGGTCCAATCTCGCGATTCTGTTGAATGTCGCCGAAGGCAATCTCAGCCCATTTCGCCTTGCGCTGGTGTCCCTAGGATGCTCCAAAAGTTGCTGCCTTACTGCTGCAATGTTCCCTTCTGATCGCCCGGTGCGCCTCCTGCCAGAATTCCCTTGTTGCGGTTGAGGCTAGTGCCATACTCTTGATATTTTCTAACATTCGCCCAGATGGTTTTGGCTGCTGGGTGCCCTGTTCTGGGAAACGTTCCTGAAAGCATCGCGAGTTTGCTGCAAACTGTGAGTTTGGTGAAATGTTGTAATCACGAAAACTCGCTGTTCAGTCGTTAGTTGTACCATCTTTCCAACTAGCTTAAAAATCTTACATAATCATCTAGGCAGTCAAGTGATGCGTCCATTTCAGACTGCCTTGAACTGATTACCCAAACTTGCAAAAATGCGATTTGAATTTGCCATTTTCAATAACAATGTACTCGGCCATGTGTGACAGCAATGGATCGATACAGGTATCAATGGAAAGCTGAGGAGTTCCTCTTCTTTGGTACACTACATGTAAATTGTCAAACTAAATAACCTTGGCATATTAACGCCCTGAATTCGGATTACCTTTTTTTTGATACGCACTGTATATTTCGGGATATATTTACTGTAAAAGTATGCTTCTCGCGAGTATTTTGTTAAATGTGGAATTTTAAAAGCATTTGTTTTTATTTCCTCAATTTAAATAGAAATGTTTTGACGAAAAAGAAAATTACCGGTATAATACTGAAAAATACGGGCGATACATATTTAATTTGAATGTCAATTTTGGGAACAGCGCTAATGTCACCAGCGTTATATACACTTATATTGTTTAAATAATTGTAGAACAATTTAAAGATTATATGAGGTAAATTAACAAAACAATAGGGACATTGTTTATGGTATCTATGTAGTTCATATAATTCCATTAGTCAATCAATCCAATCAATTAGATTCACTTTTGTCAAGCGGGAAATCACCCAGGCACTCTCATGGTGTGTTTGTTTCGCACAGATCCGGATCTCGATCACCAGACAGTCCGAACAGTTTAGACAGTTTACTGATCCGGATCCTGTATTTGCTGATCTTGCTCATGCAGTGGATACGTGCTAGATCCAAGATGGCGCAAACGAAAATAACAAGACGAAAAAATCATTATAGAACTCATTAAATCATCATGAATAATCTTAAAAACTTTTGAAACAATTTATTTGAAGGCCAAAATAAATTATCATTGCTATCAAATGATATCTAAAACAGTTTGTCAAAACATATATCTAAATTTAGCGGATGGATTCTGCCACGGCACAGTTCAGCCACAGTCTGGTACACAGCTGTATACAACAAGCATTATCTAGCGGCTGAGCTACGACATGGATTCGATCCCAAACATTTTCCGTTTGTTTTTGCACTGCGCAATATCACACGATCCTGATCCGTGACCAGGAGTGAAACAAACACACCCTAAATTAGGGATGTTAGACCCAAAATTCAAATTGCTTGTTTCTGTACAAAACTCATATTGATTAAAAAGGGCAAAAATATCAAACTTAATAAAAAATATTTTTAACAAAATGATGAAACGGTTCAAAAGTTTCAGATTTTTAAGAAATTAATATTCGGTGTTCTTCCTGAAAAAATGCAATGGAACTTTATTGTATAAGCATGGCACTGTGAGTGAAAACATCTAAACTGATTCTTGTGTACTTTGTGTCTATTTTAATATGTTATATCTCCAAATCCATTCATATTAATACAACACTGACATTTTAAAGGCTGAACATCTGTCACAAACGTTTACTTTTTCTCTTGTATAAGAGTTTACATAAAATATTATTCTTCGGTGAGTTTTTTTATATTCTTATTTCACGAGACCGTCACAGTTGGAGTAAGTTCAATAGGCGGAACAACCCAAAAGGGCCAATCACTGAATGCGTTACGGATCACGTGATGCATTTCATGCTTTTCCGTGTAAAACGTACTCCCTGTACACAGTTTTTTAAATCAGAAAACATTCCTATTTAAACACGTTATTTCTCACTTTATTATTCAATAAATTCTTATATTTAAGTAAATAATATTTATTTGGAACTTCAAAATCTGTCACAAGCTTCAACATTTCTTCGGGAGACCACATATCTGCTGTCAAATCCCCGGCTTAATAATATCGGCCACGCACCGTCAAAATCAAAACGGGGCCCCACAAAAATGCGTCAATCAAAAGGTGATCTCGATTAATTATGGATCTTAAACTTGGTGAAAATTTACTTAAAGTGAGTGGGTGTACTCCAGTTCTCGAAAAGTGTTTTTTTTTTGCACTGCCCCTTTAATACTCGACCAAAAAAACCAGACACTACTTGACTTTGTCACCTTTGACCCACTCTACATGTAGGAGGGTGCTGGAGTTGAAGGTGTATCGGGTTATTTTTTAGTCATTCTATGACACTGTTACTTTATGTGTGCAGCAATACATCCACTAACGAGTTAGTGTTAATTATACTCATTAATGCCTAGGAGGGTTAAGACATTTATAAGTATTCGTTTATCACGATCAGTTCGAAAAATTTAGAAAACCTGAAATATTAGGCCTGGATTGAGAGCATAATTTCAACCGATCTGTACATCCAAAAACGTGGCTTGTTTCGGTAATCGTCGGAACTGTGTTCGGATGTATTTGGTATGAATGGGACTTCCAAATGGGCAATGTAGGAGTCCAGTATCACCTTTTGATTCATCTGTCATCGCCCGAGCTTGCAAGAACAGCCGATTCGGTTTGGTGCCTTGAGCTGCGCGACAAATGTTACAAATTGAACCATTCTCAAGCAGTACTAGTAGTAGCACTTTCCCTGTTTTTCCGTAAGGAAACTTGATTTTTATTGAGAAGAAGTGTTCCTCTCTTCAAATCTGGAATCATAATTGAAAACAAATGTATTTTTGTATTAGTATAAAACGATTTTGAAAAGGGCATGTTTGTGCACTCGTACCAGTTTGTGTGTGTGTGTGTGTGTGTGTGGGGGGGGGGGGGTTGCACTGCAAACTGTACGAGGAAGGGAATAATAGATCCTCAGAAGGCGGTTCTTTGTTCTTCGTTCCTGTGACATGCCTACCTAAAGGTCACACAAAGTGTCAACAAATCACATGGTCTATACAATTTGAATCAGAGCATAAATGACAGATATATATATAAAAAACTTATTCAAACGTTGTATATTATTGTAATGTGTTTATATAGAGAAAGATACATCTTTCTTGTTGAGAATCAGTTTAGCGTATACAAAGTGTTTGCCGTCATGCTTATTACTGCTCCACGCATTGACAGCTAATTTCCACTTAACGCCTTATAAATCTGAAATTAATTATATAAATTGCCATATTACTCGCTGATGGCAATATAGACTTTCAAAGGATGTACTGAATGACTCTTGTCATAGATGTACCAAGCTCGGATGTTTGGTTTGCGTGCCGTAAAAAAGCACGCCCACCAGCCATTTTTCTAGCAATAGTAGGCCTAAACTATGTGAATCAGGTGATGTTCTCCGGGGGAGGGGTGGGTTCTACAACCCCCATGGGCGGATCCAGAACATTTTTAGGGGGGGCCTGAGAATCAAAAACAATTATTTTTCAGTACTACAAAAATTACAATGAAATAATCAAAGGGAGAGAAAAATAAAGCACACTGTGGGAATGGGAGTGCGTTCTACCCTCCCCTCCCCCTCTCTCTCTCTCTTTTTCTCTCCCTTTAAATTTTTTTAAAAACGATTTTAGGGGGGGGCTACGGCCCCCTTAGCCCCCCCCCCCTGGATCCGCCAATGACAACCCCAACCCTTAATGTTTTTCTAGCCCCAAAAATAATTTGCCTTTTAATAGATAATAGATAATTTAATAGAAAAACTAAGAGATTTGCACATTCGGCAAAAACAGAAACTATAGTAAATTTCCCAATATAAAGTTGTACTTGAGGAGACGATAATCCACGTTAGAATGAGAATAAAACAACTTGTATTCTGTGCCTTGTCACCATTTTCTCATAAACGACACAACATAGTAAGCTTAAACTCTCAGTTGGATTCTGTAACTCACTAAATGCTATGAAGTACACACTTGTAACATGGCACACTAATTGACTGGATCTATGTAGATATATCTAAAAATCATCAAATCCATACAAACTTCATCGGTTCCGTTATTATGGGCTAAAACAATGAAAAAAAAAAAAAAATTATGATTCCCTAACGAAATGATGTGCAGACTTGTAACAAAAATGTATTATGATAGGTAGATGTACCTGAAATTCATTTTTTTAAATCCATCCGTTCCGGTTTAATGGGCTAAAACAATGGAAATGTAAAAACCACAATAACATCCAAATGGAATGGCGTAGAGACTTGTAATTTTGCACAACATAGTCCCGATATGTAGATATATCTAAAAATCATAAAATCCATACAAACTTAATCAGTTCCACTAAGACAGTGGAAATTTAAACGCACTATAACTCCCAAATGGAATAATACATACTTTGTAATTTTGCACAACATAGTCCCGATATGTAGATATATCTAAAAATCATAAAATCCATACAAACTTAATCAGTTCCACTAAGACAGTGGAAATTTAAAAGCACTATAACTCCCAAATGGAATAATACATACTTTGTAATTTTGCACCTTATAGTCCCGATATGTAGATATATCTAAAAATCATAAAATCCATACAAACTTAATCAGTTCCACTAAGACAGTGGAAATTTAAAAGCACTATAACTCCCAAATGGAATAATACATAATTTGTAATTTTGCACAACATAGTCCCGATATGTAGATATATCTAAAAATCATAAAATCCATACAAACTTAATCAGTTCCACTAAGACAGTGGAAATTTAAAAGCACTATAACTCCCAAATGGAATAATACATACTTTGTAATTTTGCACAACATAGTACCGATATGTAGATATATCTAAAAATCATAAAATCCCCAATCAGTTCAGCTAAGACAGTGGAAATTTAAAAGCACTTTAACTCCCAAATGGAATAATACATACTTGTAATTTGGCACAATAAGTGATTGGATTTACTAGCACACGTAAAGAAGCTCAGTGGTCCAGAGTGGTGAATGCGTCTGACTGCTAATCAAGATTCGCCGTGTACATGACCCTACACATTTTATTGCTCTTCTTTATTTTCGTCTTTATCCATTCACGGATATCAACCGTGGACAAGTAATCAGTTAAAAAAAAATCCTGAAATTTCTACATAAACACTTTTAAAATGTTTTACTTTCCAACTTTTTACCAAAACCAAACATAAACACTTACGTTTGTAACTCAACAAACGTTCTTCTTGTTTATATTAATTCATTTAGAGACGAATAGGCATTTACCTAATGCATTATGTATTAATAGTTCTTTACCAATCAGTAGAGAAATATAAAGAAAAACATAAGACCACAGAACAGACTGATAAAGACCATCAGGGAGCCCGCTACTGCACTCGCATGCGTGGTCTTTCTTCGTGCGTCGTGGGCCTTGACTAAAGGCTACGTTTAGTATTAAAACTATATACCCAGGACTATATAGACATGGAACCATTAAAGACTATGTTTGCATCTAAAGTAACTGTGGAAATATATCGTCCCTAATTTGCCATAGTGACCAATCCGACTTTTTTCAATTTTAAGTTTTCCCGCCCATTAGTACATTCAGGAAGAGACCTACCATTGTATCTAATCCACATGCATGTATTCCTTATAGTTTTGGAGACGAATGCTCTAACTGGCTATTTTTGTAATTTGGCAAAGTGACCAATACCGCATTGGTCACTATGCCAACTTAATTCGGGATTGGTCACTATGGCAAATTAGGGACGATATATGTATATTCGCCCAAAGGTTTTTCAGTAATTAAAAAAAGGAAAAAAAGTGCGTTCAGTATTCCCCATGTGGAAGCTGCCAGGGATATAAGGCAACGTAAGTATGGATAAATTTATAGTTCATAACTTCATAACAACAACAAATAGGGAATGTTTGGGGATTTTCTATTTTAGCAAGTTACAAGTTATTCCAGCCACGCATAGAATGCCATAGAGACCTAATACAAAGTCAATGTCTGCAAAGTTTCCTTAATTATAAATTGCTGCATTGTCATCTCCTACATTGTCATCAAGAATGTTTCAATCTTAAGAATTTGTTGCGTCGCTCATAAAGGAAATGTAGTTACTCCATTCGAAACTCATGGATGACACCACGAGACGAAGACTGAGCCGGCTGTGCCTTCTCAATCCAGTGACTGAATTAAAGCTATGAAAGTGGGCACAAATGGCAGTTTACTCAAGAAAATATAAATTCTTAATAGTCTGTAACTGCATACATACTTTATCAGTATCAAGGGATAGGACGATGTTAGAACAACCAACCTGTAAAAGTTTCAGGATGGACCTTCCCACTGAAGCCCCAACCCCTCCCTCAAGACTCTGCCTACGGGGATACGCATCGGTGCATTCAATGGCACGAACTCCGGATGTGGGTGAAATGGGAAACAATATAATACACGTGTTACAGTTCCACCAATTATAAATGACTTGGGACGTCAGCCTATTACAGCAATGATTTGATTGGTTACAGTACTCTATATATATCAACGTCGATTGTTAATTCCATCAGAACCATCATCATATCAGTAGAAGTTCACACGGACAACGAACTAGACGTGATTTGTATGTGGGACACCATCAACTAAACTGGACAGGCGGACACAGATTAACATCTTACATCTTACATCTGGGTGATTTTTGAAGCAGAATATCAACAGTATCAAGGCGAGGACTTCAAAACTGGGTATGTCCTTTTTTGGTATTTTGACCCACCCAGGGCAGAAAGGAGTATGAAGCCCCAACGATAAACTTTTACAAAATATTGGGTTAGAGAAATTTTGAAGATGACTGTTTGTTTGGGAGTTTCTGATTTTTCAGAAAGATTCAAACTTTTAAACTCATTTTCCCCAAAAAATGCCGATTTTGGACATAACCAATTCTGGTTTTAAGCCCTCAAAGGTAAGTGGGCAGTTATTACTATTTACAAGGCAATAAATTTGGTTATTTCTCATAAAATTGTGGACATAATTTTTAGATCATTACTTTTGTTTTCTTGTAAGGGGCTTACGCCATTAAGCAATTACACAAAACGTAATTGAGCGAGTTGTTTAAAAACTTGGTTTTAAGATGGAAATAGCAGAAATATATCTTCCATCTTCAATCAATAATATAACAAATTAATACAAATGTAAAACTACTCAAATGTATGTACACACATTTCAAATGAATCATCAGCTGACGATGAATTTCCACGTGAGTAAAAATACAACAATCTGAATGCATTTTCGTGATCCTCATTTAGTATAGCAACGTGAACGCAGGAACACAACGATCGAGTCATTATCGGCGCGCCAATGACGCAACTACTGAATTATTCATAAACCTCCAGCAAAATGAATAATTTATGTATGCACATTTATTTAAACCAATCATCGTAAGCAAAATGTTGGGCTTGTCTATGTTTATATAAGTGATACCGGTACCATAACAAATTAGTTACCTAATGCATGTATTAACATTTCTCTACCAAATCGGTAAAGAAAAAACAGAACGGCCCCAGCGGTGGTGCCACTCGCGTGCGTGGTCTTTTTTCGTGCGTCGTGGGCCTTGACTAAAGGCTACATTTAATATAAAAGCAATACCCATAGACATAACATCATTAAAGTTAATTTTTGCATCTGAAGTTGAGACTAAAATGAGACGTACTGCCCAAAATAATAATTGGGCAAAATTGTATAAGGCAAAGTACTTATGAATAAAATATTGATATTTGATAACATCAATAAATGGGGAATGTTTTGGGGAGGCTCTGTATATAAGTTTCCTGAAATGTATACAGCGAAAATTCGTATATAGTATATTTATTTATTTAAGCCTAGAGATACTTGTAAGGATTTGTCTACCTTCAAGGTTTGCGAAGAGCAACAATGTTTGTTTCATTAAATTAATCATTTTAAGATTAACTGAAATACCATCATGCTACAAAAACTATTTTCATCTGCAAATTATACACAACACGTGACCCTTGTGAACAATCCACAGGTTCCACCTTTTGCTCATACTCGGTAGTCTTATCCATGACCGTTGGAACACACTTATTTCTCTCACAATATACATGTATTGTATTATTTATGAAATTGGTTTTGCACTGAAGTACAGAGGTACTTTTCATAGTTATATTTCTCTATGGTTATACATGGGTGGAGGTACTCGGGTGTCGGAGTGCGGTGGTGTCAGTGCGTCGGTCGATCGAGCTGGCATCCCCGTCTGACACGGACGAGAATCTGTGGGCGATCGTGTGGGAAGAGACTCGTTCTGGACATGAGTGGAATCGGATCAAAACTGATATATTGATCTCGTCGTCTTAGAGCAGAAAGGACTTCAAAATGTATATAAATGTCATGAATGGTACAAGCTCAGTATGTAATTAAACTTTTAAAAATATAGCTAATTAACTAATCAATTTACGTCATAGGCCTACTTTGAAAAGAAATCAAAGTAAAAAGGATATATACCGTAAGCTTATAAGTTCTTTCTGCTTACAGCTAAAATTATGTTTGTTTAAACTTCTAACTGGTGGGCAAAATGATAAAAACCACAAAATTAACCATAACAATTTTAGAAACAATTTTCCACACAAAGTGATATGTATGATATTTTAATACCTATATTGACCCTTTGGAAAAAAACGGTGAAGAATAATTAAACAAAAAAAAACTATTAACTATAACTCAAAATGACAAACTCTGCGCTTAAGTCCTTTCTACTCTGAGCCGATGATCTATGATCTTTTCAACATAGCTAAAATGTAACATTTTTTGTTTATTTTGTTATTAATTTTTTAAATTGTTTTTGGAGGGGGTATTTTTGTTTAAAACCAACGATTCTAGCCTATCATTCGGTCTAAGATGGTTTCAATCGTCTTTACTCGTTTCAAAGATCAACTTTGAATTCTCCAAATCCCCAGTACCACTCACTCCACCCAGATGAAAACACCTGATCTAATCAGAATTAGTTATTGGCATCCGAGCCAAAGGTCACAGGTAGATAAATCAAGTCATGGTTATTCTTTGTAGTCACAGTGGCCTGAAATTTGTCTTGTTTTCACCATTTGTAGTGCATTATTTTATATTTGGGATGCAGGTTGTAGGGAATAACAGGGGCTGATACCATCAGGGTGAACTACAACTGGGATGAGGGACATATGCATGTTTGTTCTTAATACTGAGAGAGTAGGTGCATATACACCAGGTTGACTGATTTCTGGTTATTTTTTTATGATAAAAGGGGAGGCATATTCCCCTTGGAACCCCCCCCCCCCTTGCCGTGGATTGTCTTTTTAAGTGAAGACCTCTTTACCCTTCACATCACCCTTCAACTGACAACACCACTGTATATTAGAATTATGACAAACGCCCTCTTCCATGGTTTAGGAAAAAACTATTTGTTTCAATAAATGTGATGCAGGAGGTCGTGGGTTCGAATCCTGCCCGAGTCGCCTGTGTAGTTTTTTCACAGACACTCGGAAAGCACTGAGTATACAGTGCTATACACACGTCGGTGTACGGCAAAATTAAATCAATTGTTTATCTCCCGACGCAAGAATTTCACCAATCTATATATATCGCGGAACCCGCTGCTATATGGGATTCTAGCCGGCCAATTGTAATCGGGCAAGCTCGGTGGTCGAGAGGTTTAGACGTCTGCACTAGTAAGCAGGAGGTCGTGGGTTCGAATCCCGCCCGAGTCGCCTGTGTAGTTTTTTCACAGACACTCGGAAAGCACTGAGTATACAGTGCTATACACACGTCGGTGTAGGGCAAAATTAAATCAATTGTTTATCTCCCGACGCAAGAATTTCACCAATCTATATATCGCGGAACCCGCTGCTATGGGATTCTAGCCGGCCAATTGTAATCGGGCAAGCTCGGTGGTCGAGAGGTTTGAACGTCTGCACTAGTAAGCAGGAGGTCGTGGGTTCGAATCCCGCCCGAGTTGCCTGTGTAGTTTTTTCCACAGACACTCGGAAAGCACTGAGCATACAGTGCTATACACATGTCGGTGTAGGGCAAGATTAAATCAATTGTGATGCCTTATTGCACAATATTTCGCTTATTGTAACATAATTAGTTTGTTGTGTTGAGTAAATCTATCTTATCTGTTTAAAAGGTTTGGCACAATACGAACTCGTCGTGTGATGGTAGATTGATATATTATTAAGTGCACATTTCTTTGTATTTCGCGTCAATTGGAGAAATTTGATTTTTGTCGCCGTTTTCTATACTACCCTTTAAAAAAATGTAAATTTGAATTGTGTATACGTCATAGGCAGCACACAATTCAGTGTCACTGATCATTCTAAGTCGATGATGATATTTCAATAGCATCGCTGTGGTACACAGCTCTCATATAATTATATTAAAGATGCAATTTGTTCAGATTTCTAATAGTGAAAGAACACATACCCGTATTTAAAAAAAAGAGAAATACGTATGTTTGGAGTTTAAAATTCATCAAAGCTTTAAACAAGCCAGTTATCAAGGATTGTAGTTTGTTTCATATGGAAAATGTTACTTTTGATTTATCATGATGTGGTTCGTTGTCACAAAATACAATTCGAGAGTTGCGGAGTCGCACATTATACTCATGTCTGCATAATCCATCATACAACAACCATGATTGGCTAAATTGATACAGACATTTTGTACTTCAGTCAAAATGTAATATCCACTAATAATTTATTGCACACAGGGTCGTACAGCGAGCGGGTGGGGGTGGGGTGTGACACCCCCAATAATTTTTCTCGGTCTGCATTTAGAGCCTCAGTCGGTAAATGAAGCATCAAAGGTACTAGAACAAGGGTTGGTCCAGAATAAATTTTCAGTCGGCAAACCTATAGAGCTATGGGTTTGCTAACTGCAAAGGTATCGTGTTTCTAAGAACTGAAGATTTGTAGAGTTGTTTGTTATCAGTTGTTTGTACTTTGTTTTGTGTCTGTAAATGTACCCCGAAAAATGTTTGCCCTCCCCCACTCTGAAAATCCTGGCTGCGACACTGATGTCAGTCAGCAAATTGGTCCACCCCCAAAGAAAATGCCTTCGCTACGCCCCTGATTGCACATCAGACATCTATGACTATTACAATAATTCACCAAAATGTAAGTTTTATCCAAATGCTGTCATAATGACGTTTTATCACCGGTGTTTGGTGTTTTTTCTTACTCGTTAAACTCAAAAGAGAACGTACAACATCATTTCAGTTTTAATGTGTATGCATTTCAGATATAAGTTCATCTCTTAAACAATTTTGACATCAACGGGAAAGGTGGAACGAGAAACCATGGGGTACCTGGGTTTCATTGTTGTAGCTCTTATGACACGGGGATTCAGTGTCGTCATGGCACAATCAGGTAAGTTATGAGTAAACTACGATAAATCGCTCAGAGCGTGTACATGTTTGTACCTTTTTTTTGTAAATTTCGTGGTAGGAAAATAATGTTTATAGTACACCCAACCTGCTATTTTTGCCCAGTTGTTATAACTTTTATGATAAAAATCACGAGGACTCGGTAGAAATTACTATGGAGAGTTATAAAATAAATATCAATTTCACTTCAATTTAGGAAAGAGTACTCTTTCCTGAATTTGAACTTAAAAATATTTCCCTTTTTTCTAAAAACTTACATCTCACAAATGTTTTTATTTTTACGAGGTTTTTTCTTCTTAATCTTATTCTTGTCGATCCGTGATTGATACGCAGATCAGCAGTGTCCTGATGTCTGCAGTTGTTGGATTCAGGATCGTTATTACCGTGTCGATTGCATGAATGGTTGGAACCAGTCCACCATCGCTGGCATCATGAACAGAACAAATATACTGTAAGTACAGGGCTAGGGGTCTGACTGAGCAGGAATAGAAATTACAATTTAATTAATATACACAATTGACTGCTAGTGCTACGAGTGGTACAGTAAAACTAGCCTTATATTTCCAGAGGCGAAGCCGAGGGAAAATAGAACGCTCCAGAAACTAGGATCACTGAGGGAGACTGGTTTTGCACTGTACCTACAGTGAAAACAGTCAATATTTGTTTTATAACACCTCATACATAGATTCTGCACAATTTATTAAGAGACCTGTTACAATAAATTAAACCAATACATGACTTTCATTTACTTGACAACACTCCGAAATATACTGAACTTCTGTCACACTTCTGTAACACGTATTTATACGTGTATATGTTGTAACAACATCATTGACGCATTTAGACCAATTTCATGGGCTAGTTCATTGGTTGCCACGGGCTAGTTCATTGGTTGCCACGGGCTAGTCTTTCCTTGTTTGCTTGGCATTACAGTAAAAATAGCAAACATCATGTGACACGCTCTCAAAAAAAAACACAAGACAGAATCTATGTATGAGGTGTTATAATCTAAAATATACAAAACAAAATATAGTAATAATATTGTCATAATTTGACAAAATGTATAACAAAGAGCATTTTTTCCCTTTTGTGACAATTTTTATCTGCAGTACGTTATCAGGAGGAAATATCAACGTTCTGCCAAGTGGTCTTTTTAAAGACTTTTCGTTCTTACTAGGATTGTAAGTGTTATTGTTTGTTCTTCTTTAAATTTAAGATCTACAGGGACGTATTATCATTTTAGTTATATTAAACCAAATTGGAGTTGCTCAATCTAATCAACAGTGAAACACAATTGCAACTCTTTACTGTTGTGCAAACTGCCATTACATCCTAACTATGTGTATACATAGCTGTAAGTTAACCAGGCGCGTAAGTCTGTGCCGGGTATCCGGGTATCCGGGTACCCGGCACTCGGTTTCAATTACCCGTAAACGACTTTTTAAAATTTGGAGTTAACATTTGAGCGGTGCCAACAGAAATCTGTAACTCTTGAATAATGTAATGTTTACTCTTTTTATAATTTTATTATGTGAAGAACAGATTCAAGAGATTACACTAGATAACGGCTTTGTAGTATTTTATGGACGGTTTCCACACACTTTCCTCTAAATAACAGATTCAGTATGATACAATGTTTGCCTATTGTTTGCAGTTATTGGATTAGTGCATGCTTTATGTCTGCACTAGGAGCGTGTGCCATTAGCTGTTAATGGAGGGGATATTATTATAGGAAACGTCCACATTAATTGTTGCGTTATTAATATAAAAAAAAGTGTTGTTGAAATTGAAAATTAAAACGGGTATCCGGGTATCCGAAGTTACCGGTACTTTATTTCAGGGATCCAGGGTCTAGAACCAAGGCAATAAAAGGAAGTACATTGCCAAAAGAAATTGGCACCCCAAATATATAGCAAATGTACATGCATTGCCCCTAAATCTGCCACTTCAATTAACAATGTTCGTTTGTCTAGTGAGAATAACTGCAAATGGTTTGTTGAACATTTGTATAAAGTCCGGAAGAATTTCTGGTCATAGGTTGGCTTCAAAATCTGTGTGGTGACTAAGCTTGTGCAATAACACAATAATATCGAATATCGCGATACCTTTTTTTAGATTACGATATCGAGAACCTTCTTAAGTTATCGAGATATCGGCAAATCGCGATTAATTTCAGCTTTTGGAAGTGAGAAACAAAAGTGAACTACTTCAGAAGTACATAGTACATACACACTATGCAAACGAATTTGCGATTTATTGTGACGCTTGTAGAGGGGTACATACCTGGTTATCAGCTCTAAAGTAATCGCGCATGGATGAAAAAATAAGTGCGATACTATCGAACATCGCGATATATGTTTGCCGATATATCGTGGATGAAAAAACAAAAAAACAATAGGTGTTCGGGCACATGCCCGAACACCTAATACATCTAAAAATGCCGACGAGCGGGTCTGAGGCGACGCGCGCAGAGACCAAAAACTAGAGACTTGTTTTGGCCTAAGATCAAATTATGTCGAAAAATGATGTTCGACATAAATGCGGGTCTTAAAGATAGGGTATACATTGTAGCATTGGTAACCTAAAACAAGTCATAATTATGGGCCAAATAAAAGAAATATTGATTTATTGTACTGGGAAAAAAATCAGTTGAAGTATTCTTTTTGGTGCCGTTTCGGTTATTCTTGGTCGAAATATTTGTTTGACCCCTCAAAATGAAGCATGTTTTCTCCCCTTTCAGATGGTATCATTTTTATAACAGTACATTTCCGTTAACCCGTGCGTAAACGCAAAAGAGTGCGGCTAAATTTAGGTTGACCCGTCTAAAAAGTAGGGTCACGCGTTCCGCACGCAGCAAGAACTCGATTTTCCCCATATTTTCAATCTTTCCGGCCCTGTATCTTCAGAAGTATTCCTTGTAATGAATTGAAATTTCAACAGAAATGAGACAATATATCACCACAGCAATTATAGTTTATTGTTTTATATTTTTTATTTAATTAAAATGAATTACAAGTGCTGCTACAGTGCAAATTGAGAACGAAATGTCACGTACCTAAAATCCCTACTGGATTTTGGTCAACTGTAATTTAAGTATTTTTGATGAACCTAAGTGTTGTCTATCGTGATTCACTTGTAATTTAAAATTTCTAAAAAGTACAGCAAACTTTTTATAGTTTCCCCACTTTTATTTCTCAATGCACTTAACTGTTGTCTATATGGATATTCATTTGTAAAGTTAATTTTATAAAATGATTGAACATTACGCAGGAACATTTTCAACTTGTTTGATGCCATGAAAATGTTTCACAAACGTTGGGGAAATGGCCATATTATCAGACTTGATTTTGTTTTAATGCTACTGAACCTCAAACACGATCGTTTGTCAGATTGTTTGATACCATAACAGCGTATCACAAAGTGTGCTTTCATAAAGTGAAATCTGAAAACGTTTATAAATAATCAATTATCTATGTTTCAATACAATATTTTTCACCATACTTCATTTTCCCATCTTAGATATCTTCAGAACAACAATATCAGTAAACTTGCAACCCAATCTTTTGATGGTCTACACAATCTCGTGGACTTGTAAGTTTTCATGATTTAAACGCAGTACCCACTGTTTTCGTGGTTAGGCAGGTCACAATCTGAACACTGTTCTGTTAGATTTTGGTCAACTGTAATTTGAGTATGTTTGAATCATCCAAATGTTGTCTATCGTGATTCACTTGTAATTTTAAATTGTTAAAAAATCCACCTACCTTTTTATATTTTTTCTCTTTTATTTCTCAATGCACTTATAAACTGTTGTCTGTTGAGATTCATTTGTAAAGTAATTTTATAAAACGATTGAACATTAGGCAGGAACATTTTCAACTTGTTTGATAGGCCTACCATGTATGAAAACGTTTGACAAACTATGCTTTCAGGAAAATCTAAGAACATTCATAATAATAATAATAATAATAATAATGTCGGGCATTTTAAAGCTCTCTTAAACAAGGTATCAGAGCGCTGTACATTATTACCCCTGCTCATCAGGCGCATAAATCATTCCTGAAAACCATATCATCTCCCTGGGGAGTATACAGCTCAATTGCTGCCATTTCGGCGCATATGGGCTAATCAAACACAACAACCAACTCTGCCCTCACAGGTATCCCATTTACTCCTGGGTGGAGAAAAGCAATTATGGTAAAGTGTCTTGCTCAAGTACCACGGTCACGGACGGGATTCGAACCCACATTCTGACGACTCAGCCACCAGAACACATACCTGATGCACTAAACCGCTCGACCATGGCACAATAAAATCAGTGAAATTACGCCAGGAACATTTGATGGTCTACATTGTTGAAAATGACCAAATTAACGCGCTTTAATGATTTTGTTTTAACGCTACTTTGTTTTCCCATCTCAGATGGCTGCAAAACAACAAAATCAGTAAAATTTCAAATGTAGCATTTGATGGTCTACAAAGTCTTCAAACCTTGTAAGTATTCATGTGTTAAATTTCAATTATACAGCATCAAACAACCGATTTCTCTTGACTGAAGTTACATCTCCCAGCAGCAATTTTGATGGAGTGCAAAGTTCATGTGTGCCGATCGAAAAACACTTGTCAATGGGAGGCCTGTAGGCCAACAAACTTGTTTTGAAATTCCGATACACTCAACTGATGTCTATCGATGTTTATTGTGATTTTATTTTCCAAAATAAGTGAACCTTGGACATGATACATGTTAAGACTGTCTGACACCATTGCAACATTTCAAAGAGTATACACAATCTCGTGGAATTGTAAGTTTTCATGATTTAAACGCAGTACTCACTGTTTTCGTGGTTAGGCAGGTTACAATCTGAACACTGTTCTGTTAGATTTTGGTCAACTGTAATTCGAGAATTGTTGATTACACCAGGTCTGTTGTCTATCGTGAATTACTAGTAATTTAAAATTTCTAAAAAATCCACATACCTTTTTATGTTTTCCCCCTCTTTTATTTCTCAATGCACTTAACTGTTGTCTGTTGAGATTCATTTGTAAAGTTAATTTTATAAAATGATTGAACATTAGGCAGGAACATTTTCAACTTGTTTGATACCATGGAAACATTTCACAAACTGTTTTCAGAAAAATTTAAGAACATTGTTGAAAATAACCGTATTAACGGTCTTTCATGATTTTTTTAATACTACTGTTTTCCCATCTAAGAGGGCTGGAAAACAACACAATCAGTGAAATTACACCAGGAACATTTGATGGTCTACGAAGTCTTCAAACCTTGTAAGTATTCATGTCTTAAATTTCACTTACCCAGCATCAAGCAACCGACTTGACTGATGAAGTCATCAATGATCATAATGTTTATGCATTTTAATAATCCTTAGACGTATGTTTTGAGAAAAACCTAAGGAACATTTGATGGTCTACAAAATCTTCAAATCTTGTAAGTATTCATGTGTTAAATTTCAATCACGCAGCATCGAGCAACCGATTTCTCTTGACTGAAGCTACATCTCTCGGCAAAAATTTTGATGGAGTGCAAAGTTTATGTGTGCCAATTGAAAAACACTTGTCAATGAAAGGCCTGTAGGCCAACAATTTTTTTTTGAAATTCCGATGCACTCAACTGTTGTCTGTCGATGTTTATTGTGATTTTATTTTTCCAAAATAAGTGAACTTTAGGCACGATACATGTTAAGATTGTCTGATGACGTTACAAAGTTTCAAAGAGTAAATTTGAGGAAAACCTAAGAACATTGGTGAAAATAACAAAATTAATAGACTTTAATGATTTTGTTTTAACGCTACTTTGTTTTCCCATCTCAGATCGCTGCAAAACAACAAAATCAGTAAAATTTCAAATGTAACATTTGATGGTCTACAAAGTCTTCAAACCTTGTAAGTATTCATGCCTTAAATTTCACTTACCCAGCATCAAGCAACCAACTTCTGTTGATTGAAGTCACCAATGATCATAATGTTTATGCATTTCAATGATCCTTAGATTGGTCACAATCTGAACACTGTTCTGTTAGATTTTGGTCAACTGTAATTTCAGTATTTTTGATGCACCCAAGTGTTGTCTATCGTGATTCACTTGTAATTTAAATTTCTAAAAAAAATCCACCTACCTTTTTATGTTTTCCCTCTTTTATTTCTCAATGCACTAATTAACTGTTGTCTGTTGAGATTCATTTGTAAAGTTAATTTTATAAAACGATTGAACATTAGGCAGGAACATTTTCAACTTGTTTGATACCATGGAAACATTTCACAAACTGTTTTCAGGAAAATTTAAGAACATTGTTGAAAATAACCGTATTAACGGTCTTTAATAATTTTTTTAATTCTACTGTTTTCCCATCTAAGAGTGCTGACAAACAACACAATCAGTGAAATTACACCAGGAACATTTGATGGTCTACGAAGTCTTCAAGCCTTGTAAGTATTCATGTCTTAAATTTCACTTACCCAAAATTGAGCAACCGATTTCTCTTGACGGAAGCTTCATCTCTCAGGAAAAAGATTGATAGAACGCGAAGTTCATGTGTGCCAATTGAAAAACACTTGTCAATGAAAGGCCTGGAGGACAACAAACTTGATGCAAAGTTTCAAAGGGTATGTTTTGAGAAAAACTCGAGGACATTGGTGAAAATGACTAAATTAATGTGCTTTAATGATTTTTCTTTTTAATAATGCTACTTTGTTTTCCCATCTTAGATCGCTGCAAATCAACAAAATCAGTAAAATTTCAAATGTAACATTTGATGGTCTACAAGGTCTTCAAAAGTTGTCAGTATTCATGTGTTAAATTTCAATTACACAGCATTGAGCAACCGATTTCTCTTGACTGAAGTTATATCTCTCAGCAAAAAGATTGATGGAGCGCGAAGTTCATGTGTGCCAATTGAAAAACACTTGTCAATGAAAGGCCTGTAGGCCAACAAATGTTTTATTAAAATTTAGATGCAAAGTTTCAAACAGTGTGCTTTGAGAAAAAACCTGAAGACATTGGTGAACATGACTAAATGAATGTGCTTTAATGATTTTTTCTTTTTAATAATGCTCCTTTGTTTTCCCATCTTAGATGGCTGGGAAACAATAAAATCAGTAAGTACGCCAGGAACATTTGATGGTCTACAAAGTCTTCAAATGTTGTAAGTATTCATGTGTTAAATTTCAATTACACAGCATTGAGCAACCGATTTCTCTTGACTGAAGTTACATCTCTCAGCAAAAAGATTGATGGAGCGCGAAGTTCATGTGTGCCAATTGAAAAACACTTGTCAATGAAAGGCCTGTAGGCCAACATTTTTTTTTTGAAATTCCGATGCACTCAACTGTTGTCTGTCGATGTTTATTGTGATTTTATTTTTCCAAAATAAGTGAACTTTAGGCACTATACATGTTTAAGATTGTCTGATGACGTTACAAAGTTTCAAAGAGTAAATTTGAGGAAAACCTAAGAACATTGGTGAAAATAACAAAATTAATAGACTTTAATGATTTTGTTTTAACGCTACTTTGTTTTCCCATCTCAGATCGCTGCAATACAACAAAATCAGTAAAATTTCAAATGTAACATTTGATGGTCTACAAAGTCTTCAAACCTTGTAAGTATTCATGTGTTAAATTTCAATTATACAGCATCAAACAACCGATTTCTCTTGACTGAAGTTACATCTCCCAGCAGCAATTTTGATGGAGTGCAAAGTTCATGTGTGCCGATCGAAAAACACTTGTCAATGGGAGGCCTGTAGGCCAACAAACTTTTTTTGAAATTCCGATACACTCAACTGATGTCTATCGATGTTTACTGTGATTTTATTTTCCAAAAAAAATGAACCTTGGACATGATACATGTTAAGACTGTCTGATACCATTGCAACATTTCAAAGAGTATACTTTGAGAAAAATCTGATGAAGACATTGGTGAAAATGACTAAATTAATGATTTTTCTTTTTAATAATGCTACTTTGTTTTCCCATCTTAGAATTCTGAGAAACAATAATAATCAGTGAACTTACCCAGGAACATTTGATGGTCTACAAAATCTTAAACAATTGTAAGTATTCATGATTTAAATTTCACTTACTCACTGTTTTCGTGGTTAGGCAGGTTACAATCTGAACACTGTTCTGTTAGATTTTGGTCAACTGTAATTCGAGACTTTTCATTACACCAGGTCTGTTGTCTATCGTGAATTACTAGTAATTTAAAATTTCTAAAAATCCACATACCTTTTATATTTTCCCTCTTTTATTTCTCGATGCACTTAACTGTTGTCTGTTGAGATTCATTTGTAAAGTTAATTTTATAAAACGATTGAACATTAGGCAGGAACATTTTCAACTTGTTTGATACCATGGAAACATTTCACAAACTGTTTTCAGGAAAATTGAAGAACATTGTTGAAAATAACCGTATTAACGGTCTTTAATGATTTTTTTAATACTACTGTTTTCCCATCTAAGAATGCTGGAAAACAACACAATCAGTGAAATTACACCAGGAACATTTGATGCTCTACAAAATCTTCAAATCTTTTAAGTATTCATGTCTTAAATTTCACTTACCCAAAATTGAGCAACCGACTTGACTGATGAAGTCATCAGGAAAAAGATTGATAATGTTCATGCATGCCAATTGAAAACACTTAGTCAATGAAAGGCCTGGAGGACAACAAACTTGATGAAAAGTTTCAGTATGTTTTGAGGAAAAACCTGATGACATTGGTGAAAATGACTAAATTAATCAGCTTTAATGATTTTTTTTTTTAATAATGCTACTTTGTTTTCCCATCTTAGATCGCTGACAATGAACAAAATTAGTGAATACACTAGGAACATTTGATGGTCTACAAAGTCTTCAAATGTTAAGTATTCATGTGTTAATTTTCAATTACACAGCATTGAGCAACCGATTTCTCTTGACTGAAGTTACATCTCTCAGCAAAAGATTTTGATGGAGCGCGAAGTTCATGTGTGCCAATTGAAAACACTTGTCAATGAAAGGCCTGTGAGGCCAACAATTTTTTGAAATTCCGATGCACTCAACTGTTGTATGTCTGTCGATGTTTATTGTGATTTATTTTTCCAAAATAAGTGAACTTTAGGCACGATACATGTTAAGATTGTCTGATAACGTTACAATGTTTAAAAGAGTAAAGTTGAGGAAAACCTAAGAACATTGGTGAAAATAACAAAATTAATAGACTTTAATGATTTTTAATAATGCTACTTTGTTTTCCCATCTTAGATCGCTGGTAATGAACAAAATTAGTGAAATTACACCAGGAACATTTGTTGGTCTACGAAGTCTTCAAGGCTTGTAAGTATTCATGTCTTAAATTCAATCAAACAGCATTGAGCAACTGATTTCTGTTGACTGATGAAGTCACCAATGATTATAATGTTTATGCATTTCAATAATCGTTAGACTGGTCACAATCTGAACACTGTTCTGTTAGATTTTGATCAACTGTAATTTCAGTATTTTTGATGCACCCAAGTGTTGTCTATCGTAATTCACTTGTAATTTTAAATGTCTAAAAAAATCCACCTATCCTTTTATGTTTTCCCTCTATTATTTCTCGATGCACTTGAAATTCATTTATAAAGTTAATTTTATTAAAATTATTAGGCAGGAACATTATTTTTCAACTTGTTTGGTACCATGTATGAAAACGTTTCACAAACTATGTTTTCAGGAAAATCTAAGAACACTGTTGAAAATTACCAAATTAACGGGCTTTAATGATTTTGTTTTAACGTTACTTTGTTTTCCCATCTCAGATGGCTGTTAAACAACAAAATCAGTAAAATTTCAAATGTAACATTTGAATTCAGGCGCGGATCCAGGGAGGGGGGGCGCGGGGGCACGTGCCCCCCGGGTAAATTGAGTAAAAAAAAAAAAAGGAAAAAAAAGGGGAACAAAAAAAAGAGGGGGAGGTCAGAGAAAAGGAGGAGTAGCCTAAACAAAAATACCGGCGACAATATTAAACATCTGCTGGGTCTACTTTTGGCATAAAATAAATACTGAAAAATGCAACAAGAAAAAAAGGTTATCAATCATGCCATGGAACTGAAACCCTCTTTTAAGAGAAAACTGAAGTATTTCCGGAGCTCAGGATTTCAACTCTCTTCATCTCAACATCTAATCCTCTTGGGGGAGTTATTATTGCCTGGTTAAATGGCCACAGCCAGCAGGAAACAATTGATCACTTGACTGAATGATTTGCTAGTTTTGCCAAAATCCTTTTGAGTAGCCTAAACGCAAACATTCTTTTCAATTAATAAAATATCCAGTGCCATCATGTCCAGTAATGAAACCATATATATATTTTTTGATCGTTGAAATTGGTACCCAAAAACCACGAACGTTCTTTGACCAAAGTACATCACGTAGTATACTTCGTTTGAGCAGCTTAATTATCTGGACTCCTTGCCAAAATTCCTTTGCAGTGAATATAGCCTTGAATGCAAGGCTGTGATGCATCTCAACAAATTTATGGTCGTATCATCTCTCCGTTAGTTACTAGTTAGTAAGTTTTGTTTATAGGCCTGCTTCAAACGTCGAACTTTTGCCGTATCTAATTCAAATAATGACCCAAAAATTTACATTATTTGAATTAGACACGGCAGAAAAGCAACTGACTTCTGCCGTAAGTTCGACAGGCAGGTCTTGCCGCTCTGAACGCCAGCTCGTCTCTGGACTCTTTCAAGCGAAGAGATGTTTTTTGTGATATGGGGTTTTCCAAGCAGTGCTCCCGTATCAAAGATGTGGTCTAACCATTGTGAAGTATAATTTATCTTCGATGGACTTTCAGGCCAGTCTCGGTTAGCCCTTAGCAATCTTCTGAGGAACTGATTTATTTATTTTAGTCAACCCATTCTTGAAGACAATTTTCCTCCACGAATTTAGTTAATGGAGATGACTTCCCATAAAAGTTTAACTACAGCCTCATTATAGCAATTAATTGATTTGCAGTTTCTTTTATCAATTATATTTGATTTTTTCCACAGAAGCTTGCGGTGATAAAAATATCCAAGGATGTGTCTCATAAAGGTTGATAAAAAGGATTAAAAAGTTAAGTGGGTGCAGAGTAAAAATAAAGACCACCAGTCCGAATGTGAAACAGCGCTGCTTCAGTTTGTGTGTACTGTCATTTATTGAGAAAAGTGGATTTTTTTGTATCAATTTCCAATGACGATTATAATTGATGACTTTTCTTCAAATACTTATTAGTTAGTCACCACATTTTCGTTTTGCAATCGGTATTGGTCTAGCGATCGGGTGCAAAGCAAGCTAGTCTGGTTTCTTGACCCGATTGCTCCACGTCTATAAATTGTTCCGTTTCGTCTGAAGAAGGGTCGGGGTACCGTGTGGAAATCTTTAAATCTTTGTAAGTATTCATGTGGTATTCAATTATACAGCATCGAGCAACCGATTTCTCTTGACTGAAGTTACATCTCCCAGCAGCAAATTTGATGGAGTGCAAAGTTCATGTTTGCCGATCGAAAAACACTTTTCAATGGGAGGCTTGCAGGTAAGAAACTCTTTTGAAATTCTGATGCACTCAACTGATGTCTATCGATGTTTTATTGTGCAATTTTATTTTCCAAAATAAGTCAACCTTGGGCACGATACACGTTAAGATTGTCTGATACAATCTGTTAGCGCATGTTCAAAAGAGTATACTTTGAGAAAAATCTGATATGAGGACATTGATATGAAAATAACCAGATTAATGAGCTTTAATGATTTTGTTTTTTAATCATGCTACATTATTTTCCATCTTAGATGGCTGGGTATCCAATAAAATCAGTGAGAATTACACCAAGGAACATTTGATGGATGCTACAAAGTCTTCAAACCTTTGGCAAAGTATTCCATGTCTTAAATTTCACCTTACAGCATCAACTTAACCGACTTCTGTTGATTGAAGTCATCAATGATCCCATAATGTTTATGCATTTCATTGAGTCCCTTAGATTGGTCACAATCTGAACACTATTCTGTTAGATTTTGGTCAACTGTAATTTGGCAGTATTTTGAGTGCACCCAAGTGTTGTCTTATCGTGATTCACTTGTAATTTAGATTTCTAAAAAATCCACCTACCTTTTTATGTTTCCCTCTTTTGTTTCTCAATGCACACTAATTAACTTTCCTTGTCTGTTGGGGATTCATTTGTAAAGAGTTAATTTTATAAAACAATTAGACATTGGACAGGAACATTTTCAACTTGTTTGATACCATGGAAACTGTTCTGAAGCTGTTTTCAGGAAGGTTTAAGAACATTGTTGAAAATAACCATGTTAACGGTCTTTCATGATTTTTATATAC
>CM055819.1:23995145-24128803 GCA_029582265.1 Zoroaster sp. YZ-2022
TGATTTTGAGAAAGAACTAACATATATAAATACAAGGCTTACTCCTTGTGATTTTGAGAAAGAACTATAATATATAAATACAAGGCTTACCCCCTTGTGATTTTGAGAAAAATCTAAAATATATAAATACAAGGCTTACCCCGTGTGATTTTGAGAAAAAAACTAAAATATATAAATACAAGGCTTACCCCTTGTGATTTTGAGAAAAAACTCAAATATAATTATAAATACAAGGATTACCCCTTGTGATTTTGAGAAAGAACTAAAATATATATATACAAGGCTTACACCCTTGTGATTTTGAGAAAAACAAAAAATATATAAATACAAGGCTTTTGAGAAAAACAAAAAATATTTAAATACAAGTCTTACCCCTTGTGATTTTGAGAAAAAACTAAAATATAATTATAAGTACAAGGCTTACCCCTTGTGATTTTGAGAAAAAACTAAAATATATAAATACAAGGATTACCCCTTGTGATTTTGAGAAAGAACAAAAATATATATATACAAGGCTTACCCCTTGTGATTTTGAGAAAAAAATAAAATATATAAATAACTAAAATATATAAATACAACGCTTACTCCCTGTGATTTTGAAAAAAAAACTAAAAATAATATAAATGCAACGCTTACCCCTTATGATTTTGAGGGGAAAAATATAAAATATACGGTATAAATACAAGGCTTACCCTTTGTGATTTTGAGAAAAAAATAAAATATAATTATAAATACAAGGCTTACCCCTTGTGATTTTGAGAAAGAACTAAAATATTTTTAGTTATTTATTACATTTATTTACCCAGGGTGTGCCCAAACAGTTTAAAACTGGTTTCCATTGGGGCCCTGCATATTATTAGATAAAATTTGATATTTACACACACATACAAAATATTTAAACAAATACAAGAATATTTACACAAATAGATCTATTTACGGTTAACTTTCCAACTCTCCAGTACAGAAGCTGATTTACGGGATGGGCGAAAAACCCGCGAAAAAACCCTTTTAGGGAAAAACAAGGGGAAATTCCCATCCGGCTCCAAAGTATTGTAGCAACCAAGTTTATAACTCCGCAGATCAGCGTAAATGGCAGAAATATTACTGATGGATGACTTTACGTAGCTCCGATTTAAATGTACCTAAGGAGTTCATGGTTCTTAATTGTTCAGGCAGATTATTCCATATACTGGCGCCACTCACAGCGAAACTCTTCGCGTAGCATTCTTTTTTGGCGAAAGGAACTTTTAGTGCCATTTGGGTCGTTTGTCGTGTTTCACGAGTCACTGTAAGTGGTGTGAAAAGATTTGTCATGTACAAAGGAGTCATCTTGTTAAGGCTTTTGAAAACAAGGATAGCCTTTTTGGACTTAACTCTTTCAGAAAAAGGAATCCAATTTAGTCTGGAAAACATATCAGCTGAGGGGGTGAGGGAGGTGCATTTAAGGATTATCCGTGCGGCTCTTTTTAGACATTTGTTGAGGATATTGTCGTGAGATTTGTACCTTCCTCCCCACAAAGTACAACAATACTCTAAAGATGGCATAACTAAACTTACAAAGAGTATGTGCAGGCTGCTTTGGGGAACGTAATCACGAATTCTGTTTAAACACCCAATTTAGACGAAATAGTCTTCCTTACGTATTCGACATGTGGACCCCAACTTAATGTTTCGTCAACAACTACACCCAAGCATTTACAAGATTTCACTTTTTCAATAACCTCATCAGCAATGCACACGTTCAAGCCGACGTTGGATACTTTCTGCCTTGAACCAATAAGCATGCATTTGGTTTTGTTGGCATTCAATGCTAGTTTGTTTATTAGGCACCAGTTGTGAATACTAGCAAGAGCTATATTTAAGTTCCTTTCTATTTCGTTAATACTAGAGGAGCTATACGTTAACGTGGAGTCATCTGCATACATAAATAAGTTGCAATTTTGGGGTATACAAGATGGAAAATCACTAGTATAAACAATGAATAAAAGTGGCCCTAAGATCGACCCCTGTGGAACGCCAATGTTTATGGGCAGGACCTTCGATATTGTGCCCTCAATATTTACAGACTGACTACGACCGCCTAGGTATGACTTAAACCAATTAATTACAGAAGATGACATATTCAGCTTTTTCAATTTGCCTAGTAGGATTACATGATCAACACAATCAAAAGCTTTACTGAGATCTATGAACACACTACCTGTAACTTCACCTTGCTCCATGGCCTCAAAACACTTGTTTGTTAGATCGTGTAGAGTGCTTTCAGTTGAGTGCAAGGGTCTAAATCCCGATTGGCAGCTAGGTATCAAATTGTTATCATCGAGGTAGGTATATACTGCCGAGTGCATCCATCTTTCTAAAATCTTAGAGATAATTGGTAGTATAGAAATAGGCCGATAATTACCTGTAGTACATTTATCTCCTCCCTTGTGAATTGGTGTTACCAAGGCGTGTTTCCAATCTTTAGGGTATTGCTCGCATCTTATGGAGAGGTTAAAGATATGAGTTAAAGATTTAGTAATATAAGGGGAAGCAATTTTAATCATTTTAACACTGATTCCATCCGGACCTGTTGCTTTCCCAACCGACATGGATGATATTTGCTTTTGAACGAACTCTTCTGTAATATTAGGTACTATGCATTCTTCATCCAAAGAATCAAGGGCAGAGGCATAGATATCATTATTTTCAAGTTCACGCGATGGGCAATTTCCAGCTGTACGTTTGCCGATCGTAGAAAAGTGTTCATTTAATGTATCAGCAATGTCGGTGGGATCGTCAATAGTTTCTCCATTTGGTGAATTGATAGAGTTTGGAACAATTTTCTGTTTCTTAGGAAGTACCTCCTTTAGTTTTTTCCATAGCATAGACGAATTGCTTTTATTTTCTTCTATGGCTGATGTATAGTATTTACTCTTCTTAGTGTGGATTTTATTGGTTACATTGTTCCGCAGCTTTTTGTAAGAGGCCCAATGGGTTTGTATGCCTGAAAGTTTTGCGATTTTGTGTGCACGATCTCGCTGCCTCATAAGTTTGAGAATTTCGGAATCGAGCCAAGGTAAAGTGGCACCCCGAATACGTTTAGTTTTGATTGGGGCATGTAAGTTAATAATACTCATAAATATGGAGTGCCACTTGCACCATGCTTCATCAACATCTTGATAGTCCTGAACATCTTGCCATGGTGCATTAAGGAGGTCGTCTTTAAATGCATCATTGTCTATATTTGTAAGACATCGAAAATTTATTGAGCGACCTTCCATTTTTGGTGTTTTCCAACTGTGTAGACCATATACAAGATAATGGTCACTGATTAGGACTGGTAAGACACCACAGTTCTTTATGAGCTCTGGATGGGAGCTGAAAATGAGATCAATTATTGTTTGAGTGGACTCAGTGACACGTGTTGGGTCATGTATGAGTTGCGGCAATTGAAACAAACCAAAACAGGGCTTACCCCTTGTGATTTTGAGAAAAACAAAAAATATATAAATACAAGGCTTACCCCTTGTGATTTTGAGAAAAAAAATAAATATATAAATACAAGGCTTACCCCTTGTGATTTTGAGAATAAACTAAAATATAATTATAAATACAAGGCTTACCCCTTGTGATTTTGAGAAAAAACTAAAAAATATACATACAAGGCTTCCACCTTGTGATTTTGAGAAAAAATTCTAAAATATATAAATACAAGGCTTACCCGTTGTGATTTTGAGAAAGAACTAGAATATATAAATACAAGGCTTACCCCTTGTGATGTTGAGAAAAAACCTAAATTATATAAATACAAGGCTTACCCCTTGTGATTTTGAGAAAAAACTAAAAATATATAAATACAAGGCTTACCCCTTGTAATTTTGAGAAAAAACTAAAATATATAAATACAAGGCTTACACCTTGTGATTTTGAGAAAAAACTAAAATATATAAATAACTAAAATATATAAATACAAGGCTTACCCCTTGTGATTTTGAGAAAGAACTAAAATATATAAATACAAGGCTTCCCTCTTGTGATTTTGAGAAAAAACTAAAATATACAGTATAAATACAAGGCTTACCCATTGTGATTTTGAGAAAGAACTAAAATATATAAATACAAGGCTTACCCCTTGTGATTTTGAGAAAAAACTAAAATATATAAATACAAGGCTTACCACTTGTGATTTTGAAAAAAATATATATATATAAATAAGAACTAAAATATGTAAATACAAGGCTTACCCCCTTGTGATTTTGAGAAAGAACTAAAATATATAAATACAACGCTTACTCCTTGTGATTTTGAGAAAGAACTATAATATATAAATACAAGGCTTACCCCCCTGTGATTTTGAGAAAAATCTAAAATCTATAAATACAAGGCTTACCCCGTGTGATTTTGAGAAAAAAACTAAAATATATAAATACAAGGCTTACCCCTTGTGATTTTAAGAAAGAACTAAAATATATAAATACAACGCTTACTCCTTGTGATTTTGAGAAAGAACTAAAATATATATATACAAGGCTTACCCCTTGTGATTTTGAGAAAAAAATTAAATATATAAATAACTAAAATATATAAATACAAGGCTTACCCCTTGCGATTTTGAGAAAGAACTAAAATATATAAATACAACGCTTACTCCCTGTGATTTTGAAAAAAAACTAAAAATAATATAAATACAACGCTTACCCCTTATGATTTTGAGGGGAAAAAAATAAAATATACGGTATAAATACAAGGCTTACCCTTTGTGATTTTGAGAAAAAACAAAAATATATAAATACAAGGTTTACCCCTTGTGATTTTGAGAAAAAACTAAAATATAATTATAAATATAAGGCTTTCCCCTTGTGATTTTGAGAAAAAAACTAAAATAAAAAAAATACAAGGCTTACCCCTTGTGATTTTGAGAAAAAACTAAAATATATAAATACAAGGCTTACCCCTTGTGATTTTGAGAAAGAACTAAAAATAATATAAATACAACGCTTACCCTTGTGATTTTGAGAAAAAAATAAAATATACAGTATAAATACAAGGCTTACCCATTGTGATTTTGAGAAAGAACTAAAATATATAAATACAAGGCTTACCCCTTGTGATTTTGAGAAAAAACTAAAATATATAAATACAAGGCTTACCACTTGTGATTTTGAAACAAAAATATATATATATAAATAAGAACTAAAATATGTAAATACAAGGCTTACCCCCTTGTGATTTTGAGAAAGAACTAAAATATATAAATACAACGCTTACTCCTTGTGATTTTGAGAAAGAACTATAATATATAAATACAAGGCTTACCCCCTTTGTGATTTTGAGAAAATCTAAAATCTATAAATACAAGGCTTACCCCGTGTGATTTTGAGAAAAAAAACTAAAATATATAAATACAAGGATTACCCCTTGTGATTTTAAGAAAGAACTAAAATATATAAATACAACGCTTACCCCTTGTAATTTTGAGAAAAAACAAAAATATATAAATACAAGGCTTACACCTTGTGATTTTGAGAAAAAACTAAAATATATAAATAACTAAAATATATAAATACAAGGCTTACCCCTTGTGATTTTGAGAAAGAACTAAAATATATAAATACAACGCTTACTCCTTGTGATTTTGAGAAAAAACTAAAAATATTATAAATACAACGCTTACCCCTTGTGATTTTGAAGAAAAAAAATATATATACGGTATAAATACAAGGCTTACCCCTTGTGATTTTGTGAAAGAACTAAAATATATAAATACAAGGCTTACCCCTTGTGATTTTGAGAAAAAACTAAAATATAATTATAAATACAAGGCTTTCCCCTTGTGATTTTGAGAAAAAAACTAAAATAAAAAAATACAAGGCTTACCCCTGGTGATTTTGAGAAAAAACTAAAATATATAAATACAAGGCTTACCCCTTGTGATTTTGAAAAAAAAAATATATATAAATAAGAACTAAAATATGTAAATACAAGGCTTACCCCCTTGTGATTTTGAGAAAGAACTAAAATATATAAATACAACGCTTACTCCTTGTGATTTTGAGAAAGAACTATAATATATAAATACAAGGCTTACCCCTTGTGATTTTGAGAAAAAACTAAAAATATTATAAATAAGAACTAAAATATGTAAATACAAGGCTTACCCTTGTGATTTTGAAAAAGAACTAAAATATATAAATACAACGCTTACACCTTGTGATTTTGAGAAAGAACTATAATATATATAAAACAAGGCTTACCCCCTTGTGATTTTGAGAAAAATCTAAAATATATAAATACAAGGCTTACCCCGTGTGATTTTGAGAAAAAAAACTAAAATATATAAATACAAGGCTTACCCCTTGTGATTTTGAGAAAAAACTCAAATATAATTATAAATACAAGGATTACCCCTTGTGATTTTGAGAAAGAACTAAAATATATATATACAAGGCTTACCCCTTGTGATTTTGAGAAAAAAATAAAATATATAAATAACTAAAATATATAAATACAAGGCTTACCCTCTGCGATTTTGAGAAAGAACTAAAATATATAAATACAACGCTTACTCCCTGTGATTTTGAAAAAAAACTAAAAATAATATAAATGCAACGCTTACCCCTTATGATTTTCAGGGGAAAAATATAAAATATACGGTATAAATACAAGGCTTACCCTTTGTGATTTTGAGAAAAAAATAAAATATAATTATAAATACAAGGCTTACCCCTTGTGATTTTGAGAAAGAACTAAAATATATATATACAAGGCTTACCCCTTGTGATTTTGAGAAAAAAATAAAATATATAAATACAAGGCTTACCCCTTGTGATTTTGAGAAAAAACTAAAATATAATTATAAATACAAGGCTTACCCCTTGTGATTTTGAGAAAAAACTAAAAAATATACATACAAGGCTTCCACCTTGTGATTTTGAGAATGAACTAGAATATATAAATACAAGGCTTACCCCTTGTGATTTTGAGAAAAAACTAAATTATATAAATACAAGGCTTACCCCTTGTGATTTTGAGAAAAAACTAAAAATATATAAATACAAGGCTCACCCCTTGTAATTTTGAGAAAAAACTAAAATATATAAATACAAGGCTTAAACCTTGTGATTTTGAGAGAAAAAACTAAAATATATAAATACAAGGCTTACCCCTTGTGATTTTGAGGGAAAAAAATATATATAAATAACTAAAATATATAAATACAAGGCTTACCCATTGTGATTTTGAGAAAGAACTAAAATATATAAATACAAGGCTTCCCTCTTGTGATTTTGAGAAAAAACTAAAAATATTATAAATACAACGCTTACCCCTTGTGATTTTGAAAAAAAAAATATATATACGGTATAAATACAAGGCTTACCCCTTGTGATTTTGTGAAAGAACTAAAATATATAAATACAAGGCTTACCCCTTGTGATTTTGAGAAAAAACTAAAATATATAAATACAAGGCTTACCCCTTGTGATTTTGAAGAAAAAAAATATATATAAATAAGAACTAAAATATGTAAATACAAGGCTTACCCCCTTGGGATTTTGAGAAAGAACTAAAATATATAAATACAACGCTTACTCCTTGTGATTTTGAGAAAGAACTATAATATATAAATACAAGGCTTACCCCTTGTGATTTTGAGAAAAAACTAAAATATAATTATAAATACAAGGATTACCCCAGGCGCGTAGCCAGCCCTGTCGGTCCGGGGGGGCAAAATTAAGATGATCGTCCCGATTTCATGGTTTAATTAAATTTAATTGCGAAATACTGAATAATATTGAATCAAAACAATCGATATATTGTACAAACATGATCATGTGTGATTTATTGTTTTTTCCTTGGATCTATACTGTCTGAACTATTGCTATTAATTTCTACACTGTCATGACTGTGATGAACTTAAACATTCATAATTAATCGTATTCGTAATGTATATACACACCGTTTACAACACACATTACACTGAAAGTTATTCGTGTACATGTCGTATAAAAACCTTTAATAAAATGTTGTAAGACAAGTTGTAAATACGTTCTGCACGTAACCCGAGTACATACTGGTTCATTGTATTGATTCAAATTACAAGTTTTTAATGTTTTAATGTTTGTTTCTATATAAATTCGTCTCTAATTAACAAAAAAGTTGAAAGATCCATCTGTAAGGTCCATATTTTATGAGCAATTTATATATCTCTCATTAGTGCATTTTGTTGCCTTTCTTGTAATGTCAAAATATATTTTTGCTGCCAATGGCGAGCGTTTCTATCCCGGGTTCCTATTCAAATGAAACCAAAAAAAAATTAATCACCACATCCCCTGTTTATCAGCAACTATTATACTAAATTTGAGTTGCCATTCGCCGAGGAACAGACATCATACTAAAGTCCTCAATGACTGCGTCAAAATCAACGTGCTCTGCGAAGTCGCGTTCTATGCTGAGAAGTGCTAGTGATGACAGCCTCTGCTCCGACATAGTGGATCTTAAATACGACTTCGTTAGCTTCAATCGACTGAACGACCGCTCACTTGAAGCAGAGGAAATTGCGATTGTACCAAAATTTACAGAGTACATAATGTCGGATATGCTGTATTAATGTCCCATTCCTTGATCTTCTGCAATATTTCTTCAAGAGAATTCAGATTAGCATCGGCAAATTCCGGTGTGTCTCTGTAAAATTTGCAGAATTGTTGGTACTCTGATTTAGCCAAGTCCTGGTCAACATCGTCTTCATACATAGAAGAAAGTAGTTCAAATGATTCAATGTCGTTTAAATGATCTGGCATAAGGCACTTAAATGGAACAACTAAGGTCTGAAAAATCATTAAATCGTCGTTGCAGTTCTCCAATAAGTGTATCATGTATTTTGTAGAATACATTTACTCTAAAACCTATCAACGGGATCCTTAATTGGTTCATCTTGTGCTTGTTCGCCTGCCATTTGTTTGCGTTTGCGTACTCTAGGATTTTGAAAATCAGTAGAAACCCTTCGTTGATTGCTATTTCGCGTGCTTTAGCAAGAATGTCATTGAACATTTCACTAGATCTTTGTTCTTGGATACATTCACGTACAGCGTTTATCTTAGTACTCGCAGTTACAAGGTCAATTGACGCTTGCAGTAGATATTCTGAGAGACTTTGTATTTCACATAGAACTTTCAACCAAATTTCAAGCATCATTAAAAACTCATTAAAAACATCATTAAAAACCTGACCGCTGTCATTCATACATGTGGACGTGGTATTGTGGTAATGTACATAACGTATGATGAGATCAATTTGGCGGCCAGTTTGAAGTACATGTACGTTCTTCCTGGAAGTTGTGAGGTAATGCAATGTTATACTGTATATTCAACAGTGTCAACAGACAAAACAATTTAATTTCACGGCAACTTAATTTAGCGAATTGGCATTTCTTCACTTTTTGGAGGCAATTTAATTTCACTAATTTACATCCTCTTGCTATATAAAACCATAAAAATATTATATTTGGCAGCAATTTAATTTAGCGAATTGGGCCTCCTAGCGAAATTAAATTGCTAGCGAAATTAACTTGTTTACAGTATTTGATAAAGTGATTTCCGGGACAAAAAAACCGGGTATAAAAACTTCAGATCTAACTTCCTTCCTCAATCCTCCCTCTCCCGTCTCCCTTTATCAATTATTCACTCCCTTTACCATTCCCTAAATCATCCTTTCCTCCCTCCCTAAATCTGCCTGCCTCTGCATCCTTCGTCCCAGGTCCGTCCTTCCCTGCCCTTTCCGGTCCCTCACCCTCTCCGGCTCCCTCGGCTCCCTTCCTTCCCTTACCCCTGCCCTACCGCCGTTTCCACCCGCCCTAACCTTGCCTGCCTTAAGTTAGGTTGCCTTGGTACTCGTCCCAACGGTCCTATCCATCCTTTCTTCCATTATCAAGGCCCACCTTTCCTTCTCCTCCCTCCCTCCCTCCCTCCCTCCTCCGTCCTCCCTCATTTCGTCAATAATCCCTACTCTTCTAATTTCTTTCTTTACCTCTTTCGTTTTTTCTCCCTCGGAGTCCCTCCCTCAATTTTCCCTCCTTTTAATTCTCTCTTCCTTTCCTTTTCTCTTTTCTTTATTTTTACCGTCCCGATTTTACTTCTATTTTTTTCCGGGGGGCAGTCTGCCCCCCCTGCCCCCCCGCTGGCTACGCGCCTGGATTACCCCTTGTGATTTTGAGAAAGAACAAAAATATATATATACAAGGGTTACCCCTTGTGATTTTCAGAAAAAAATAAAATATATAAATAACTAAAATATATAAATACAAGGCTTACCCCTTGCGATTTTGAGAAAGAACTAAAATATATAAATACAACGCTTACTCCCTGTGATTTTGAAAAAAAAACTAAAAATAATATAAATGCAACGCTTACCCCTTATGATTTTGAGGGGAAAAATATAAAATATACGGTATAAATACAAGGCTTACCCTTTGTGATTTTGAGAAAAAAATATAATATAATTATAAATACAAGGCTTACCCCTTGTGATTTTGAGAAAGAACTAAAATATATATATACAAGGCTTACCCCTTGTGATTTTGAGAAAAACAAAAAATATATAAATACAAGGCTTACCCATTGTGATTTTGAGAACAAAATTAAATATATAAATACAAGGCTTACCCCTTGTGATTTTGAGAAAAAACTAAAATATAATTATAAATACAACGCTTACACCTTGTGATTTTGAGAAAGAACTATAATATATATAAAACAAGGCTTACCCCCTTGTGATTTTGAGAAAAATTCTAAAATATATAAATACAAGGCTTACCCGTTGTGATTTTGAGAAAGAACTAGAATATATAAATCCAAGGCTTACCCCTTGTGATGTTGAGAAAAAACTAAATTATATAAATATAAGGTTTACCCCTTGTGATTTTGAGAAAAAACTAAAAATATATAAATACAAGGCTTACCCCTCGTAATTTTGAGAAAAAACTAAAATATATAAATACAAGGCTTACGCCTTGTGATTTTGAGGAGAAAAAAGAAAAAAAACGGTATAAATACAAGGCTTACCCCTTGTGATTTTGAGAAAGAACTGAAATATATAAATACAAGGTTTACCGCTTGTGATTTTGAAAAAAATCTAAAATATACAAATACAAGGCTTACCCCTTGTGATTTTGAGAAAAAACTAAAAAATATATATACAAGGCTCACCCCTTGTGATTTTGAGAAAAACTAAAAATATATAAATACAAGGTTTACCCCTTGTGATTTTGAGAAAAAAATAAAATATATAAATACAAGGCTTACCTGTTGTGATTTTGAGAAAAAACTGAAATATATAAATACAAGTCTTACCCCTTGTGATTTTGAGAAAAAAGTAAAATATATAAATACAAGGCTTACCCCTTGTGATTTTGAGAAAAAACTAAAATATATAAATACAATCCTTGTGTTTTTGAGAAAAACAAAAAATATATAAATACAAGGCTTAATTAACTCTTGTGATTTTGAGAAAGAACTAAAATAATTATATAAATACAAGGCTTACCCCTTGTGATTTTGAGAAAATACTAAAATACAGAAATATAATTTGAAAGACAGAAATGTCCAAAGAACATTTTGCCCGAATTTCGTTTCGATTCATTGAACGGTTATCATGAATGAATATTTCGTCTCATTTGATTAAACTGGATCTGAACAAACATTTGCGTTCCTTTTGATGTTCAGTATCAATACGAGGCTTACCCCTTGTGATTTTGAGAAAAACAAAACATATATAAATATAAGGCTTACCCCTTGTGATTTTGAGAAAAAACTAAAATATAATTATAAATATAAGGCTTACCCCTTGTGATTTTGAGAAAGAACTAAAAAATATATATACAAGGCTCACCCCTTGTGATTTTGAGAAAAACAAAAAATATATAAATACAAGGTTTACCCCTTGTGATTGTGAGACAAAAATAAAATATATAAATACAAGGCTTACCCGTTGTGATTTTGAGAAAAAACTTAAATATATAAATACAAGTCTTACCCCTTGTGATTTTGAGAAAAAAGTAAAATATATAAATACAAGGCTTAATTAACTCTTGTGATTTTGAGAAAGAACTAAAATAATTATATAAATACAAGGCTTACCCCTTGTGATTTTGAGAAAAAACTAAAATACAGAAATATAATTTGAAAGACAGAAATCTCCAAAGAACATTTTGCCCGAATTTCGTTTCGATTCATTGAACGGTTATCATGAATGAATATTTCGTCTCATTTGATTAAACTGGATCTGAACAAACATTTGCGTTCCTTTTGATGTTCAGTATCAATACGAGGCTTACCCCTTGTGATTTTGAGAAAAACAAAACATATATAAATATAAGGCTTACCCCTTGTGATTTTGAGAAAAAACTAAAATATAATTATAAATATAAGGCTTACCCCTTGTGATTTTGAGAAAGAACTAAAATATATATATACAAGGCTTACCGCTTGTGATTTTGAGAAAGAACTAAAATATATAAATACAAGGCTTACCCCTTGTGATTTTGAGAAAAAAAATAAAAATATATAAATACAAGGCTTACCCCTTGTGATTTTGAGAAAGAACTAAAATATATAAATACAAGGCTTACCCCTTGTGATTTTGAGAAAAAAACAAAAAATATATAAATACAAGGCTTACCCCTTGTGATTTTGAGAAAAAACTAAAATATATAAATACAAGGCTTACCCCTTGTGATTTTGAGAAAAAAAATAAAATATATAAATACAAGGCTTACACCTTGTGATTTTGAGGAAAAAATAAAATATATAAATACAAGGCTTACCCCTTGTGATTTTGATGAAAAAAAATATATATACACAAGAGGTAAGTCTTTTAGTATTTTCTCCCTCTCCCGTCAATATCACAAGGAAGTATCCTTTTAGTTTATCCCTAAAGTCAAAATCAAAAGGTGTTTAGCCTTGTAGTTTAAAAATACTTCTTAAAACCCACGTCATTTAAACATTTTGAAAATTCACATTGAGTAAGCCTTCTATGTTTATACAATTTGTAAATTTTAGTTGTCTTCAAAATCACACAGAATATTAAGCCTTTTTGTCTTCAAAATCAGAATATGTAAGCATTGTATTTTTTTCCTAAAAGTGGTAAGTTCCCACTATCAACACGTAATAAGCCAAATCATTTCACTAAGCGGTAGTGAAGATAATTTCGAGAAGTCCCCTGTCTCCCAATGTATTCAGCGGCAATAGATAATAAAGCACGACATAAAAATAATTTTTCCATTAACAAAATCATCGAAAGCACAATGAGTAAGGTATTTAAAAAAAATTATTTCATCAAAATCACAAGAGGTAAGCCGTGTAGTAGTTTGTCAGTATTTGTGGGGGAATGCAATAAAACAGCTGTATGTTAATACAGTTGTTTGTGAGTAATAAATATTATTATATTCATATTTTTTTCAAAACTAATTTTTGCAGAAAGTTAGTCAGAGGTAATGACCAGGCATTGGGGAGCGTTGAATCTTCTAGGCGAACCCAGCGTGATAACCACCTTAGCACCCTTCTGGGGGAATCGGCAGACCCCCGGTCACTCCTTTACTTTCCCGCACCGTAACCAACTATCGAATAGGTGAGAGACATGGCGGCCCCCAAGCCGTTGCTGCTGCCGCAAGTGCCATGTCCCTGAATCAGGTATGTTCTAGGGCTTCGAACCGGTGCGTCCCAGCTCTGGAAGTACCGCGATTGACACTTCCAGTGGTCCGGCCAACCCGCTGCGCCATCTGGACCCCGTTGGTATCAGACGGGTTAAATTAAACCTACTTAAATAAATGGTTTGAATTGTATTGCTACATAATAAAAGAAAAATCCACAGATGAGTCTCGAACTGGGATCGCCTGTATCGATGTCAAGCGTCTACTCCATTAGACCACCACTTCACTTGACTGTTCGTAATGAATGGAGATCTTTTGAATGGAGGTCTTTTCAATTCTTCAAGTTACCAGTCCATATTCGTTTAACAAAAGGGGACAATAGTTTCTCTGTTGTCAGTTATGTGCTGGGTTGGTTTTTAAGTCCAATAACAATGGCTTCCACAGGTACACTTGTGTACAGTGAACTCTTTAACAAAAGGGACAATAGATCCTCGGTCAGAACAATAGAGGAGAACAGAAGGAGGTCCTTGTCAACACCAAACCGTAATCCAACATGATATATTTTTTATATTTGGTTTTGTTTTGTTTGTTCCGATTAATCCCTACATTATGGTGTTGAGTTGGAATAGGCCTCATTTGTGAAGTTTTATACATATTTTTTTAAAATATGTTTTGCATCAAAAATCACAAGTGTAATACTAATATTTGTTTGTCAAAATGTTTTATATTTTATTTTCATCAATAATCATCAAAATCACAAGAGGCAAGTCCAGTGATGTAGCGAGGATTGTATAGAGTGGGGGGGGGGGAGTAAATTTACCGACACAAAACTCAAATAAAGCGACAAATTATGTCAATCAGAAATACCAACAAGTTTGAATATTTATAGACAAACACTATTGACATGTGACCTTTTCAAAAATGTGACTAATGACGTCATCGCCTTTCAGAGCGCTCTCTGGCGGCGGGTTTAGAAAAATTTCAGATATTGAACCACAGCAGGCACTAACGTTATCTTTTCAAGATCGTGGGAAAGTTTTATTGTGTCATATATATGACCTTCAAATCACCTGATCTGACATTTACTTCCGCTCTAAACAGGAAGTTCAAATTCAACATATTCTAACGCAAATATTATAATTATTATAATAAAAGATGATACACCTTTGTAAAATATGATTGACATCATCGATGATAATTTTATAGAACCGGAAGTTGACACGAACACCGTGTGTTTGTTCTAACAAACACTTGAGCTCTAGTTGTTTTTTTGAGGGAGGGGTGTTTTTCTTTGAAAAGGAGGGCACTTTAAACAAGATGATTGTATCTTGCAATTTCTCATCAAGTTAGCTTTCAGATAATAACTCGGATAATAATTTTGTAATCAGGGAATCACTGATGTTGTACCTTCCTTTTAAAGAGGAACTCAAAGCAAAAATGCCTGTCGGTAATTGACTTCTCCTTCCTCATTTTGAGAGAGGTTATGCCATCAGAAAACTAAACAACAAGGTTTTATCATCTCAACCCAAGGTAAAAAAATTGTAAAAAGTCATTTTGTCTAAAAACCCCCTTTGTCTCGACTTCAGAAAAGCATAAGGTCCACTGGGGAAACACAAATGGCCCCTCTTTATGTTTAAATATGCAACAGCGCTGATATTTGGTGTTATTTACACCAAAAACAATTTGCCAATACTTGGGTGATTTTGCCCAATGACAGGATGACTGGGTGACATCAGGAAGGTGATTTTTAAACGTAAGAAGACCCAGTGGATCTCAGGTTTTTCTGAATCCCTCCAAAAAGGGGGAAAACGTATATGAAAAGGTAAAATTCATAAACAAATTTACAGATAGAATTTACATGTGGAGTGTCGTGGCCGAGCGGTCTAGCTTAACGGACTCAAGTTCTGGTGTTAGCAGCAGAATGTGGGTTCGAATCCCGGCCGTGACACTTGTGTCCTTGAGCAAGACAGTTAACCATAATTGCTTCTCTCCACCCAGGGGTTAAATGGGTACCTGTGAGGGCAGAGTTGGTTGATTAGCCCTATATGCGCTGTAATGGCAGCAATTGAGCTGTATACTCCCCAGGGAGCTGAGATGGTTTCAGGAATGATTTATGAGCCTTATGAGCCTTATGAGCAGGGGTAATAATATAATGCGCCTTGAGCACCACTCAGTTGATGGATACGTGCGCTATATAAGTCCACACATTATTATTATTATTATTATTATTAATTGTGATCGCGTGCTTCGTCTTCCATTAAGACAGATATTGCCAATATATATTTCGAGTACACACGTTTTAACCCTTCTATGACTGCAAGGGTCAAAATCAGTCAAAATGTTGATATACTCGCCAAGGTATATCTAGTACACTTAAAAGTCAAACACTGTCAAACCTTACGTGTAGTAAGTACATACATGTACACAGGTCAAAATGATTCAACCGTTTTTGACTGGTAAAAGTATTGTCTGGTATTGTTCAGGGTGGTCAAAATGACAGTAAAAACCAGTCAAAAATGCCCCTGTGTGCACATTTTGTGTCAACAGTCAAAACAGTCAGTTGACTGATTTTGACCACTCTAGCTACTTGCCACAAAAGTTCAGCTTACAGTAGGAGGGTTCTAAAGGAAATAAGTACTTCGCACCAGTAAGAATGGCTAGCAGGCTGACCGTTAAATCTGACCACTGATGACCAGCTCAAATCCTTGTGTTCATGTAATTCTAAATGTTGTCATTTGCTGTGTGTAATATTCTCATTTATGTTGCATTTTGTCATGCAGTGGCCATGTTTTAATGTTACATTTCAGTTGTTTTGTTTTTACATAAATGTACAAGACCCATGGGCCATCCTATTACTAAAATAGTCTGGTACCATCAGCACGGAACTCTGCTTAATTATAGTTTTTGCCATGGCTTCAATAAGGGAACTAGAGAAAGATGGCTGCCTGTTGACAGTAGAGATAGAAAACCATTCAGATGTTAATTTTAAACGAAGTAAAGACTTAAAAATAATGTTATGACAAAAACCACAAATGGAATCACATTTGACTTTAATTGGACATCCTTTTTCATATAATTATGATGAATAAACAAGTCTACATATTTACATAAAACTTTATTTTTAATATTATAAGATACTGTACATACAGAATGTAATTTTTCATGGCCTTTTAATAAATGGTGTGCTTTAAATTATTGATATGGTGATGAAATACAGACTTCTTCGCAAATATCACAGCGTGCACGTTTTGTGCAATACATGCTGGTCTAGTTTAATGATGTGTTCAGTTTAATAGCACAACTATGTACATGTAATAATAATGTAGACTTACATGTATCTGGTGCATTACATTATTACCCCTGCTCATCAGGCGCATAAATCATACCTGAAACCATACAGCTCAATTGCTGCCATTCAAACAACAACCAACTCTGCCCTCACAGGTACCCATTTACCCCCTGGAGAGAAGCAATTAGGGTCTTTGCTCAAAGACACAAGTACCCCGGTCATGGTTGGGATTCCAACCCACATTCTAATGACTCGGCCATCAGAACACAAATCCGATGCATTAACCGCTCGACCATGGCACTCCGTACTGGGAAATGGGCCAGTAATTGCCAGTTCAACTGTAAGCAACGTATATGTGCGTATATTTTCCAAATAGTCTATGGTAACATGGAAACGATAAAAGCAATGAGCAGTGGTTGTGATCTATTGGATGTATGATGGAATAGCACTGGCAAGCTTGTCAAATGCAGATTTCATTTCAGAGATTCCATATATTAATTGCAGTGTCCATATTTCATTCTTAATAGCCATTTTAATGTGTTAATGCATAATGGCCAAACAAATAAAGTATCCGGTTTCTGGTGTATGCACACGTCGCATAAGACCTGTGCGTTAGAATTTGTAGTTTTCTTTTTTTATGCTATGAAACAATGTCCAATTCCATGCAAGATTGCTGGATCAATTGGAATTCTGCCACACTGTGTTTTAAAGAACTTGTTCACATTTTACGTTTACCCGATTTGTGATGGCCTCTCTTAGCCACCATACTTTGTTCATGGGAAATTTGGTCTGGTTCCAATAACCGCATATACATGTTAACAACTTAACATGTATCACTTAAACAAAAACAAAGATTACCCTCCCCCCATAAAAGCGTACCAATGCACCAATTTTGAAGCTGACCTATGACCAGAAGCCTAACAGGACTTACACATACATGTATGTAACCTTTCCTCAGAGTCTGTCACAATATACATGTATATAACGTGAACTGTGTTCACATTATTGAGATTCAATCAATTTTGCACTGCTAAAGGGGCAGTATCATCACGATCAAAAGGACATGGAATCGGAGTGCTAATTTTAGATTAGCTCAGTGACTGAAAATAATTTTGCACAAGGTAAGTTCATATTTCCGTTTCTTCTGCATAAATGAGCCAGTAAATTGCACTCACTGTGTTCATCTTAAACTAGGACATTGATTCCATACCCTGTTGAAAGTCTGCTCTAATCGTGACGATGCTGTCCCTTTAATGTTTTGATTGACCTGGGCATCCCGATATAAAAACCTCTAAACTTAAACAATACAATACATGTTGTTACTACAAACAAATATTTCAGTCTTTGTGTTTCCAAACTTTGCCATAATAACAGTGTTGATAGCTTTTTATTAAATTTCCAAATGAAATGCAACAACCGATTGTATATAAAAAGACATGAACATTTACAGTGCTTTTTTTCTTGTTGATGTTAACTTAATAATAGGAATGCTAAATCATGAACATTTTGAGGAATAAAATTTTAAATCTTTTAAGCATACATTTAAGTGATTCTTGATTTGTTTTTTGTAGTTTGTATGAATGCCCAAAGACAGTTTAGACAATCTGACTGGTAAAGACATGGCTTATCACAATCAGAACAGTGCGAATGCGTCGGCTGTTTTGTGTGACGCACGACGTGGATTTGAACCAATCGGAGTGACAAAGATTGGCATGATGCGTCTGACTCATGTACTTTGGAAGTGTTTGCCCAAAACGTGAATTTGCCCAATTTCTATTTGGCTTTATTCAACAAAAATTTCCTTTTTTTTTACATTTTGAAAATGAAATCGATACAGGCTCCTTATGGCCCGGTTCCATGTCCATAACCGGTCATTAACCTTCAGTACAGACTGTACAACAAACTGTTATTCCCCGATTATGTTATGTGTAGAGAAATCAAATAGTGACAGTTTTAGCTGTACTACTGGTCCTCATATATTTGCCTTACACTTTTTAATGAAGGGCGGTATCTTAAAAATAAGTAAATTTGTCATTCTGGTTTTGGGTAAATTCCAATATTATACCTTGCCATTAAGGCCCTGATACATTTTTGGGTAAGGTAATTATGAATATTCATAAGAATATAACTGAATTGATTCTCATAAATATGCAAGCAGAATGTGGGTTCGAATCCCGGCCGTGACACTTGTGTCCTTGAGCAAGACACTTAACCATACTTGCTTCTCTCCACCCAGGGGTTAAATGGGTACCTGTGAGGGCAGAGTTGGTTGATTAGCCCTATATGCGCTGTAATGGCAGCAATTGAGCTGTATACTCCCCAGGGAGCTGAGATGGTTTCAGGAATGATTTATGAGCCTTATGAGCAGGGGTAATAATATAATGCGCCTTGAGCACCACTCAGTTGGTGGATACGTGCGCTATATAAGTCCACACATTATTATTATTATTAATATGCACATGGTTGATATTCCACCAATCAAAAGCGTTTCAACAAGAACCAAAATATGAATATAGACCTTTTGGACGATTGAATGAATGAAGTTCTCAGTGATCTTGAACCTAACTGTAGTCTCAAGTGTTGGATATTAATTCTAGAGTGTTAGTTTTAACACATGTTGAGACCAACCTGGAAAAAGCTGTGCACGGTGAAGCGGAAGGTTAGACTTCGATATTACAACCCCTGTCTAGATGACCTGGAGGTCACTCGAATGTAGTCTCTTGATCAAGTCACTCCAATATAATCTTGTAATCAGGTCACTCGAACGTAGTCTCTTGATCAGCGTGGGATAATTTGTTAATGACAAGATGGAGGAGATGGTTTTGTTCTGATGTCAGGTGCTTCCTGTAACAAATAATATCAAAATATATCAAAAGATATGTACAGAAACCAACCAATGTCTGTAAATGCATCCATACATTGTATATGAAGTGTGCCAGCCTGCTGTAATCCATACCACAGAATTATATGCATGCATAATGGGAGCATCAAGGGATTAGCTGTTTGACCCATGAACTAGACGCGATCACTAGACGGGTGCGAACAATCAGCCGTTGGGGGGGCGAACCTCTTAGTGCACAAATGAGATACAGTTCTCTCACACGCCGGGTAAGTCACCCAGACCGCACTGCTTCTTTTTGAGACATTGCGCGTCAATCTGTGGAACAATACGTAATGAATGGTCCAAATCCATTGTCGCTGAAGTACTACGTGATACATTGTATACACAGGGACCAAATTTCCCATATACAAAGTATGGTAGCTCAGAGAGGCCTTACAAATCAGGCAAATGTCATTAAAGCACAGCACGGCAGAATTCCAATCGATCCAGCAATTTTGGCTTCAATTGGACATCATTTCATAGCAAAATTAAAAAAAATTCAAAATGCTGACGCGCGTGACTCACCTCAGATGCCACCGCACCTCAGACAGACAGATTTATGTCAAACTGTGAACAACTATGGTATTTTTGTGCGTGTGTGTGATTACCAATAGTTTTGAGTGGCTTTTAAGCTTTTGTTGATTTCTCTAGAGATCACTGATGGTAGTCTGAAGGACATGTGCATCTAGAGCACATAGAGTGCAATGCTACCACAGGGGTGTACCCCACTAAATAGTGAGGAATTCATGCACCGAGCTGTTTATCATAAAGTGTAAACCCTCATTTTTTTCTGAAAAACAAAGATTTGAGGCCCATACATTTGATGGATTATGTAAACATGGCCCAATATCATAACCTGGGATCCTTGACTTCCAACTGTTAGTATTTTGGATACACTAGGCCCTGAAAAAGTGGTCTTAATTTGTATTTTGTTTTCAACAGTAAGGCTTTTTTTCCAAAATGGCTGCTTTTCAGTGTGGGCATTTTCACTACTGTAGAGGGTGGTTTCCATTGGGATGAGAATAACTCGACGGGTGCCTGGACTATCCACAATAAATTGAGAGGAAAATAAAAGATTAGACATCAATCAATATTTTTCTTTTGGTTTTAAAACATTTAGGACTTCTAAGTATTTTTGAATGAGGGCGCCCTTCACGAGCTGACTCGCTTTTAATTCGTGCTCTGTTCATGTCAATTTTTATCCTGTTTTATTCGTTTTTTAACGAAACATCGTCCTCCTATCTGGAAATTTCTGGATAACTTAGCTTTACCAGACACTGCTGGACTGTTCATTTCTGTTTTGTGGAGACTTCTCGGGGAGAAATCTGCTGTCACATCGGTGGATTTATTCTTCCAATTTTCCATCATGGCGGCGTACATGTGTTATACATTAACACCGTGGGTTTTTCACTCACTCTGCAAGACGATGGCTTCATGAACATGTATGTACATTGTATTCATCTAACATTGATATTTATCCTGTACTTGTCAACTGCAAGCTGAGTTTTCACTCAATGAGCTGAAAAACAATTTTTAATATCAAAGTCCTGTGACCAGTGTACGTGTGAGTTTCCATATCTACTCGACAAGTAATCTTCGAAGAAGACACTTAATAACTGGAGCTGTGCATGCCTTGTGCATTAATAAGATGAAGTTTCAACAGCTTTCATCTATATACTTGTTGGCATGTTTGCTAATCTTCCCTCTATCAACTTCATTGTTGGAATACCATGCCAGAAATCAAGATGAAGATATGTGTCTCCCCAGTGACTCGGTCTCCAAGATGGCTACCCTGTGTTGCCGTGTCCATAATCTACACACAAGACTAAAGATCAGGTATTCTCATAGACCGTCAGAATTCTATAGCAACTGTGTGGCCTCCTTTAATGTCTCACACCGAGTAATACTGTCTGGTGATGTGGAACTAAATCCAGGCCCTACACATGATTTATCCAGTACGACCTCCACGGCTTCGAGCTCAGGCCTTCAGAACAAGATAATTTCTGCTGCCAACTCATCAACATCAAAGTCCACTATTACTGCTGTTCTGTTCAATGCGCGTAGCATTGTGAACAAGACGCTTCTTCTGCAAACTGAACTTGAAAGTAACAAACATGATCTGATATTTGTAACAGAGTCCTGGCTGGACAACACCATCTTGGATGGAGAACTGATCCCGGACACTGATTATAGTATTTTTCGTAATGATCGTAACAGGCATGGTGGTGGTGTTTTTATCATTGCAGCTAATCATTTATCTCCTGTCCGAAAGATCATTTTTGAACACGATAACCTAGAATTACTCATGCTGGAAACTCGTACGAAACATGGTAAAAGCTTGTTTGGTTGTTTATATAGACCTCCTAGTGCTTCGGTTACATTTTTTGATGATTATCAAATGGTGCTTGAAAAAATCTTGCCCTTTTCTCATCAATATCTGGCCATTACTATAGTGGGTGATTTTAACATTAACGCCCAGCAATCTAATGTCTCCTCAATGTCACCTTCAGCACAACGTTTAAGCTCTCTTTCAGACATTCTTAACATGGAGCAATTGGTGAATTTTTACACCCGTGAGAGCTCTACCAGTCCAGTGGGCTCAATAATTGACTTGTTGTTCACAAATAGACCTGATTTATTTTCTAATGTTGAAGTTTATCCAGGTTTGGGAACCAGTGATCACAACGGTGTATCTTTCAATATGCTCACCTCTTATGATTATAAAACTATGAACCGGTTTTTTTATCAGTACAATATAGCCAACATTAATATTTTATGCAACACTCTCAGCATGGTTCCTTGGGATACTTGTTTCTTATCGGATGGTAACATGAATGAGGTCTGGGAAAATTTCAAGGATCTTTTGTTTGCTGCTATCAAAGATGTCGTTCCTATTGCCAAGCATAGCGGTAGAAAAAAACACCCATGGATCACTGCTGAGATTGTTGCTCGTTCAAAAAAGAAAAACGGGGCCTATAGAGCAGCTAGGCGTAATTCTAATAACCTTAGAATGTGGGCCAACTACAAAAGACTTCGGAATGATGTTAAATTTCTTACTCGTCAGTCCTATTGCAGTTACGTTCACGATCTGGCTTTGAATTGTTCCTCCAATCCTAAGCGTTTCTGGTCATTTGTTGGTAGCCAACGGCGTCAAAGTACCATTACCAGTTTCGAGACGGAAGACGGCATTACAGATGACCCGATTCGTATTGCTCATAATTTTAATAGTCTCTTTCAGAGCAACTTCACCAATAACTCGGATGAATCTGGACATATTTTGTGCGACCATGGAATTGACGGTAATTTCCATTTTAATGGATTTTCGACTAACCCGCTTGAAGTTAAAAAGCTTCTTTTAGAACTTAACATGTATAAATCAGCAGGCCCAGATAATGTATCACCAATGCTTCTTAAATTAGCTGCTGATAGTCTAGCCCAGCCTCTTACCAGATTATTTAATTTATCTCTTGAAACTGGATCTGTCCCTACAGACTGGAAATCAGCTAATGTTGTCCCTTTGTTTAAGACTGGTGACCCTCATGTTATGTTGAACTACAGACCAATCTCTCTTTGTTCAGTCGTTGGTAAAATCCTGGAAAAATAGTCTCTACTCAACTTGTTAATCACATGTATAGAGGGGTATAATCTCACATTGTCAACATGGTTTTTGCCGAAACGTTCGTGTGTCACACAACTGACTTCGCTTTTGATAATTGGGCAGGTATTTTGGACACCCCAAAACCTCCGCGTATTGACGCAATCTTTTAGACTGGTCTAAAGCCTTCGACCGTGTGAGTCACCATGTTCTTATGCAAAAACTGCATAAATATGGCGTTTGTGGTCCAATGCTGGAGTGGTTTCGGTCTTATCTCAGCAATAGGTCTCAACGGGTTCAATTTAGGGGTTCAGTTTCTGATTGGGCTGCAGTGCATTCTGGTGTGCCACAGGGTCAGTCCTCGCACCTTTATTATTCAATATTTTTGTTTTGATCTTTCTTTCTGTGTGCAATCAAATCTGAGACAGTATGCGGATGATACTGTGCTGTATAGGGTTATCAGAAACCGGGATGACGAGTTGGCACTCCAGAATGACCTGCAGCACATAGGCACTTGGTGTGAATTAAATCATATGATGCTGAACTCAAAGAAATGTAAACTTATGACTGTTACTCGCTCTAGAAATCCTCCTAAACCTATTTATAACATCGGTTCTCAAATACTACAAAATGTTGACAGCTATAAGTATCTTGGTCTCATCATATCGAGGGATTTAAGTTGGAAACAACACATAAACAGTATTGCCTCCAAAGCTACTCGGCTCAATGGTTTCTTGGGGAGGGTAATTAAATCTAGAAACACTAAAATTCTTACTACATTATACTGTTCTATAAGTAGGCCTTTACTAGAGTATGCAGCACCTGTATGGTGCCCTGCTTTATCTACCCAGCAGGACACATTGGAAAGGGTTCAGAGGCGATTTACTCGCTTTTGTCTAGGCTTACCTAGAAGGGCTTTGTTTAACTCTGACAGGGAAATGTGCTATACAGACCGCTGCTTTCAATTGGGCCTCCCATTGTTAAATAACAGGATTCATTTTCTTGCCATTTTGTTTGTTGTTAAATGCTTACACAACAAGTTTGATTTACCTATTGATAACATTGTTGTTGTTAACCCTAGACACTCTAATGTTGTTAAATTTCAACACCAAAGGGCGAGGACAAATGCAGCGCATCACTCTCTTTTTAACCGTTTTCCCAGGCTGTGGGATGCTTTGCCCTCGGAAGTCAAAGATGCCATTGTTTTTAGCCTTAGCTCATTTACTAAATTACTCAGAGATCATTTGCTGGTGCCAGGTTCAGGGGTAGCTATGACAGAAATTAAATAACTTTTTATCTTTTTTTTTTTTTTTTTTTTTTTTTTTTTGATTTTTGTTTAGTACTTTTATATATATATATCACATTTCTATCTCTTTTTTTTATAGTGCAATTTTAATTGTCTTCTTTTGTGGTTTTATGTATTGTCTAATGGCAGTCGGAAAACAACTCGATAGTAATTAAGTTTACTTTTTTGTAATCCTTCAGGTGTGCCATTTGTCCTGTCTTTAAAATGTTTATTCTCTAATCAATTTGTGTATATTTATTAATTCTTGCCTCTTGTTTAATATGTATTTGATTTATAATGTCTGTATTTTAATGTTTTTACCTGAGAAATTAATAAATGAAATGAATGATTTTTGAATATTTTGTATTTACATGTAGCATCGGTTGCTATGGGAGTTTATTTAGTGGGGTGCACCACGAGCCTCCCCTCCAGGCTAGTCTCCCTTCAAGTGTACTCACCACAGGTCAGCTTGAAGTGCTTGTAAGGAGTCTATGTCCCTTGACTGACATGCCATCTGTAACAGACAACAAATATGCATTTATAAGACAAAATAAAGTGGTTAGAATTTGCCGGTGGTCTACTAGCCAAATGCCAGTTAAACATCGGTGGACAAGTCAATACCCCTCTCCTAGTAGTCCAGCAGGCCTAGTCAATACTAGGGCTGTGCCGGGTATCCGGGTATCCGGATACCCGACCGAAACTGTCATTACCCGGTTCCATTTTTCGGTTCCGGATACCCGTAAACGACTTTTTAAAATCGGGACTTACCATTTCAGCAGTGTGAACAGAAATTTTTGACTATTGAACAATGTAATGTTTACAATTTTAGGAGCAATTTTATTTAAGAGATTACTCTCTGATAACGCCTTTGTAGTATTTTTCGGACATTTCCATACATTTGGATACATTGTATCCAATCAATAAGACTCAAATAGCCTGACTGTGGCATGCCACAAACAAGTATCAAACTAGCTGCTCAGGATGGAATGTTTGCCTATTGATCACAGTAATTGGATTAGTGAGACAATTACTGCTGCTTCCTGTCTGCACTGGAGTTTGCAGACTGTGCACCATGATGCGTTAATAGAGGGGATTTTATTATAGGGGACGTCCACATTATATGTTGTCCTAATAAAAAAAAGTGGTGTTGAGTGACATGATGATCAAGGCGACGTCTTTTCCACCCCCAAAGCGCCAACGGACGGAGAAAGTTCGTGAAGAAACTTCAGCGAAGGAGTTCTTGTTAAGTGGGATGAGCGCATCAACCACTGGCGACGAGGGCGGCAGTAGTAGCGACGAGGACACCAGTAAAGCTGCCGTCAGATCTCCTGGAGACGAGTTTGCAGAATATCTACGCACTAAACCAGCCGGGCTCAGTGATGATCCATGTCATTGGTGGCGGTCAAATGCCATTCGGTTTCCATCAGTCGCAAGGATCGCCAAGAAATATCTCGGTAATCCAGCAACGTCAGTGCCCTCCAAACGGGTGTTTTCCACCGCGGGAAATATAGTCACGGCAAAGCGGAGCTGTTTAACGCCTGCTAACGTGAACATGCTGGTATTCCTGGCAATGAACGCCCGCATAACTGCCACCCCATAAAGTGAACTTATCAATGTGTAACAATCAGTAAACCGCAACCGATATTGAAAGAGAAATATTGGGTTCTGAAAATAATCTTAATTCTTAAAATCACTGTTTAGCTTTATTATTAGTAGTAGTTGTTGTTTTTAATTATTCCTAGCTAGGTCTCATATAAATTCATTCTTTCAGGAAATGAGGTTTTTTGACAGGTTTATTGACATTTAACTAAAGTTCATTGTGATAGAAATATTCAAGTTCGGATTTTAGATTCGTAATATTTTGCAGTTTGTTAGTTTCATAATATTAAATATTATTTTAGTACGCAAAATCATGTCCTGATCCTTAATCCAAAGCAAACATGACGTACGGGATATCCTTATTTAGAAGGCAGGGGCGCGGCAAGGCGCAAGCGCAACAGCACATGGATCGTTTTCCCACAATGGTTTAGTTACGCCCACATCGCCTTAGTTCCGCCCACATCGCCTTTGATCGACCAATGACATTATTCAACACGTGTTTTGTGACATGAACATTATTGTCTTCTGATTGGTACCGACCGGTAGTCACTCCTGACACAGTCACGTGTGAGGCCGCTGTAGCTGTGTGATGCACCGGCCGTGCGTGCGCGCGTGTGATCAATCAGCCTTTCTTTTGTTCAGTGTATAATATTGTAACTTGGGTTGTTAAAGACAGACACTTTTGTATCAATTTTTACGGTTTAATTTCAGAAATAACTTTCAGTAAATACAATATTTTGTCACCAAAATGTTATACTTTAATAAAGATCGAATTGAATATGGTATCCTCTGTATTATAAAGGTAAATTTGGTTAACATTTACATGTATTTGTACACCAAATTGAGGCATGTTTTCAACAAGGACGTAAACGGGTATCCGGGTATCCGAACTTTTCTGATTTCGGGTATCCGGTTCCAAAAATATCCGAAAACGCACAGCCCTAGTCAATACCCCTCTCCTAGTAGTCCGGCAGGCCTAGTCAATATACAACTCTACTAGTAGTCCGGCAGGCCTAGTCAAAACCACTCTCCCAGTAGTCCGGCAGGCCTAGTCAAAACCACTCTCCCGGTAGCCCGGCAGGCCTAGTCAAAACCACTCTCCTAGTAGCCCAGCGGGCTAGTCAAAATTACAAAGACTTCACTGAATCTTAGTTGTTATAATAATAATAATGTGTGGACTTATATAGCGCACGTATCCACCAACTAAGTGGTGCTCAAGGCGCATTATATCATTACCCCTGCTCATAAGGCTCATAAATCATTCCTGAAACCATCTCAGCTCCCTAGGGAATATACAGCTCAATTGCTGCCATTACAGCGCATATACATGTAGGGCTAATCAACCAACTCTGCCCTCACAGGTACCCATTTAACCCCTGGGTGGAGAGAAACAATTATGGTTAAATGTCTTGCTCAAGGACACAAGTGTCACGGCCGGGATTCGAACCCACATTCTGCTAACACCAGAACTTGAGTCCGGTAAGCTAGACCGCTCGGCCACGACACATTTTATTTTACTGGGCCATGAAAAGTAATCTCTGACTCTCTTTGTCCTACCTCAAAAATATTGACAATTGTGGTCCACCATGCGGACTCTTATAAAAAGTACTTTCAAAACATGCGGATCAGTGAAAGTGCTTGTGGAATAGCTAAAAATCAACTTACTGGTCCGGCCAGCTAGTGAAACAATTTTTTTTAGGGCAACTCCTGAGCATCCATATCGGTAAAAAAAAGTAATTGTCTTGATAAAGATTATAAATTGGTTAAAGCAACTAATTCAATTCATTTACATTTATTTCCATTTCACAATTCTCAAGTTAAAGTATACAGATAATAGTATTAATAAATTTATACATATTAGACATAAGAAAGAGTGAGATGGAGGCATGTCCCAGTAAGCAGTTGCTTGTGTTGACCAATTGGTTTATTTCAATTCTGTGAAAGACAACATCTTGTATTATTACACAGAAAGTAGACAGCGATTCTGATAGTGACTTAACCACACCCCTAAGGCAATCCATTCGGTTTTGCAGCAAATTTGTCAATGTCATGCACGTAAAAAAGAATGCGCCTTGAGCACCACTTAGTTGGTGGATACGTGCACTATATAAGTCCACACATTATTATTATTATTAATTTGTCAATGTTTTTCGCACATTGCGTGTTTGATTATAAGTGACAGGTAGCTGTGCCTTGGTTCTCTATGTAAGTTTGTATTTTTATTTTAATAACTTGGGATCCGTTTTAGCCATTCCACTTGATTTGATTCAACTCAAATATTTGCTCATTTATTGCTTTATTCCGTGCATTGTTTACATAGGTTTGACAGTGTTTCTGGGGATCACTTTCGGGGGTTAATTTGGGGAAAAAGTGTTGTTATCCACTACAACTCAAGGGAATTGCTCTTGATTTCGTCGTCTCAAATGCAACCAATTTTAATGTTAACCCTAACTCCCTAGACCCATTTGCTTACGCATAACCTGAATCCTCCAAAATCCTTCAGTAGTAAAGCAAGCACATGACATGCACACATGTGTTTCTAATCTGTGATACATGTACATGGCCAAGGACCCTTCCTGTATTGCATGGAGCAATAAACAGTGTCCACTGACCCAAGCACTGCCTTACAATCACTACAACAAACATGGATGTACATGTACCATGGAAAGGCAAGTATGCCTAATAACCTAAATCCTTCAAAATCCTTCACTTTAGCAAAGAGGATTTGGGAGGATTTGGGAAGGTTAGGGTTAATACTGCCAATATGTGCAAGAGCTGTACTGGGCGAACACCTCCGAATTTGCTTGGTTACAACTAATTGTTGTTAGGATTTATGGAAGTAAAGATGGGTTGCATTTGGCACCCCATTTGATGACTGGTTCAATTATTACTTACTACATTACTTGAATCCATACTGCCGTTCCTTGTAAATTTATTTATTTGAGATTGTTAGACTGCCGCCCAGAATTGAAAGCGGCAACAACTGGAAAAGTTGGTCTTTCTGTGATTAGTTTTGGTTTTTGGTTTATTTTTTAGTAACCGGTTATTTCTGGTACAATATGCAGTTAATAAGTTCCCTCAAGACTAACAACATAATCATAAACGTATCAACAGTTACGGCACAGAACCATTTTTTTACATTTCTCCTAGTGAACTGTGAATGAAATTCAACAGGTTTCACAGCAACTACAATAAGCAGAATATCACAAATGACTTACCACGACCGATTGCATCAACAGAAACAGTTCTTCACTTAAGCATTCTACAACTGTAACAAGAATGAGGGGGAAAAAAACATTCTTATGATGAGGGAAAAAATTGTCAAAATTAAAAACTAACTTGGTGTAAAGATAATGATGGCATCAAACCATCCCTTGAAATGTCTTTCTTGGGTGTTTATCGTTTTAGTAAATTTAGTGAAATAATTTCTAAAATGAATTTCTGTCATCTGAAGACAAATATTCCATAATGGAATGAATATCAACAATCTGAATGCATTTTCACTATTTTCTGTAATTAAAAAAAAAAATATGTCTTTTAGTTTGGTAAGCAGTTATGCAACATCTAATTCTCTATTTATTACACAGAAATTAATAAACTTTTACAAAATTTTTTCTACATATACAAGTATGGATGCATTTATAGATATTTGACTATAAGTGTATATCGGCTTTTAAGATATTTAGACAAATGTAAAAATCAACCAAGAATGGTTTCCTGAAACCAGCAATCAGGGTCATGTTTTGGCAAACACGATCAGAAACTTGTTTCTGACGTCACATTCTTGACTAGAAACAAGACGGCACAGCTACGCGAAAACGCGAACATAACCAGAAAATTGTTTTCAATTTGCGACGTATTCAATCATCAACGTTTCTCAAAATATACGGTGTAATTCAAATTTTGGCAAAATTAGAACTTACTCGTGAGTGCTAGTAATAAACTTGAAAGATATACTGGTATACAAACAATCATTTCATCATGTTTTAATAAATAATTTACAAAACTTTCATAACTTTTTACAATCCGCCATCTTGAAACCAAGCGTAACTGATCACAATCTTTGGTTCACATTTGGTCAGAATAATGACGTCATTGCAGCAGAACCGAACTCGCGAAAACGCTTAACCAATGACCGAAGCCAAAACATGTTTTTGGTTGGGGTCGCAAAAATGTGCCCCCGTTGTGGTTTGATCAAATCAAGCTTTCAAATACGGTGGAAAGATTGGTAACCTGTATCTCTCCTGACATTTTATATGCAATAATGAGTAGCCTCCAAAGAACCCGACTAATGTCATAAAATCTACAAATTATGAAATGAAAATTTCAAATGGTGTCTAGATATTTATGCTCATCAAAAGCCAATCAAATTGATTCGGCCAAAAGAGACCCCAATTTGAGTTACGCAGGCTATGAAGACAATGCATCAATTTTAACCTCTTGCCCCTTGATGGTTTTACAGCCGAAATGAATACAGCACAGAGCTATAATTACCTGGGCTAATGTCTTCTGTTGTCTCCCATGCGTAGCGCTCCAATGTCTGAGCATGCTCAGGTCGAATACGCTGCGGCGTGGGCTACAAAAGGAACCAAGGAACCAAGAGGTTTTAATAATAAAAAAAAGTTTATCAATAATGCAATAGCTCAATTCATCCTTGACCGTTTATAAATAAGAAATTTGTATTATCAGTTTCAAAGAAAGACAATAAAGTGGAGAACTTTTTAGTGAAAGTTTAGGTTTAATTAAAAACAAATTTGTAATATTTGTAGCTTTGCATGGTGTATTAGACTGTTTGTGGTCACACCATATGGAAGTTTCAATTGAGTAGTAATTAGTTCTGAAAAGAACTGGAGGTTACAACTCGACGTTTCGATCAGTATGCTCTGATTGTCTTCAGGAGAAACTCATTTATTTACACTGAATGAATGAATATTGGGCCTCGAATTAAAGTCATTTTCAGGTAATGAGTCGAGTTGAGTCGGGTTATTGACAACCCAAGGTCAGGTTAAATCGAATCTTCTCATGTCAGGTCAATTCAAGTGATATCATATCTGATGGACACATGTGAATGAATGTTTACCTGTAGTAGCATGAGAAGCAAGACCCTCGACACCTGACAGTTAGCCAAGACATCTGAAAATGCCCCAATGGGTCGACCCCCCTGGCCGCTTGATCCCCTCTCCTGGGCTAGGTATTCCATCTCGGTCAGAACACCGAGGGCGCCATCATAGTCACCTGAAATCATCACATATGTAAACAGTGACAGGATAGATAAACTGAACCCATGATTCTGATGAGACAACCTGGATTCAGTTATTACTGAACCAATTCTTGGAGAATCAAAATTCAGGTTGGGCCGGATGATCAGTAGATCATGAGGCTTGGAAAATCACCTATTTATTACTTTTGAATATTCACACCTTACCCAAACGTTAAGCAAGTTTTTATGTCATAACATCGCACAAGTTGAAGGTGCTCAACTCTCTGAATCATTCGGGTGAATAACAGCTTTTGACGTCAAAATTAAATTTGTATGAAAGTATGAAACGTCCTTTCACAACAGATAAATTATTACTCACCTGTTTCAATCTTACAGGATGCAACCTGACCCAATGAATGCAGACAATCTAGAGGGCTCTGTAGACAATTATATAACAAAAAAAAGAAGTAAAACAGATTATTCAACTTAAAGAGATAACATCTTTACAATCAACAGGGCATGGAATCAGAGAGCTAGTTTTAGATTAACTCAGTGACTGAAAATAACACCCCATATGATAAGGTCATATTACCATTGCTGCTGCATAAATGAGCCAGTAATTTTTAGTCACTGTGTTCAGCTGAAACTAGGACACTGATTCCATGCCATGTTGAAAGTCTGCTCTGATCGTGACAATACTGCCCCTTTAACTTACAAAGGCAGGTTATTGATTAAAACATTCAGATTTGTAAAACAAGCGCCGCCCTCCCACCCCCCCAACCCCCACCTGAATAAAGATATTGACCAAATAGGGCTAGATGGTTCAGTGCCCGCATGTTAACCCGGAGGACCCAGGTTCAAATCCTGCTGTAATAAATGTATTCTTTGTTCACTCCCAGCGATAATATTTCATACTTGAAACCATTCAGTGCTTTGATTCAGTATGTAGCACAGATGGATTAACCCTCCTACTATAGCTGCACTTTAGTGGCAAGTAGCTATAGAGGTTAAAACTAGTCAACTGTGCACACAGGGGCATTTTGGACTGGTTTTTACTGTCATTTTGACCACCCTGAACAATACCAGACAATGCTTTTACCAGTCAAAAACTTAAGGTTTGACAGTGATCAACTTTTAAGTGCACTTGATATACCTTGGCAAGTACATGTGTATCAACATTTTGACTGATTTTGACCCTTGTAGTAGCAGGAGGGTTAATATCCCTTGCATTAACCCTAACCATGCACAGTGCAACAAGATGAAACAAAAGTAAAAAGTTGTAGCATCTCATTGCCCTCAGCAGAGACCAAAAGAACCATTGTTCTAGCTGGTGGATCTTGTCGCATTGAGCAGCCTGCACACTTTTCTGTTGTTGCATTTTGTTGTATTCAGCAGGGTGCCTGTGAAACGCCTGTAGGGGTTAGGGATAAAGGACAATATTTACCTGATATTGTAAATCTGCTGCTCGCTGATAATGCCCCATCGCTTCTGATGGCTTCTCCAGTTTCTGCAAACAAACCATTATTACCAGGTTAAACACACTGTATAAACACGTCAAAAATCCTAATGATCTATCAATCTACCGCATGAATATTTCAAACAATGTCTTCACCGATTGTAGCAATTTATAGAATTAAAAAGGAAAATCGCTGCAAAATAATAACAATAATAATAATAATAATAATAATAAATCACATTTATAAAGCGCATTTCGTCTATGACAAGACCCCTAAGCGCTGTACATGCATAGTACATTTATAGTAATCAAACAAATAACACATATACAATATATCTTCATGACTAACAACCCTATGTCCATCCAAATCCACCCCCTGGTTTTGCTTGATTTTGGTGGATTCAGTACTGTGCATGTATATATAGCCCAGCAAATAGAGCGTGATGCCATGGTCGAGCGGTTTAGTGCGTCGGATTTGTGTTCTGATGGCCAAGTTGTCAGAATGTAGGTTCGAATCCTGGCTGCGACCATGGTGCTTGTGTCCTTGAGCAAGACACTTTAGCATAATTGCTCCTCTCCACCCAGGGGTAAATGGGTACCTGTGAGGGCAGAGTTGTTGTTGTATTTGATTAGCCATATATGCGCTGTAATGGCAGCAATTGAGCTGTATACTCCCAGGGAGCTGAGATGGTTTCAGGAATGATTTATGAGCCTGATGAGCATTGCCTTGATCTAGTTGCTAGGATATGTGCACTTTATAAGAATCAATTATTATTATTATTATTATTATTATTATTATTATTATTATTATTATTATTATTATTATTATTATTATTATTATTATTATTATTATTATTATTATTATTATTATTATTATTATTATTATTATTATTATTATTATTATTATTATTATTATTATTATTATTATTATTATTATTATTATTATTATTATTATTATTATTATTATTATTATTATTATTATTATTATTATTATTATGTGTACCAAATCCATCAAACTCCACCGGCTGCTTTTGTTGGATTCAGGACTGTGTATAGCCAAGCCATGGATGCTTTGCATTTTGCCACTGTACCAATTCCATCCAAGTCCAACAACTGGGTGAGTTTCTAGTTTAAAATGCCTAGAGGGTTAGGGTAACAGATGGCAATCATAACTGTGCATCCATGCACTTATGCAAACATTTCACCGGAAACCAAAGAGATATAACCCACACTCACTCTCAACGAGTCTGCAAGCTGAAGAGACAACGTTGCTGCCAGGGCTGGTTGTTTGAGCTCTATGTATACCTGTGATGTGAACAATAAATAACCACTGCTAGTTTCATCATATAATGATGTCATAAGGTCATAAGGCTCTTCTTCCGGGCACACAAAGTACAACTTTTTGTCCCAGCAGAAGGTCGTAAGCAATAAAATGGTTCCTTTGAAAAAAAGTAGGGCAAAACTGTTATATTTTTGTTGCTAGAATTACTCCCAAGACATGTTTTTCCATTCCTATGCAGAATTTAACTTTCCTACAATGACTTATAAATGGCAGAAAAACGACCAAACTTTCACACTCAATTTTCAAACACAATTTTGCACATTAACTGCTTACGATCTTTTGCCGGTCACACTTTTGTTACGTACTCCTTCCGGGCACACAACAATAAACTCACATTGTAATGAAAGGCACTGAGCAGCCATCTTAGTTTTTAATACGCACGTGTCTATGAGAACCCAACTGAGGCTCATGTCCCCAAATAGTCTGGTGCCGTTCCTTCTGTAATTTTTCAAAGGCGATTTTTGATTGGGCATCAATCACGTTTGTGAAGTGTGCACCCGGGTCTGACCTCCCCCCCACCCCCAAAAAAAAAAAAAATCTTCTAACAAACCAGTCATGATTTATGTGGATAGACTAACTTAATTTAATAACAAAATGCTTGTTCAACATTCCATATTTTCATCCTGCCAAACGTTGAGACAAAGATTTTGAGACAAAGAAACCGATTTGAATATTCTTCCCTTACCCTGATCGCATGATTGTAGCAGTTGATCCCCGCCGTCAAGTTCTCTTCAAAGCCCGGACATGACAGGGCGTGGTCCACCTCCTCGGCGTGCATGAAATGATGAGTAGCACCAATAAGAGCCTCAGCCTCTGCTGGCATATTGGATAAGGTGTGTTCACATCTGAGAAATCAAAGAAGGCGTGTTGAGTATCAGACTTGTAGTACTCATACTCATAGTAAATGTACTCGAGTATAATTTTTCTGCACTTATACTAAAAAAGAAGAAGAGTACTTTAGAACAACTACGGAGTTTGAGTCCTCATTACTCATACTCGAGTACATATAAATCTGTACTCGTACTCGTGAAAAGTACTGGAATACAAATATATGTATGTTGATATGTTGTGAATAAATCTGTACTCGTACGTGTGAAAAGTACTTGAATATGTTGATATGTTGTGTATAAATCTGTACTCGTACTCGTGAAAAGTACTCGAATACAAGTGTGTCGAAATGTTGTGTATAAATCTGTACCTGTACTCGTGAAAAGTACTCGAATACAAGAATGTATATCCGTGACAATATTGTCTCTTTTAAGAAAGGATATTTTTATAAGTGGCATAAGTTTCAGGGAATAGTACGGTGCAGCCCTCCTCCCCCAACCAACACCCTCAATTTTGGTTCAGAAGTTTTTGTTTCGTTTTCCTTTTTTATTAATTTTTCTTTTATTAAATACAAATAATCAGTAGTTTTTGCAAAACATATAACAGTGGTCAAAATTAGTTTGACAACTCATTAGTATACTCACGGGTCTCAATCGGGGTACAAGTGTCATCAGAGTATCTCCCAATGGGGATAGTATTTATAAACAACCTTGACAACTCATTAGTATACTCACGGGTCTCAATCGGGGTACAAGTGTCATCAGAGCATCTCCCAATGGGGATAGTATTTATAAACAACCTTGACAACTCATTGGTATACTCACGGGTCTCAATCGGGGTACAAGTGTCATCAGAGCATCTCCCAATGGGGATAGTATTTATAAACAACCTTGACAACTCATTGGTATACTCACGGGTCTCAATCGGGGTACAAGTGTCATCAGAGCATCTCCCAATGGGGATAGTATTTATAAACAACCTTGACAACTCATTGGTATACTCATGGGTCTCAATCGGGGTACAAGTGTCATCAGAGTATCTCCCAATAGGAATAGTATTTATAAACAACCTTGACAACTCATTGTATACTCACAGGTCTCAATCGGGGTACAAGTGTCATCAGAGCATCTCCCAATGGGGATAGTATTTATGAACAACCTTGACAACTCACTGGTATACTCACGGGTCTCAATCGGGGTACAAGTGTCATCAGAGTATCCCCCAATGGGGATATTATTTATGAACAACCTTGACAACTCATTGGTATACTCACGGGTCTCAATCGGGGTAAAAGTGTCATCAGAGTATCTCCCAATGGGGATAGTATTTATGAACAACCTTGACAACTCATTGGTATACTCATGGGTCTCAATCGGGGTACAAGTGTCATCAGAGTATCTCCCAATGGGGATAGTATGTATAAACAACCTTGACAGCTAATTACAGTACAGTCTGATTCTGCTGAGTACATGTTAAAGACACAGTTATTTATGGTTTATCTTTATTTATTAATTCACTTAGAAAAAAATTATTTAGTCCCTGGCCTAGGAGATGCCCTAACTCAAACTGTGTAGTATTAAGTTTTTATATTTTTATTTTAGTATTGTTTTTATATCTCAAAGTGTGCATAAAGCCATGTTGTTTATCGTTCTTTGTGTGATTCAATGTTTGTTTACTTCCTAAGTGGTAGCATCAGGAGATCAATTCGACAGTAGTTTAGTTTACTTTTTTTGTAATCCTACAGAGGTGCTACATTTGTTTCTGTTTCTGTTAATTTAATGTAAATTTGTGTTTATTTGTTTTTTCTACCTGTGAAATCAATCAATGAAATGAAATGAAATACAGTAGTCTGATTCTGCTGTGTATATTAGCCTTTTTTTAAGTCAACAGGAACTGATTAGTCTCCGCTCAAGCTGCTGATTATATATGAAACCAGCCACAGATATCTGTGCCTTGTTGTGATGACAATAAGGCACATTTTCATGGCAGGGTGGACAGCGCGTGCAAGCATTATTATGGCGGCAAATGATGCTTGTGTAATGTGTGCATGCATGTGCAATTTTTTAGGTTATCAAATCCAATGCAGCCGGGAGTGCATAATTGACATTATGTTATCAATGATCCGATCGATATGTTGATTTACCTGGCTTTGGCTAGACTGCATATGGCTGCGTAAGATGTACATTCTTGGTTCTCCAATGTCTTGGCAAGCGCACCTGATGAAACAATGGAACAATAAATCAAGACTTGAAATCAAACTTTGTTTTCTTAACAAATATAAATAATTTTGTTTGTATGGGTGAAAATCCAGGGGGGAGGGGGATTGCGATTACGTGTCGATAAAATTAACATGTATTCTTCAGATTCCTGGGGAAAAATTCATAAATCGATTCCATCGGACATGCTGACATTTTCAGCAATTAAACAAAAATAAAATAAAATTGAGTGAAAAAAAATAATGTCCTGTGCCATTATTGACAGTCTGTGCTGTAAACCGAGTAAAAAAACAAAACAAATTATAACATTTAATCTTCAATCAAAAATTATTGCACACTTTTCTGTCAAATTGTTGGACATGATTTGTAACACTTTTGAAACAAGTCCTTCTATGAGTATGCTCTATGTACAATGTACTTTAATAAATATAACTACCAGTCTACAATGGACATTGCATTTATATATGAAGGTTTTAGCTCAAAGAAAACAATTGGAGCAAAAATTTGCATATTTTGTTCATGTTTTCTCTGAAATAAGAGCATTTCAGACAAAATAATTATTTAAGGATGATTGCTTGTAAAAACCAAGGCTGTTGGCAAATACATAAATTATGAACAGTTTAGAAATTACAACACTAAGTACCTGTATGCACGACCCAATTGATTTCTCAATAAAACATGTGCATAATGCTAAATGACTTAACCCAAATTACTGGCGTTGCAGCTTTCCATCACCAGTGACCAATCAAAACCTTCCGCATACAATGGGCCGGATAAATAAAAGTTAGCAATTGCTTATCTAGTAAAAGCTCAAGCAATAGCAATTGCTTAACAAGTAAAAGCTCAAGGTTAAGCAATTGCTTAAAAATGTATAAATAACCTTCTTCTTTGACTAGCACCTGTTGCTTGGGTGGGTTAGCAATTGCTTATGGGTATAACAATGATGGGAGGTCAGTTCCGATTAGCCTAGTGGTTGTATATGAGTCATGTGTTAGCAACATGGATGCTGCCGAAGAATTGGGGAGTGGTACAAATAGTGAGCAATCTTTGAACGAACTGTTCGTTAGTATAATCAAAGAGTACCCTGTTCTAATCGAGAAAAGTCAGTTGCCGGGGGTAAAAGACATGAAGGCAAATGCACTTAAAAAAACACAAATGTCAATTGCTACCAACACAGGTAAAGCTATGGATGAGAAGCACATTTTGAAAAAGATAGCAAACATGAAAAGTCAAGTGAAGAAGAAAACAGATGGAATGCAAACAGGAAATAGCAAGATTGTTTTGGTTCCATGGGAACAAGATCTGTACAACATCTTCAAAGGGGATGAAAACCCGACTATTACGAAGATGCCATGCGCCATTTCTGCTGGTTTCAAACCAAGTACTTCGACTGCTGCTAGCCACTCCAAATTTTCAAAATTGAACCGAAATAATTGCCGGTATCTGGTAGGATTGACTTCATCACGATTTATTCTTTCATTGTACACCTTTTCATGTTCCCTTACATGCATAAACTCGGCCATGATGGCAGGAGTAATGCAACATGCAAGTGTTAGCAAATGCGTAAGCTCCTCATTTAGTATCTTGTAAAAATATTAGCAAGTGCTACAAGTCATTAGTAAAAGGTCTGGTTTATTTATATGCTTCCAAGCAAGTGCTAATCTCTCTAGTAATTGCTTAAAAATCATAGCACTTGCTTTTGCTAACTACTGGAAGCAATTACTTGCAAGTAATTGCTCACTTTTATTAATGAGGATTTAAGAAAATGACTAGTAAAAGCAATTGCTACTTTTTATTTATCCGGCCCAATGAATACAAAGCCAATTTGTGTCTAGATACAACATGTACACATATATGCATACATACATAATGGACATTATCTCATGCATATTCATGATACTCATTATCTTAACTACAGTCTGTGATAACTACAGACTCCTTCATAATGGAGACACTAACCAATCACATGCAATTATTATTATGGACTCGTACATGTACATTGTATATCTGGTAAAAAGGGTTATTTAGGCATAAATTAAGTACACAATGTTCAAAATGAATGAATTACATGTACTTATTATGTATACTTTTTCCCAATCATTATTCTGTTATTTATTTCTATAGTGTAATTGTTACAAAACTTTAAAGTTGTTTTGAAATATATATAGAAATAGAGAAAAGTATCTAGTTTTAAAATGCCAAACTGATTCTTATGAACAATGATGTTGAATAAACTGAGTGACTGGAAGATTTCTTTGTTTAGAGAACAAATTTCATTCAAAAGTTATAAATGTTGAGGCAGATAGTGTTTACTGGCTTTTAGTTTAAGAGAAGATTAGTTTTAAGAACCCTTTCTCTGTTTTCTCTATTGTTGTCATCTTACCAAATTGATCGCTTGCTTCAGCAACATTGGGTTTACGAAGAAATCGCCTTCATGTAGAGAAAAAGAAATAAAGGAAGAAATAATAATAAATATGCATGTCTTCCTATGACACAAAGAAAAGTGATTTATTTGTACTAGTGCTGGGCGAGTAGTGTGATTTCTCGATTAATGAGTATTAATTGTTAATCGTACTCGTACTCACGTCTTATTACTACTCCTGCTGCAATTACCTCAAAAGTTCTCGCGAGTTGTAAGTACATTCACAAGTAATTACTGATTCTTTTGCCGTTTATTTATTAAGAATATAAAAAATCAGAAATGATATCTAATGTTTTCAAAATAAATATCATAAAAAATAGTATACTTTGAAATACTTGAATAACCAATGACCCAGGCTATCAGGGGTCGAAATTAACTTGAATTTTATGGTAGCACACAGGACTAGTTATGTCAAAAATTTTACTAGTCCTTCACATTTTTGGGGGAAAGAATGTCGTATCCGGCCGCCACTTTTTAAGGGCTTTTTTGGATTTTTTTTGCAACCACTAACCAGTTAAAAAATCATTCTATCGATTTTTGGTGGTACAGAAAGCGAAAACTATCTTTAAAATCCACTTTTATGATGGTTTTCGGACTTGATTTCCCTTCTAAAAAAAATCCTCCCCTTCAGAAAATGATCCTATTATAGTTGCCACTACGCATGTACATTGACTGTGTTGATCACTAATTGTGGAGTTTACAAGATCAGACTGACATGACTGAGGAAGTCATGGTATACCAAAAATGCCTGATTTTTCATGAAATAAATATCCTGGAATAATTTGAAGTATTTATGTCCATCATCATCCATAATTATGTTCTCCACCTTACCACTACCACTGGTAAGATTACATTATTGGTTATATTTAATGAAAAATAGTGGCGGCCAGATACGACATTCCCTTCTTTCTAATTAATATGACTAGTTTGTGCATATAATTACACTTTGTCTGTGACGCGTAGCGTCAGGAGGGGCGGAGGTGTGGGTTGGTGTTTATCAGTGTTTTAGCCAGGATTTGGTAAAGTGGGAGTGCAAAAAAAAAAAGTGGGAGTGCAACTTATTGGAGTCCAAAATTTGTGTGCAAAGCACACAACAGGAGCGCGGAGTGCGAAGTCCCTCACGGCCGGGGGCCAGGGCCTGCTTAAGGACCCTGGAAGCGCTGGCTATTTTAGATGCTCTCTGGTGGTCTCTAATGCATTTCTGATACCTGTTTTTCAGGTAGAAATGAGCTAATTTGGGTGGATTTTTTTCCTTTTTAAACAAAAATAACATGATCCTCAGGACCAAAAACAGAATCAGAATCAGAATCTTCTTGGACGTCTTGTACATCCCTTTTCTCGTCTTGAACTGTGGCCTTATTCTGAAATGAAATTGAAAGTGGCTACAGTTGTCAAAATGTTCCTAAAGATATGTTTACATAAGTGGGCCTAATCTGAATAATTGTAGTCACTGTGATGTTTGACCAATAAATAGTCTCTAAGAATAGAACATTAAATAAATTGAGAAAGTTTTTAAGAAAGTCTGTTAACACAATATATTTGGAAATGCGTATGCCACGAAACTAGTATTTATACCAGCAAGTGTTTAATATATATAAAAAAGGGTTACATTTTTAAAATGAAATTATGTTTCAATGTATTTTAATATAAAATGTAATTTAATGATGTCAGTTAATAGTATTAAACCACAGCTATGTCAATTAGTTATGTAAATGAGAATATGACACAAATGTTTTCTTTGACAAATCACTACAATTTTTAATTATATTTTTTTAAAGAAAAAAAATGTACGTGCGGGTGAATGAACCTTTGTATTTTCCTGATTTTCTTCAATTTTCCATTTTGTTTGAAGTACATGTTTTTTTTTTTGAGGTGTTATGTGACTAGATCAAGTTTACTATTTTTTGCACACGGGCGCATATAATGTATACGTACGTATATATATAAGCCCTCTGCGGTATTTATAGTGCCCCACAACATCACAGCGCGCGCACGTGCACACACGTCGTAGTCGTACGCACACAATTACACAAACATAAACATTCCGACCATGCAATACACCACGAGTCGACGACGAACGATGCGGTATGCACATTGACATGGTTTTGACATGTAAGATCGGCAGGGAACGATTTCGTTCAAAAATTTGGCATAGCAAAACTGCGATGCAAAAACTGAATTTGCATAGCAAAATCTGTGAATTTTGTGTAGCAAATTTAAAAATGCTTAAAATTACAGTATGTAGTGTGCATAGGGTAAAGGTGTTGTTTTTTAAGGCTTTACTGTCGTTTGGTTCATAATATGAATGTCCAAATTTTACCAGAAATAATAATTTTTAGTGTCTGGAAATTGAGCCACAGGTGGTAAAAAACTCACGTGCAACCGTTATTTCGCCAAATTGCAATCATTCATGAAAGTTAGTCCTCCGTCCATTTTTTGTTTTTGTTTGTTTGTTTACATTATTATCGATCGCTAAAACAGAGGCAATATCACGAAAACAAATTACCGACTGCGACATGTTCGGGTGCTTTTCAAAGTGAATTTCGCCGAGTGTAACGTTATTTTGTGGTATGATCAAGCTTGATTTTGATTATTAAAAATTCGTCAGGAAAATGAGTGGTTGAAAGCGCGATCATATTGTGTTCCGAAATTATTCTGAATCTCACCACTACATATAGAAATGAATGCTCATTTTGTTAATTTTCAAAAACTTTTATTATAAAACGAAGTTACGGTAACGTTTGTTGAACACGGCCGCAGTGATCGTATGAAAGCGCACATGTGAACTAGACACGGTCCTCTTGTGTATAGGGGGTGGCTCAATTGCTCAATGTTCCAACCCCAAACTCAGGACTCAGGAGAAGAAAAATAAACACGTGCGAAGCTAAAAAACTTGGCGGTTGTTGCGTGTTTTCCATTTCGGGAATTTCGCTTGTAGTTAATTCATCAGCAGAAAAATAATGCATGCACATAGAATTTTAGGCATTGCGGAAAAAAACCTTTACGGATTGCTGGAAAATAAAGTTGTGTTTACTGTTGCATCAACACCGTCGCGTCGGCGTAAAGTCATCGTTGAACACGAACGTCGCTCGAACCATGGAGGAAGGAAATTGCCTTCCTCCATGCTCGAAGGAAGGCATGGTCGATCTGGACACACGGAAACGAACCCAGTTGGGACGGATACTGGATAGCTTGATATTTTTTGGTCGGAAATATACATGTAAACGTTATTTCGGGAAAGGTTTGTGAATATGATTTCAAAAATGTTTATAAATCTGTCGAAATTTGTATCACAAAATCTGCGATGCATTGTTTGAAATTCTATCGCAGATTGCCCAAAATACATCGCATTTTGCAATGCGATACAGGGGAAATCGTTCACTGATTATTAATAATTGGTCTTCAATGCTTATGATTTTAGATTTGCCAGTGGATTTATGTATGATATTATGAGGTGTTGTTCTTTAACAAGGTAATTTTCTGATTAGTTGATTTCGGCAGAATGACGGCGAAATTCTGATGCCAATTCCGATCAAGTTCATTACCTCTCATCAGCATGACATGGCATTGTTAAACAAAACAGTATGAACGTTGAGCAACACAACCCAAATTTGATAGGCCTACGACTGCATTGTACCCCAAAGTATTTTGATTGTACATGTTGTAAGTTAAACGTGACAATTTTGCTCTTTACGTTTGTAAAGAAGTCTGTTTAATATTAATTTTTCCCCTTTTGGCCGAACATGATGTAACTGACGTTCTCTGAATAGACTAAATCAAGTCTATGAAATACGGACTGGTTCCCCGTTTCAGTTGTGCACATGTAAATACAGAGTTGATTTTATACCAACACGTGCACCAGACTAAAGTCGGACCACAAGCGTGACAAGTCAATCGGAGACTCCGCTGTGCGCGTGCACGATCGAACGGAGGTGAAAAACTGGTGAAATTAAATTTATCTGCGTTACGTCTTTTATGTTTTAAATTGTCCACAAGAAAAAAGAAAACTTCAAAGTTAAAAAAATATGGTTTTCATAAAATAAATCACAAATTATTGACATGAAATTCCCTTTTACAAAATATTTTAGCACGGCTTCGATTTAAAAATACAAGCCGTGCTTGAAAATATAGCCCGTGTTTTTTTTAAACTGGCCGTGCTAACACGGCCTGCACGGCTCGCTGGCTAAAACACTGGTGTTTATTAATTACTACCCGTAATCGGTAATGCCTAATATATAATAATGGTTGATCGACAAAGTTACACAGTACACTTTAAAAACCTTTTTTAGTTCGTAATCAACAAATCTGTCCACTGAAATTGCATCAAAATATTCTTATTATTGTTATTGAGTTTGATTAATTTTATTTTTAAATGCGCTTACTTCTTCAGTTTGCTTGAAATAGAGCGATATCTGCCAAGAAAATCCGTCTCCCTGTCCATTTTTCTAGCGGTATAACTGCAACTCTTGAGGGCGTCCTTTATTCACATGTGTTAATTTTGAGCGCAAAGATCGTATAGCGCCGCGTAGCTACGCGGCGCTATACGATCTTTGGTTGAGCGCAATCTTGGGATTTGCGCAATCTCGAGATTGAGCAAATTGGGAGCAATCTGCAGATTGCGCAGCGCAATCTCAAGATTGCGTGCCCAATCTCGAGATTGCGCTGCTTATGATGTTGCGCAAATCAGGAATTTGCTTAATTTGGGGATTATTAATTGTGTTAAATGACTCAGGTAGGTACATGTATGCAATAATTTCACGCCACAACTTTTATGTATCACATTGACAACAAGAATTTGAGATAAAATAAATACACAATAAGCCAACACTGAAAAAGGCAAAGGGGACAGCCAAAAGTTAAAGTTGTGATCATATTTATTTCCACACATACAACAAATGACAGAATGATACTGTAACCCATACTGTAACAAAACAAGCTTTATTTATTTTAGGATTTCATTTAATTCTTGTGATATTTTTTTTTTTACATTTGTGGGACGACTACTTATATATTTAATATTTTACTGAAAAATTGTTTCCACTCAAAATATACTGATGCCGTGTATACGTGCGTTGTGTACGACTCTCTTCTCATTGCAATATGTTTTAGGTGTTGTACGGCACAGTGTATTTTTCATCAATACCACAGGGCGATTTAAGATTTTTACGTCCTACTACTTTGGTACAATTCACTCAAATGGAGACAAAGATTCTATTGACAACGGTTTCATTTAATTATTCTGATAGTTCGAAAATTAGTTTCCACTAAAAATTGTAGACTTCTAGTGCATCAGCTTATTTATTTTTTATTTTTTTTTAAATTTATTTATTTACTCTTTTACAGCTTTTAAAGTATTTTATAGTTTATTTCATGTAGGCCTACACAGTATTCAAAATGTGTACAGTTTGATTAATGTGTACAGTTTGATTAATAGCGATGATGAGTTTATTACATACATGCATAGAAAGCTTTGATACAGTTAATCAGGTTAATCAGTGATCGGCAACATATGCTTGAACATAATATTGTTACTAGGCCAAAAAAGTCTCCGGTTTCTGGTCATCAGTCGGCTTCAAAATCGGTGCGGTGACGCGCTTTTTTTCTTTCCAACAGGGAACCACGTGATACATGTATACACGAAGAATTTAAGAAACAAACTATGTTTCATATAGTGGGAGACAGAAGGCTGTGTTAAATACCCTGCCTGATCAATACCCTGCCTGATCAATACCCTGCCTGATCAATAGCTTTCCATAGACAAGGACCGTGATAGTGTTGCTAGATTAGGATGTGTGTGCAGAATGGACATAGATTATTACGTGATGGTGTATAACAGTGGACTCAATAACTCAGAGTGGAAAAGGAATTAAAAACATTATGTGTGGCAGAAGATTATTGGTCAATTTGAACAATGAAGTGCCCTCGACCAAATTGTCCGTCCGTTCGTAAGTGAAGGTGGGTAGTGTGCTAATGGTTTTTTTTGCACTCATTTTGCATGTTTTGCCCCTCACAGACACCGTTTAACAACAAATTAATATGTACCATACCCCACTGTTTCGCAGACAATTCCAGAAATACCATTTCTATGAATTGTGGATTTACAGTGGGGATGGGGGAAGGGGTAGGTGTGCCAATTTTATTTTTGCACTCGTCTTTTGCATGCATACAAAATGTTGCGACGCTATTTTTCGAACACGCCATTTTTAACACATCATATAAACGTATATTGAAGGACTGCTTGGGTTTAAATAAATTTGTTCAAAACACGTTTGAGTTAGTTTGTGAACCGAATGACATTTCAAATTGACTCCGTCGACTGAATTGATCAAAATTAATGATAAATGAATCCTATAAAAGTGTAATATGATTTTGTTCATTAAAAATGATATTAATAGGCGGCGAGGGGAGTGTTTACAATGTGGCACTTCCCCCACTCTAGAAAAGGTCCTGATTTCCCTCACACCCCATACACATAAAAAAAAATACATGTATATATTGGAACCAGACCAAATTTCCTATACACAAAGTACGATGGCCAATAGAGGCCTTAGTAATCGGGCAAACGTCCATACTCCTATGTGAACAAAAGTTGTTTAACACTTGTTGCACCGCTGTAATTTGACATCGTTTCATAGCAACACCCAAACAAACGGACAGACAGCCCCGACAGACAGACAGACAGACAGACACGCGGATCTGAGGCAACACACGTGGAGACCAGAATCCGGAGACGTTTTTGGACAGCGCTTATTGATGGTTTCAAGAATTTTGTTTAATAGGTGAAAACATTTACTATAGTACACCCAATTTTCATAATTTATGAGTACAACAGTATTTATCTACAGTTCGTTGTGGGGCACAAGCTACATAAAGTAAGCATTTAAAAAAAAATTAAAATAGCAAAAAATAGTAATTTGCAATGAGTACCTACGTACAAGAACACGTCTTGTGTTGTACAGTGTAAGAACGAAAAAGGGGTTCAGTTGGCTCATAAAATGAAATACATTAAAATGAAATATTTCTTAAAAACAATTTTTCAAAAGCATGCATGATTTAATGAGTTCAAGAAACAATCAAGTTTCAATTAAACAAGCAACTAAACCCAAATAAACCGTGCTTTTCAAATTATCTTGCAAAGTGTATCATGTACCTTCTGTACAAGGCCAAACAGAAATGCCAAAACAGACTTAAATAATAACAAAAAAACAGTATAATCCAATTGTAATAAACATTTATAGTTATGTCTATATAGAATGATGAAAATGTGTCGTGTAATTGTTTTAATAACACATTGTGTTGAATAATTAAACTTTAAAAAAAGATGTTTGCAATACAAACTTAGTATAATAACTTGATCATACATTTATTGTAATGGAAGAGTTCAATTGGCCGATAATTAATAATTGATAGAAATAAGAACAGATCACTTGATGATGGTTAAAGATATTGCATTTATATTTCGAGTGGGAAAAAAATCTCAAAAAATCACAAGAATGAAATGATACCCTTGTTAATAGAATCCTTGTCTTTATTTGAGTGAATTGTACTCACGTATACTGAAAATCCCAAATCGCCCTGTGGTGTTTGACCAAAAATACTGTCGTACAATGTACGTGTACACGGAGGACCATACACAACGCACGTATATGAGTGGGAACATATTTTTTATATAAAAATATAAAATTAAAAAATATAAAATTAAAAATATAAAGTTGTCCAAAAATCTCAAAAGAACTAAATGAAACCATTGTTAATAAAATCCTTGGTTTTAATTGATTGCACCAAAGTAGTACTGAAAATCCAAAATCCATATAAAATTATAATAGTCATCCAAAAGGTGTAAAAAAAAATCAGAATTACAAGAAATCCTTGTTAATAGAATACATTAATTAAAGGAAGTGTGCCAAAGGAGACCTAAAAAACCAAAACAAAGTCTCAAATATATAACTGTGTTGCATTCCCACTGTTGTGGGTCAACAAAATAATAAGGGCGCGCACAAACTTTGTTGTGACAATATCAAATGGGGTTGGTGTAATAACATTCTCTCAAATGCTTGAGCACGACATGAAACGTGGCAAAAGGGCTAGCAAAACCCCGCAGTTCTTTTCAGAACTAATTACTACTCAATTGAGATTCCACATGGTGTCACCGCAATTAGTCTTACAAATCAAATTTCATTAATCGTTTGCATTGTAGCAAGTCTAATTTTTGCAGCGCCCCCATTCGTTTCAGAGTTGCCTTGTGGTGTTTGGAAATTAACTTCTACCTTATGAATAGTTTTCATTTTGTTCTTCTTTAAGGGTGTAAATTTTAGACGATTGTGGCCATCGTTGGCCTTGGCATTTTGTCACTTAGTTGCCAAATAAGATCGAGTATGCTGTGTACAGAAACGGGTTAAAAGCTGAGTTTATCGGTAGGATAAACACCGCAACCCAGACATACATATCAACACTGAAAATAACCGCCCCGGTCTGGGACAGAATCCCCATGATAATGACTGGCATCCAACACGCAAAGTCCGTTCCGACTATGACTGCCATTTTGATAGCCATCTGGACTTCCTGGTTGTGGCGATCACCCACCCTGACACTCCTGGCCGAGTCACGTTTGACACTCACGAACATGGCGATGTAGCAACAAAGCACGATCATGAAACACAACATGTTTACACCAAGAAACAGGACAATAGAGTAGATCCAATTTGGTTCACTTCCCTTGGCATCTAAAATGCTAATAATAAGGCCATACCACTCTTGGCCTTTAATCTCGTAATCTACCCAAACAAAAGTATTTGGATGTGTTATTAGAGGAAGCCCAATACACACATCCGATAGTCCATACACCTTCGAATATGACCCACTACTTATGGCGTTTGGAACAATGCTTAGACAAGCAACCGCTACCCATACAATGCACACGATAACTATGGATGTTTTTCCCCGGATTTTGATTGGACTGTAGGGAAACACGATGCCAAGGAAACACTGGATACTGATGATGGTGATGAAGAAGACAGATGCCTCACTTGATAACACTGAAAACATTCCAGCAATCTTACAAACTGCACTAGACCGCCATCTTTCCGCTCCATTGAAGTACTTCTCCCCAAATTGCAAATCTGCAATCGCAACAATTAGCATATAAACCCCCATCATCAGATCCGAAATAGCTAAATTGAGCACCAAGAACGAGTGCGTCTTATTCCCACTAGTTTCTTTGCGTTGTCGATACCTCCATATAACAACCATTGAATTACCAATGAGGGCGCTTACACCAATAATCCATATGAACGCTCTGAGTACATGGTTCCTCATCAGACTGCCACATCGGTCAAATGGTGACTGTAACAATGCGATCTTGCAATTAGATTGATTAAAACCAGGAATAGCTGAAACAAATTCACAGCAGAGACGGTAGTCATCAACGGTCCTAAAATAAAAACACATGTTAGAAAATAACATTCAGCCATAGCCTTCCGTGTATGTTGCGTGATGTTGAAAAGGTGATTAAAACATATATTTTTTTCTGCAAAAGTTTAAGGGTTGATTATGACTCGAAAATATGAGTATTATTTTTGAAAAACTTCGTTTCTCATGAAAACATAATTTGTATAAACTGCAAAATATATGTTTAAACTGCAAAACAGCGCAATGCGTTGAATTTGCTAATTAACTTCAGACCATTTGAGCCTAAATGTCAACATAGGACTGCTGATAAATGTAAACTTATATATCATTCTTTGCTTGATCCTCATGAATAAAGTATGAGTAAATAACATGACCGTTTAATGTTAGACACTAATGTTTGTATCTCTGCATGGTGAAAAGGAAAAGTAAAGACTGTTTGCGGTGACACCATGTGAAATTCTCAATTGAGTAGTAATTAGTTCTGAAAAGAACTGGAAGTTACAACTCAACGTTTTGATCAGTAAGCTCTGATCTATTATTGCATGTGGCCATTTTTCGTCTGCAAATATAATGCTATGGTCCCACAGGAATATTTCGATCTTTCTGTCTAAATATATTTCGAATTTTGTTTTTTTGTTGTTATTTTTAATAATTTCGTCAAAATCTCGTATAAATATCGACAAAATATCTTTTTTCCGAGAGAAAATTTTTATTTTTGTATTTTCTCGACAATTTTGAATCATTTTCGATGTTATTTCGACGACTTTCGACTGTTTAGATCATTACGACTGGCATTTCGACAAAATTCGACTGTTTGGACTGTTTAGATTGATTTCGATGTTTTTTCGATTAATTTTCGATTTTTCAAAAATTTTTGGACAAATGTTCCGATTTATTTCGACTGTTACGATTGTTTAGACTATTTAGAGAGTTTAGATTTATTTCGACTGGTTTTCGAACTTTTAGACTGTTAAGACTATTTCGATTTCATTTTCGACAGTTTCGATAAAATGTCGATAAAATTTCGATAAATTTGATCGAAACTTTATCAAAAAATATTGGTCAGGTTTAATAATTTTCGATTAATGAATTTTTTTTCGACAAATCTCGACAAATCTCGACAGTTTCGATTTTTTTAGACTCTTTAGTCTATTTCGACTTTTCTCGAAAAAATTTTGAAAAAAATATAAAAAAATTGACGAAACACGATCGAGAGAGTCGAAATCTCTGTGGGACCATAGCATAAGGATGTCCAAAAGTAAAATATTCTGGCTCATGGACAAATTTCTAAAATGGTTGACACCTGTCCATAATTGTGGTTTTCCACTTCAATACGCTATGAATGCATGGTTGTTGGCTGATGTTATAATTTCTGAAAATAACAATTGCTGTTTTGGTGTTGATTGGCTTACAGGATGACGTCACCAAATCAAGCTCGGTATATAGGCATAGCACGTGTATAACATTTTGTGAATTTACTCTCCAGAATGCCACTTTTGCACATTATGTTCTAAAGATGTGTGAATTTCATTGGTGAAGAGCATGCATCTTACTTTCTAGAAGGATTTTGGTACTACATCTCATGGTGTATAAGGTGTCACACAATATTAAACACATACAAGATAAAGTGTTAATATAATTAAGTCTTTACAAATATAACAAATGCTGACTTATATTCGAGTCCTCAAACCTTGAGTCCGAGTCCCCAGTGTCGAGTCCGAGTCCGAGTCCCAAGTCATTTGGGTTGAGTCCGAATCATGAGTCACTTACAAAAATCAAACGAAAAAAGAAAACCTTACACATATTATGTCAAGGTTGAAAGTTAAGTGAATAAATATTCGAAATATATAGGCTTGTATCTCATGTTCCAAATACTTCCCAACATTATTCGAAAATGGTTTGAAATTTCTTAAATATTTCGTAACAGGGCTACTAATGTTTTCGTTTTTTACACAAATTAATGTTTCGAACCCGAATGATGTATTTTGCTCAGGTGGAGGTTTTTGGGTGGTCTGCATGGGGAGCGGGTTAGGACAACGTTTAGCACTGGCGTTAATCCGTGATGAAAAGTGGGGGAATGATTTTGGGTGCACAGTATAGCTTGAAGTATATATTTCAACGCATGTAAAATTGGGGGGGGGGGGTGCGGTGATCCTATGGACCATCCCCCGGTCCAAAAAATAGGGGGGAGGGGGGTATACCACCATCCCCCGGGATTTACGCCCGTGACGTTTAGAATTGGAATTTGGCATCATCCTTTGAAATTTACATATTTTTTGCATACATTATTTTTCAACTGTGCATAATAATAAAGAAAAACCCCTGACCAAGTTAAGAACACTTTATAATTCTCATGACCCTACACCGTTGTACATTGTACATTGCTCTCGCCTGATTCCATTTCCCAATAATCACGATGGATTTAGCAAAATGTTTTTCCCACATTTCGACCTGCAGCCAAGATAATATATTGCTAGAATAACATTTAAAATAAATCAATAATAAGGTGTCGCTCTCTAATGTCTCCAAAGTAATTCACCACAACCAAATGCAATAAACACGTACAGATGTAACTAGAAAAGTACTCTTAGAGAGCATACCTCTGCCAAGTCGAGCTTTTTCAGAGAAAAAAAAACCTAAAAGTTGTCAATTACCCTATTTGATTATGCTATATATAAATTCAATTTTTCTTTTAATCCCCAGGATTTGAACCAGGGTGTATGACGTGACAGTCGTACATCGAACCCGCTGAGCCACGAACAAATCTGCAAACTTTATGAAAACATTAGGTTATAAGTAAATAGATCATTAGTGCGCCCCCAATTGGTTCTACTTATTAGCTCACTGATCCGCGATAACGTTAACGTTAGATATGGTCCTAAACGTACGCTTTCTTTCCTGAAATCGGATCTTCATCAAAATCAAATCGATTGGTCCGTGTAGCAAACTCAACATATTCAGCAAATTTCATCCGAATCCGTGAAGAACTTTTTGAGATATTGTACGAAGTACAAAAATACATCCACCCCCACCCCCACCCCCACCCCACCCAACCATTATCCTCCTATTAGTATTATCCCTTATGATGACACCTGTCGCTAGAATAAAGCCTAGTGATCAATCTTTTTTTGAGCGAAACGATGATCCACTTCTAAACAACGATAAATTGTGTCGAGTTGTCCGTGTCGAGTTGTCACAGGAGGTCGAGTTGTCACAAGGGTCGAGTTGTCACAAAGGGCGAATTTTTTGTGGGTCGAGTTGTCACAAGGGTCGAGTTGTCTTAACCCCGAAAAAATTACCTCCACGACTAACGGTGGAAGTAATTCAACTCTTTTGTGTTAGTCTGACAGCTATGGTGATATATTACCGAAAATATAAATGAGCAGCATTGTAACAAAATATAGTTTTGACAATCCGACATTATGTCAGCCCTAACTTTGAAATTAAGAATAAGAGACCAGTGTTTGGGACAGTAGTCTGGTACCCATCACTATTGTGCTTTTATTCCCACGATGTTTGTACACTGAAGCTTGGGTACGTAATTTATTGTAATCGATTTCAGGAAGACACTTTGTTTTCATGCGGCCGCTGCGCCTGTAAGCGATTCCGATCGCATTACTAACAGAGAAAGAACACAATAGGCTATGCTACAACGGAATAGGATACACGGTATCAATTTTACGAAACTGTTCGCATTGTTTAAATCAAGTAACAAGACTTAAACACTATGTTGCAAGAACATTCTTTAATTTGTCAATGTTTTAAAATAGTGAATATTGGGCATTTTGCAGTCGAGTCCGAATCACAAACATCGAGTCTGAGTGACGAGTCTGAGTCCGAAGTCACCCAAAAAAGTGACTGTCCGAGTCACCCAAAACAGTGACTCGAGTCGGACTCGAGTCCGTATCCGAGTCCGAGTCACAAATCATACAAGTCTGAACAAATGACATATCCTCATTTGCTGAGGTCTCATGTCGCATGCACAGACCTCTTCCACAAATACCACAGTGAGAACCGGCACGTGAAAGACCATTTGCGCAATAAATGCTGGTCATTCTAACGACAAAACTTACATCCCCAGATACTGTCTATCAATGTCTATCACTGTCTATCAACTGCACTGAATAACACTAACAGTTAGCCATGCTTTTCTTCCATTTTGTGTGTTCAGTTTAATAACGCAACGTAGATGGTTCGACTGTTAACTGCACAGTAAAGTTCGGGGAAATGCGATCAATGATCAGCAGCTAGACTGAGATGCAACGCCCGCGTATATTTGTGAAGTATTTCATTGTTCTCATTCAGGAATAGTAATGTTTGAAGTTTCTATTGAATTAGTGTTATCTATGTTCAAGCGGTTGCTGACATCATTCCCTTACAATATATTGAGGCTCACAAGGTCGTTTAGAGCTCCGTCCTGGACATCAGTTGGGTTATTAGTGGATGTTTTACCTCTGATCAGCATCCTGGTAAATAAACAATGTAAAATAACAAACATTTACTAATCCATACCGAAATTTAAGACGGAACAAATTAAAGATGACATGTGTTAATTTGTTAAGCCTAAAATCTGAACAAAAATATGCAGATAGAAGCGATCATGGATTGAGGTAGCCCTATCTTCACCACACTGCAGCACATGGATTGAGGTAGTTCTATCTTAACCACACTTCAGCAAATTTCAAACCCAAGATGCAGACCCCAATTATAAAAAAAAGAACAATGTCTTACAAGGTCGTTAGGTTCGTGAGTCCATCGAAGGCGTGGCTATGTATGATTTCTAGAATACTCCCGACACTCCTTAAAAACAAACAAATTTATTTACTACATATGTGTCGGGGTGGATCCAGAAATCAGATGGAAGGGGTGAATTGTGTAATTGATGGAGTAATTATATGGGGAACAGTTTAAGAAAGTTCCGGAACTATTAATGCCTCTTATATCGCTTCAGTTGGATGTGTTTGGTGTGTATATAGGCGACTAGGCGTACATTGATTGGCACATCCGATGCTTCGACACAAAGGCATATTGCATGAAACTTTGCGTCAATGTTTTTTAGCATTCATGGGGGGGGGGGGGGCTAATGGTGGCTAAAGGCACTTAATCAGGGAGATGAATGCTTTGGCTCCACCCAAGCCCCCTCCTGTATCCATGTGTATTTCATTTTTGTAATAAAAGTAACATGCTCGTATTCAATGCAACAATATTCACTTAAAGAACGTTAACTCGTAAAAGATAATAACAATGTTGTTTACTTGTTGCTTAATATTGTTGGTAATGAGAAGCATTTTTGAAAGGTCCCAGCATGGACACTTGAAACCGACCCTTCTATGAGGCAATTGGTACGTAGTGATTATAAGTGCTGCTCCTTTAATTACACGTCATAATATTGGGTTAAACATTTGTTTCATTTTTCACACCAGCTTTATCTTTAGTGCAGCTGAGAGTTTTGAATAAGATTGCATTTTACTTAGGAAAAAAAAGTATCCAAGTACAGTTTAATGAAGCATGGTTCCACCTTTATTTTGTGCTTGACTGCAATAGAATTTGAAAGAAACAAAATTTGTTTCATATTTTCATATCATGTTGTTGAGTCTTTAAAAGGTTAAATAAGTTGAATTCTGATATTCTGATATTTAATGCATCAAATGATTTTAGACTCGTACCAAGAGGGCCTAGTGCACAATTTATTCTTATTTTTCATGACACTTATCGAGAATTATTTTATTTTAATTGTTAAATAATTATTAACCCCATAGGGTCTGAGCTTTGTTTCGTTCTCGTTGTCAGGGGAGGGGGACATATAGTGCCACCCATATTTTCTCTGATCGTTGGACGGGGATGTTCACTGGAACAACATCTATATATTGTCATAACATTATTTCCCGCATGACATCGTTTAGGGGCAATACTCTCATTTGAATATTTATCAGTTGGTCTTCAGCTTGGCATAAATATAGCAGGTATATTTACTTAAGTTAACAAACCCAAATAATGTGCATTTTCACCAAACATTTTAAATCAGTTGGTCAATGCTGCGTAATTGAAATTTATGACATGAAAACATCCAAGGTTTGAAGATTTTTTAATTAAACCATCACATGTTCCAGGTGCAATTTCACTGATATTGTTGTTTTCCAGAAATCTAACATGGGAAAACAGAGTAGGGTTAAAATATTCTATTCAAGCCAATTTATTTGGTTATTTTCACCTATGTTCTTTGATTTACTGAAAACAAACATGTATCATGCCTGAGGTTTACTATTTTAAGTAAATAAAACTATAAGTGAATCTTATAGATGAATAGACAATAGTTTATTGCATCAAATTAAACAACATAAATGTCCTTGTGCAGCTGAGAGTTTTTGATTAAGGTTACATTTAATTTTGGAAAAATGAGGCATGGTTCCACCATTTGGCCACAAACTTCTTTTTGTGCTTAATTCTTTGACAAATAAGTATGTTATTTGAAATATCTTTACGGGATCCAAGTTTACAATATCACAGAAGCAATATTTCTGGAATACAAAATAATAATAAAATGTTTGTCACATGAATGTTTATAAACCAACAAAGTGAAAACATACCAATTTAAAGCATATAGCAATGCTTGTTATAAATGCGTTGCATTAATTTAATAAATTGTGTTCATTTTACCATTGCATATAAAGAGGAATGGAAAACATATTCTCTCACTAAGGATTATTTGATACACTATGTACAATACACCAACGTTTAGTATATGAGTGCACTATTAGAATGTGATCCAATCCTATAATGAAATAATGTGTCATATTTTCATATCATGTTGTTGAGTCTTTAAAAGGTTTAAAAAAAAGTTGAATTCTGATATTTTGATATTTAATGCGTCAAATGATTATATATCCACATTGACTTGTACAGAGAGAGTGTAGTGCACAGTAATTTCTCATTTTTCATGGCACTGATAGCGCAATTAGTCTTACTCATTTTGATTTATGTTCAATAAAATCACACAATCACAAACAGATTGTATTTCAATCGCCAAACATGAACTTCACACTTCATCTATATTTATTTGTTGTCAGACTTAACTTCAGTCAAGATAAATCGGTTGCTCGATGCTGTGTGACTGAAATTTATGTGACATGAATACTTACAAGGTTTGAAGACTTCGCAGATCATCAAATGTTCTTGGTGCAATTTCACTGATGTTATTGTAATTCAGAAATCTAACATGACAAATCAAAGTAGGGTTAAAACATTGTATTAATTCAAGCCAATTTATTTGGTTATTTTCACGTATGTTCTTAGACCATTAGATGTTTCCCAGCGATCTAAGATGTGCAAACAAAGTAGAGTTGAAACAAAATTATTAAAGACAATATGGATATTTTCACTAAGCACTGAAACGTTGCAATGGCATCAGACAATCTTGACATGTATCATGCCAAAGGTTCACTTATTTTGGAAAATAAAATCACGATAAACATAAATAGACAACAGTTGACTGCATCGGAATTTCAAAAAGGTTTGTTGTCCTCCAGGCCTTTCATTGACAAGTGTTTTTCAATTAGCACACATGAACTTCGCACTCCATCAATTTTTTTGTCAAGAGAAATCGGTTGCTCGATGCTGCGTGATTAAAATGTATGACACGAATACTTACAAGGTTTGAAGACTTCGTAGACCATCAAATGTTCCTGGTGTAATTTCACTGATTGTGTTGTTTTCCAGCACTCTTAGATGGGAAAACAGTAGCATTAAAACAAAATAATTAAAGGCCGGTAATATGGTCATTTTCAACAATGTTCTTAGATTTTCCTGAAAACATAGTTTGTGAAATGTTTTCATGGTATCAAACAAGTTGAAAATGTTCCTGTCTAAATCATTTCATAAAATTAACTTTACAAATGAATCTCAACAGACAACAGTTGAGTGCTGTCCACCGTAAATTCAGTAAAGAAGATTTGGTGGCTTCATGCTGTGTGAGTAAATATCATGGCATGAAAACTAACAAGTAAGTGAGCTTTTGTAGAGCACCAAATATTCCTGGTGCAATGAATTGATATTTTTACAGGTGCAATTTAATTGATTTTGTTGTTGGAAAGCAATCTTCAATTTGAATATAAAGTAGCTTTAAAACAAAATCATTAAAGTCTATTAATTTTGTTATTTTCACCAATGTTCTTAGATTTTCCTGAACTTTACTCTTTGAAACATTGTAACGGTATCAGACAATCTTAACATGTATCGTGCCCAAAGGTCAGTTATCGTGCCCAAAGTTCAGTTGAGTGCATCGGAATTTCAAAAAAAGTTTGTCGGCCTACAGGCCTCCCATTGACAAGTGTTTTTCGATCGGCACACGTGAACTTTGCACTCCATCAAATTTGCTGCCGGGCGATGTAACTTCAGTCGAGAGAAATTAGTTGCTCGATGCTGTGTAATTGAAATTTAACACATGAATACTTACAAGGCTTGAAGACTTTGTAGACCATCAAATGTTACATTTGAAATTTTACTGATTTTGTTGTTTTCCAGCGATCTGAGATGGGAAAACAAAGTAGCGTTAAAACAAAATCATTGAAGCCCGTTAATTTTGGTCATTTTCAACAATGCTCTTAGATTTTCCTGAAAGCATAGTTTGTGAAACGTTTCCATACATGGTATCAAACAAGTTGAAAATGTTCCCGCCTAATAATTTTAATAAAAGTAACTTCATAAATGAATTTCAAGTGCATCGAGAAATAAAAGAGGGAAAATATAAAAAGGTATATGTTTTTTTAGAAATTTAAAATTATAAGTGAATCACGATAGACAACACTTGGCTTCATCAAAAATACTCAAATTACAGTTGACCAAAATCTAACAGAACAGTGTTCAGATTGTGACCTGCCTAACCACGAAAACAGTGGGTACTGCGTTTGAATAATGAAAACTTACAATTTGATGAGACTGTGTAGACCATCAAAAGTTTGGAGTGCAAGTTTACTGATATTGTTGTCCTGCAGATATCTAAGATGGGAAAATGAAGTATGGTGAAAAACATTGTATTGAAACATAAATAATTTGGTAATATTTAAAAATGTTTTCAGATTTCACTTTATGAATGCATACTTTGTGAAACGCTGTCATGGTATTAAACAATCTGACAAATGATCATGTCTGAGGTTCATTGAATAATACACAACACTAAAGTGCATCGACATAAACAAAGGTTCAGTGGCATACTACCCTGCATTGACGAGTGTTATAGTGTTAGTAACATTTTTGAAAATGTTGCTGATTACGTTGTGTCATAATCGAGACAATAGTGAAAATACAGACAGATTTTTCAACTGGTAAACATGAACTACAAACTAGTTTTGAATTTGTTTAACTGTCCACTGTAAATTCTGTAAAGAAGATTTGGTGGCTTCATGCTGTGTGAGTAAATATCATCGCATGAAAATTAACAAGTGAGCTTTTGTAGAGCACCAAATGTTCCTGGTGCAATGAACTGATATTTTTACAGGTGCAATTTAACTGATTTTGTTGTTGGAAAGCAAGCTTCAATTTGAAAACAAAGTAGCGTTAAAACAAAATCATTAAAGTCTTTTAGTTTTGTTATTTTCACCAATGTTCTTGGGTTTTCCTGCACTTTACTCTTTGAAACATTGTAACGGTATCAGACAATCTGAATATGTATCATGCCCAAGGATTACTTATTTTGGAAAAATAAAATTACAATGAACATCAATAGACAACAGTTGAGTGCATCGGAATTTCAAAAAAAATTGTTGGCCTACAGGCCTTTCATTGACAAGTGTTTTTCAATTGGCACACATGAACTTTGCACTCCATCAAATTTGCTGCCGGAAGATGTAACTTCAGTCAAGAGAAATCGGTTGCTCGATGCTGCGTGATTGAAATTTATTACACAACTACTTACAAGGTTTGAAGACTTTGTAGACCACCAAATGTTCCTGGTGGAATTTCACTAATTTTGTTCATTCCCAGCCATCTAAGATGGGAAAACAAAGTAGCATTATTAAAAACAAAAATCATTAAAGCTCATTAATTTAGTCATTTTCACCAATGTACTTAGGTTTTTCTCAAAACATACGTCTAAGGATTATTGAAATGCATAAACATTATGATCATTGATGACTTCATCAGTCAAGTCGGTTGCTTGATGCTGGGTAAGTGAAATTTAAGACATGAATACTTACAAGGTTTGAAGACTTCGTAGACCATCAAATGTTCCTGGTGTAATTTCACTGATTGTGTTGTTTTCCAGCACTCTTAGATGGGAAAACAGTAGTATTAAAAAAATCATGAAAGACCGTTAATACGGTTATTTTCAACAATGTTCTTAAATTTTCCTGAAAACACAGTTTGTGAAATGTTTTCATGGTATCAAACAAGTTGAAAATGTTCCTGCCTAATGTTCAATCGTTTTATAAAATTAACTTTACAAATGAATCTCAACAGACAACAGTTAAGTGCATTGAGAAATAAAAGAGGGAAAACATAAAAAAAATAGGTGGATTTTTTTAGAAATTTAAATTACAAGTGAATCACGATAGACAACACTTGGGTGCATCAAAAATACTGAAATTACAGTTGACCAAAATCTAACAGAATAGTGTTCAGATTGTGACCAGTCTAAGGATTATTGAAATGCATAAACATTATGATCATTGATGACTTCAGTCAACAGAAGTCGGTTGCTTGATGCTGGGTAAGTGAAATTTAAGACATGAATACTTACAACTTTTGAAGACTTCGTAGACCATCAAATGTTCCTGGTGTAATTTCACTGATTTTGTTCATTCCCAGCGATCTAAGATGGGAAAACAAAGTAGCATTATTAAAAAGAAAATCATTAAAGCTCATTAATTCGGTTATTTTCACCAATGTCCTCATCAGATTTCTCTCAATGTATACTTTTTGAAATGTTGCCATGGTATCAGACAATCTTAACATGTATCGTGCCCAAGGTTCACTTATTTTGGAAATTAAAATCACAATAAACATCGACAGACATCAGTTGAGTGCATCAGAATTTCAAAAAAGGTTATTTTTCGATCAGCATACATGAACTTTGCACTCCATCAAATTTGCTGCTGGGAGATGTAACTTCAGTCAAGAGAAATTGGTTGCTCGATGCTGTATAATTGAATACCACATGAATACTTACAAAGATTGAAGACTTTGTAGACCATCAAATGTTACATTTGAAATTTTACTGATTTTGTTGTTTTGCAGCAATCTGAGATGGGAAAACAAAGTAGCGTTAAAACAAAATCATTAAAGTCTATTAATTTTGTTATTTTCACCAATGTTCTTAGGTTTTCCTCAAATTTACTCTTTGAAACTTTGTAACGTCATCAGACAATCTTAAACATGTATAGTGCCTAAAGTTCACTTATTTTGGAAAAATAAAATCACAATAAACATCGACAGACAACAGTTGAGTGCATCGGAATTTCAAAAAAAAAATGGTTGGCCTACAGGCCTTTCATTGACAAGTGTTTTTCAATTGGCACACATGAACTTCGCGCTCCATCAATCTTTTTGCTGAGAGATGTAACTTCAGTCAAGAGAAATTGGTTGCTCAGTGCTGTGTAATTGAAATTTAACACATGAATACTTACAACTTTTGAAGACTTTGTAGACCATCAAATGTTCCTAGTGTAATTTCACTAATTTTGTTCATTGCCAGCGATCTAAGATGGGAAAACAAAGTAGCATTATTAAAAAGAAAAATCATTAAATTAATTTAGTCATTTTCACCAATGTCCTCAGGTTTTTCTCAAAACATACCCTTTGAAACTTTGCATCAAGTTTGTTGTCCTCCAGGCCTTTCATTGACAAGTGTTTTTCAATTGGCACACATGAACTTCGCGCTCCATCAATCTTTTTCCTGAGAGATGAAGCTTCCGTCAAGAGAAATCGGTTGCTCAATTTTGGGTAAGTGAAATTTAAGACATGAATACTTACAAACCTTGAAGACTTCGTAGACCATCAAATGTTCCTGGTGTAATTTCACTGATTGTGTTGTTTTCCAGCACTCTTAGATGGGAAACAGTAGTATTAAAAAAATCATGAAAGACCGTTAATACGGTTATTTTCAACAATGTTCTTAAATTTTCCTGAAAACACAGTTTGTGAAATGTTTTCATGGTATCAAACAAGTTGAAAATGTTCCTGCCTAATGTTCAATCGTTTTATAAAATTAACTTTACAAATGAATCTCAACAGACAACAGTTAAGTGCATTGAGAAATAAAAGAGGGAAAACATAAAAAGGTAGGTGGATGTTTCTAGAAATTTAAATTACAAGTGAATCACGATAGACAACACTTAGGTTCATCAAAATACTGAAATTACAGTTGACCAAAATCTAACAGAACAGTGTTCAGATTGTGACCAGTCTAAGGATTATTGAAATGCATAAACATTATGATCATTGATGACTTCAATCAACAGAAGTCGGTTGCTTGATGCTGGGTAAGTGAAATTTAAGACATGAATACTTACAAGGTTTGAAGACTTTGTAGACCATCAAATGTTCCTGGTGTAATTTCACTGATTTTATTGTTACCCAGCCATCTAAGATGGGAAAACAAAGGAGCATTATTAAAAAGAAAAAATCATTAAAGCACATTCATTTAGTCATGTTTACCAATGTCTTCAGGTTTTTTCTCAAAGCACACTGTTTGAAACTTTGCATCTAAATTTTAATAAAACATTTGTTGGCCTACAGGCCTTTCATTGACAAGTGTTTTTCAATTGGCACACATGAACTTCGCGCTCCATCAATCTTTTTGCTGAGAGATGTAACTTCAGTCAAGAGAAATCAGTTGCTCAATGCTGTGTAATTGAAATTTAACACATGAATACTGACAACTTTTGAAGACTTTGTAGACCATCAAATGTTACATTTGAAATTTTACTGATTTTGTTGATTTGCAGCGATCTAAGATGGGAAAACAAAGTAGCATTATTAAAAAGAAAAATCATTAAAGCACATTAATTTAGTCATTTTCACCAATGTCCTCGAGTTTTTCTCAAAACATACCCTTTGAAACTTTGCATCAAGTTTGTTGTCCTCCAGGCCTTTCATTGACAAGTGTTTTTCAATTGGCACACATGAACTTCGCGTTCTATCAATCTTTTTCCTGAGAGATGAAGCTTCCGTCAAGAGAAATCGGTTGCTCAATTTTGGGTAAGTGAAATTTAAGACATGAATACTTACAAGGCTTGAAGACTTCGTAGACCATCAAATGTTCCTGGTGTAATTTCACTGATTGTGTTGTTTTCCAGCACTCTTAGATGGGAAAACAGTAGTATTAAAAAAATCATGAAAGACCGTTAATACGGTTATTTTCAACAATGTTCTTAAATTGTAAACATGTATCGTGCCTAAAGTTCACTTATTTTGGAAAAATAAAATCACAATAAACATCGACAGACAACAGTTGAGTGCATCAGAATTTCAAAAAAAATTGTTGGCCTACAGGCCTTTCATTGACAAGTGTTTTTCAATTGGCACACATAAACTTTGCACTCCATCAAAATTTTTGCCGAGAGATGTAGCTTCAGTCAAGAGAAATCGGTTGCTCGATGCTGCGTGATTGAAATTTAAGACATGAATACTTACAAGATTTGAAGATTTTGTAGACCATCAAATGTTCCTGGTGTAATTTCACTGATTGTGTTGTTTTCCAGCACTCTTAGATGGGAAAACAGTAGTATTAAAAAAATCATGAAAGACCGTTAATACGGTTATTTTCAACAATGTTCTTAAATTTTCCTGAAAACAGTTTGTGAAATGTTTCCATGGTATCAAACAAGTTGAAAATGTTCCTGCCTAATGTTCAATCGTTTTATAAAATTAACTTTACAAATGAATCTCAACAGACAACAGTTAATTAGTGCATTGAGAAATAAAAGAGGGAAAAAAGGTAGGTGGATTTTTTTTAGAAATTTAAATTACAAGTGAATCACGATAGACAACACTTGGGTGCATCAAAAATACTGAAATTACAGTTGACCAAAATCTAACAGAACAGTGTTCAGATTGTGACCAATCTAAGGATCATTGAAATGCATAAACATTATGATCATTGGTGACTTCAATCAACAGAAGTTGGTTGCTTGATGCTGGGTAAGTGAAATTTAAGACATGAATACTTACAACTTTTGAAGACTTTGTAGACCATCAAATGTTACATTTGAAATTTTACTGATTTTGTTGTTTTGCAGCGATCTGAGATGGGAAAACAAAGTAGCGTTAAAACAAAATCATTAAAGTCTATTAATTTAGTCATTTTCACCAATGTACTTAGGTTTTTCTCAAAACATACGTCTAAGGATTATTGAAATGCATAAACATTATGATCATTGATGACTTCATCAGTCAAGTCGGTTGCTTGATGCTGGGTAAGTGAAATTTAAGACATATGTTCCTGGTGTAATTTCACTGATTGTGTTGTTTTCCAGCACTCTTAGATGGGAAAACAGTAGTATTAAAAAAATAATGAAAGACCGTTAATACGGTTATTTTCAACAATGTTCTTAAATTTTCCTGAAAACAGTTTGTGAAATGTTTCCATGGTATCAAACAAGTTGAAAATGTTCCTGCCTAATGTTCAATCGTTTTATAAAATTAACTTTACAAATGAATCTCAACAGACAACAGTTAAGTGCATTGAGAAATAAAAGAGGGAAAACATAAAAAAATAGGTGGATTTTTTTAGAAATTTAAATTACAAGTAAATCACGATAGACAACACTTGGGTGCATCAAAAATACTGAAATTACAGTTGACCAAAATCTAACAGAATAGTGTTCAGATTGTGACCAGTCTAAGGATTATTGAAATGCATAAACATTATGATCATTGATGACTTCAGTCAACAGAAGTCGGTTGCTTGATGCTGGGTAAGTGAAATTTAAGACATGAATACTTACAACTTTTGAAGACTTCGTAGACCATCAAATGTTCCTGGTGTAATTTCACTGATTTTGTTCATTCCCAGCTCTCTAAGATGGGAAAACAAAGTAGCATTATTAAAAAGAAAATCATTAAAGCTCATTAATTCGGTTATTTTCACCAATGTCCTCATCAGATTTCTCTCAATGTATACTTTTTGAAATGTTGACATGGTATCAGACAATCTTAACATGTATCGTGCCCAAGGTTCACTTATTTTGGAAATTAAAATCACAATAAACATCGACAGACATCAGTTGAGTGCATCAGAATTTCAAAAAAGGTTTCTTGGCCTGCAAGCCTCCCATTGAAAAGTATTTTTCGATCAGCATACATGAACTTTGCACTCCATCAAATTTGCTGCTGGGAGATGTAACTTCAGTCAAGAGACATTGGTTGCTCGATGCTGTATAATTGAATACCACATGAATACTTACAAAGATTGAAGACTTTGTAGACCATCAAATGTTACATTTGAAATTTTACTGATTTTGTTGTTTTGCACCAATCTGAGATGGGAAAACAAAGTAGCGTTAAAACAAAATCATTAAAGTCTATTAATTTTGTTATTTTCACCAATGTTCTTAGGTTTTCCTCAAATTTACTCTTTGAAACTTTGTAACGTTATCAGACAATCTTAAACATGTATAGTGCCTAAAGTTCACTTATTTTGGAAAAATAAAATCACAATAAACATCGACAGACAACAGTTGAGTGCATCGGAATTTCAAAAAAGAATTGTTGGCCTACAGGCCTTTCATTGACAAGTGTTTTTCAATTGGCACACATGAACTTCGCGCTCCATCAATCTTTTTGCTGAGAGATGTAACTTCAGTCAAGAGAAATCGGTTGCTCAATGCTGTGTAATTGAAATTTAACACATGAATACTTACAACATTTGAAGACTTTGTAGACCATCAAATGTTCCTGGCGTAATTTCACTGATTTTATTGTTTCCCAGCCATCTAAGATGGGAAAACAAAGGAGCATTATTAAAAAGAAAAAATCATTAAAGCACATTCATTTAGTCATGTTCACCAATGTCTTCAGGTTTTTTCTCAAAGCACACTGTTTGAAACTTTGCATCTAAATTTTAATAAAACATTTGTTGGCCTACAGGCCTTTCATTGACAAGTGTTTTTCAATTGGCACACATGAACTTCGCGCTCCATCAATCTTTTTGCTGAGAGATATAACTTCAGTCAAGAGAAATCGGTTGCTCAATGCTGTGTAATTGAAATTTAACATGAATACTGACAACTTTGAAGACTTTGTAGACCATCAAATGTTACATTTGAAATTGTACTGATTTTGTTGATTTGCAGCGATCTGAGATGGGAAAACAAAGTAGTAGCATTATTAAAAACAAAATCATTAAAGCACATTAATTTAGTCATTTTCACCAATGTCCTCGAGTTTTTCTCAAAACATACCCTTTGAAACTTTGCATCAAGTTTGTTGTCCTCCAGGCCTTTCATTGACAAGTGTTTTTCAATTGGCACACATGAACTTCGCGTTCTATCAATCTTTTCCTGAGCGATGAAGCTTTCGTCAAGAGAAATCGGTTGCTCAATTTTGGGTAAGTGAAATTTAAGACATGAATACTTACAAGGCTTGAAGACTTCGTAGACCATCAAATGTTCCTGGTGTAATTTCACTGATTGTGTTGTTTTCCAGCACTCTTAGATGGGAAAACAGTAGTATTAAAAAAATCATGAAAGACTGTTAATACGGTTATTTTCAACAATGTTCTTAAATTTTCCTGAAAACAGTTTGTGAAATGTTTCCATGGTATCAAACAAGTTGAAAATGTTCCTGCCTAATGTTCAATCGTTTTATAAAATTAACTTTACAAATGAATCTCAACAGACAACAGTTAAGTGCATCGGAATTTCAAAAAAAAATTGTTGGCCTACAGGCCTTTCATTGACAAGTGTTTTTCAATTGGCACACATAAACTTTGCACTCCATCAAAATTTTTGCCGAGAGATGTAGCTTCAGTCAAGGGAAATCGGTTGCTCGATGCTGCGTAATTGAAATTTAACACATGAATACTTACAAGATTTGAAGATTTTGTAGACCATCAAATGTTCCTGGTGTAATTTCACTGATTGTGTTGTTTTCCAGCACTCTTAGATGGGAAAACAGTAGTATTAAAAAAATCATGAAAGACCGTTAATACGGTTATTTTCAACAATGTTCTTAAATTTTCCTGAAAACAGTTTGTGAAATGTTTCCATGGTATCAAACAAGTTGAAAATGTTCCTGCCTAATGTTCAATCGTTTTATAAAATTAACTTTACAAATGAATCTCAACAGACAACAGTTAAGTGCATCGGAATTTCAAAAAAAAATTGTTGGCCTACAGGCCTTTCATTGACAAGTGTTTTTCAATTGGCACACATAAACTTTGCACTCCATCAAAATTTTTGCCGAGAGATGTAGCTTCAGTCAAGGGAAATCGGTTGCTCGATGCTGCGTGATTGAAATTTAACACATGAATACTTACAAGATTTGAAGATTTTGTAGACCATCAAATGTTCCTGGTGTAATTTCACTGATTGCGTTGTTTTCCAGCACTCTTAGATGGGAAAACAGTAGCATTAAAACAAAATAATTAAAGGCCGGTAATATGGTCATTTTCAACAATGTTCTTAGATTTTCCTGAAAACATAGTTTGTGAAATGTTTTCATGGTATCAAACAAGTTGAAAATGTTCCTGTCTAAATCATTTCATAAAATTAACTTTACAAATGAATCTCAACAGACAACAGTTGAGTGCTGTCCACCGTAAATTCAGTAAAGAAGATTTGGTGGCTTCATGCTGTGTGAGTAAATATCATGGCATGAAAACTAACAAGTAAGTGAGCTTTTGTAGAGCACCAAATATTCCTGGTGCAATGAATTGATATTTTTACAGGTGCAATTTAATTGATTTTGTTGTTGGAAAGCAATCTTCAATTTGAATATAAAGTAGCTTTAAAACAAAATCATTAAAGTCTATTAATTTTGTTATTTTCACCAATGTTCTTAGATTTTCCTGAACTTTACTCTTTGAAACATTGTAACGGTATCAGACAATCTTAACATGTATCGTGCCCAAGGTCAGTTATCGTGCCCAAAGTTCAGTTGAGTGCATCGGAATTTCAAAAAGTTTGTCGGCCTACAGGCCTCCCATTGACAAGTGTTTTCGATCGGCACACGTGAACTTTGCACTCCATCAAATTTGCTGCCGGGCGATGTAACTTCAGTCGAGAGAAATTAGTTGCTCGATGCTGTGTAATTGAAATTTAACACATGAATACTTACAAGGCTTGAAGACTTTGTAGACCATCAAATGTTACATTTGAAATTTTACTGATTTTGTTGTTTTCCAGCAATCTGAGATGGGAAAACAAAGTAGCGTTAAAACAAAATCATTGAAGCCCGTTAATTTTGGTCATTTTCAACAATGCTCTTAGATTTTCCTGAAAGCATAGTTTGTGAAACGTTTCCATACATGGTATCAAACAAGTTGAAAATGTTCCCGCCTAATAATTTTAATAAAAGTAACTTCATAAATGAATTTCAAGTCCATCAAGAAATAAAAGAGGGAAAATATAAAAAGGTATATGTTTTTTTTAGAAATTTAAAATTATAAGTGAATCACGATAGACAACACTTGGCTTCATCAAAAATACTCAAATTACAGTTGACCAAAATCTAACAGAACAGTGTTCAGATTGTGACCTGCCTAACCACGAAAACAGTGGGTACTGCGTTTGAATAATGAAAACTTACAATTTGATGAGACTGTGTAGACCATCAAAAGTTTGGAGTGCAAGTTTACTGATATTGTTGTCCTGCAGATATCTAAGATGGGAAAATGAAGTATGGTGAAAAACATTGTATTGAAACATAAATAATTTGGTAATATTTAAAAATGTTTTCAGATTTCACTTTATGAATGCATACTTTGTGAAACGCTGTCATGCTATTAAACAATCTGACAAATGATCATGTCTGAGGTTCATTGAATAATACACAACACTAAAGTGCATCGACATAAACAAAGCTTCAGTGGCATACTACCCTGCATTGACTAGTGTTATAGTGTTAGTAACATTTTTGAAAATGTTGCTGATTACGTTGTGTCATATCGAGACAATAGTGAAAATACAGACAGATTTTTCAACTGGTAAACATGAACTACAAACTAGTTTTGAATTTGTTTAACTGTCCACTGTAAATTCTGTAAAGAAGATTTGGTGGCTTCATGCTGTGTGAGTAAATATCATGACATGAAAACTAACAAGTGAGCTTTTGTAGAGCACCAAATGTTCCTGGTGCAATGAACTGATATTTTTACAGGTGCAATTTAACTGATTTTGTTGTTGGAAAGCAAGCTTCAATTTGAAAACAAAGTAGCGTTAAAACAAAATCATTAAAGTCTTTTAGTTTTGTTATTTTCACCAATGTTCTTGGGTTTTCCTGAACTTTACTCTTTGAAACATTGTAACGGTATCAGACAATCTGAATATGTATCGTGCCCAAGGATTACTTATTTTGGAAAAATAAAATTACAATGAACATCAATAGACAACAGTTGAGTGCATCGGAATTTCAAAAAAAATTGTTGGCCTACAGGCCTTTCATTGACAAGTGTTTTTCAATTGGCACACATGAACTTTGCACTCCATCAAATTTGCTGCTGGGAGATGTAACTTCAGTCAAGAGAAATCGGTTGCTCGATGCTGCGTGATTGAAATTTATTACACAACTACTTACAAGGTTTGAAGACTTTGTAGACCATCAAATGTTCCTGGTGTAATTTCACTGATTTTATTGTTACCCAGCCATCTAAGATGGGAAAATAAAGTAGCATTATTAAAAACAAAAATCATTAAAGCTCATTAATTTAGTCATTTTCACTAATGTACTTAGGTTTTTCTCAAAACATACGTCTAAGGATTATTGAAATGCATAAACATTATGATCATTGATGACTTCATCAGTCAAGTCGGTTGCTTGATGCTGGGTAAGTGAAATTTAAGACATATGTTCCTGGTGTAATTTCACTGATTGTGTTGTTTTCCAGCACTCTTAGATGGGAAAACAGCAGTATTAAAAAAAATCATGAAAGACATGAATCTCAACAGACAACAGATAAGTGCATCGAGAAATAAAAGAGGGGGAAAATATAAAAAGGTATGTGGATTTTTTAGAAATTTAAAATTACTAGTAATTCACGATAGACAACAGACCTGGGGTAATCAAAAATTCTCGAATTACAGTTGACCAAAATCTAACAGGACAGTGTTCAGATTGTAACCTGCCTAACCACGAAAACAGTGAGTACTGCGTTTAAATCATGAAAACGAGATTGTGTAGACCATCAAAAGATTGGGTTGCAAGTTTACTGATATTGTTGTTCTGAAAATATCTAAGATGGAAAACAAAGTAGCATTATTAAAAACAAAATCATTAAAGCTCATCAATTCGGTTATTTTCACCAATGTCTTCATCAGATTTTTCTCAAAGTATACTCTTTGAAATGTTGCAATGGTATCAGACAGTCTTAACATGTATCATGTCCAAGGTTCACTTATTTTGGAAAATAAAATCACAATAAACATCGATAGACATCAGTTGAGTGTATCGGAATTTCAAAACAAGTTTGTTGGCCTACAGGCCTCCCATTGACAAGTGTTTTTCGATCGGCACACATGAACTTTGCACTCCATCAAAATTGCTGCTGGGAGATGTAACTTCAGTCAAGAGAAATCGGTTGTTTGATGCTGTATAATTGAAATTTAACACATGAATACTTACAAGGTTTGAAGACTTTGTAGACCATCAAATGTTCCTGGCGTAATTTTACTGATTTTATTGTTTCCCAGCCATCTAAGATGGGAAAACAAAGTAGCATTATTAAAAACAAAATCATTAAAGCTCATTAATTCGGTTATTTTCACCAATGTCTTCATCAGATTTTTCTCAAAGTATACTCTTTGAAATGTTGCAATGGTATCAGACAGTCTTAACATGTATCATGTCCAAGGTTCACTTATTTTGGAAAATAAAATCACAATAAACATCGATAGACATCAGTTGAGTGTATCGGAATTTCAAAACAAGTTTGTTGGCCTACAGGCCTCCCATTGACAAGTGTTTTTCGATCGGCACACATGAACTTTGCACTCCATCAAAATTGCTGCTGGGAGATGTAACTTCAGTCAAGAGAAATCGGTTGTTTGATGCTGTATAATTGAAATTTAACACATGAATACTTACAAGGTTTGAAGACTTTGTAGACCATCAAATGTTCCTGGCGTAATTTTACTGATTTTATTGTTTCCCAGCCATCTAAGATGGGAAAACAAAGTAGCATTATTAAAAACAAAATCATTAAAGCTCATTAATTCGGTTATTTTCACCAATGTCCTCATCAGATTTTTTTCAAAGTATACTCTTTGAAATGTTGCAATGGTATCAGACAGTCTTAACATGTATCATGTCCAAGGTTCACTTATTTTGGAAAATAAAATCACAATAAACATCGATAGACAACAGTTGAGTGCATCGGAATTTCAAAAAAAGTTTGTTGGCCTGAGGCCTCCCATTGACAAGTGTTTTCGATCGGCACACATGAACTTTGCACTCCATCAAAATTGCTGCTGGGATGTAACTTCAGTCAAGAGAAATCGGTTGTTTGATGCTGTATAATTGAAATTTAACACATGAATACTTACAAGGTTTGAAGACTTTGTAGACCATCAAATGTTCCTGGCGTAATTTTACTGATTTTATTGTTTCCCAGCCATCTAAGATGGGAAAACAAAGTAGCATTATTAAAAACAAAATCATTAAAGCTCATTAATTCGGTTATTTTCACCAATGTCTTCATCAGATTTTTCTCAAAGTATACTCTTTGAAATGTTGCAATGGTATCAGACAGTCTTAACATGTATCATGTCCAAGGTTCATTTATTTTGGAAAATAAAATCACAGTAAACATCGATAGACATCAGTTGAGTGTATCGGAATTTCAAAAAAAGTTTGTTGGCCTACAGGCCTCCCATTGACAAGTGTTTTTCGATCGGCACACATGAACTTTGCACTCCATCAAAATTGCTGCTGGGAGATGTAACTTCAGTCAAGAGAAATCGGTTGTTTGATGCTGTATAATTGAAATTTAACACATGAATACTTACAAGGTTTGAAGACTTTGTAGACCATCAAATGTTACATTTGAAATTTTACTGATTTTGTTGTATTGCAGCGATCTGAGATGGGAAAACAAAGTAGCGTTAAAACAAAATCATTAAAGTCTATTAATTTTGTTATTTTCACCAATGCTTTTAGGTTTTCCTCAAATTTACTCTTTGAAACTTTGTAACGTCATCAGACAATCTTAAACATGTATAGTGCCTAAAGTTCACTTATTTTGGAAAAATAAAATCACAATAAACATCGACAGACAACAGTTGAGTGCATCGGAATTTCAAAAAAAAATGGTTGGCCTACAGGCCTTTCATTGACAAGTGTTTTTCAATTGGCACACATGAACTTCGCGCTCCATCAATCTTTTTGCTGAGAGATGTAACTTCAGTCAAGAGAAATCGGTTGCTCAATGCTGTGTAATTGAAAATTAACACATGAATACTTACAACATTTGAAGACTTTGTAGACCATCAAATGTTCCTAGTGTAATTTCACTAATTTTGTTCATTGCCAGCGATCTAAGATGGGAAAACAAAGTAGCATTATTAAAAAGAAAAAAATCATTAAAGCTCATTAATTTAGTCATTTTCACCAATGTCCTCAGGTTTTTCTCAAAACATACCCTTTGAAACTTTGGATCAAGTTTGTTGTCCTCCAGGCCTTTCATTGACAAGTGTTTTGCAATTGGCACACATGAACTTCGCGCTCCATCAATCTTTTTGCTGAGAGATGTAACTTCAGTCAAGAGAAATCGGTTGCTCAATGCTGTGTAATTGAAATTTAACACATGAATACTTACAACATTTGAAGACTTTGTAGACCATCAAATGTTCCTGGCGTAATTTCACTGATTTTATTGTTTCCCAGCCATCTAAGATGGGAAAACAAAGGAGCATTATTAAAAAGAAAAAATCATTAAAGCACATTCATTTAGTCATGTTCACCAATGTCTTCAGGTTTTTTCTCAAAGCACACTGTTTGAAACTTTGCATCTAAATTTTAATAAAACATTTGTTGGCCTACAGGCCTTTCATTGACAAGTGTTTTTCAATTGGCACACATGAACTTCGCGCTCCATCAATCTTTTTGCTGAGAGATGTAACTTCAGTCAAGAGAAATCAGTTGCTCAATGCTGTGTAATTGAAATTTAACACATGAATACTGACAACTTTTGAAGACTTTGTAGACCATCAAATGTTACATTTGAAATTTTACTGATTTTGTTGATTTGCAGCGATCTAAGATGGGAAAACAAAGTAGCATTATTAAAAAGAAAAATCATTAAAGCACATTTATTTAGTCATTTTCACCAATGTCCTCGAGTTTTTCTCAAAACATACCGTACCCTTTGAAACTTTGCATCAAGTTTGTTGTCCTCCAGGCCTTTCATTGACAAGTGTTTTTCAATTGGCACACATGAACTTCGCGTTCTATCAATCTTTTTCCTGAGAGATGAAGCTTCCGTCAAGAGAAATCGGTTGCTCAATTTTGGGTAAGTGAAATTTATGACATGAATACTTACAAGGCTTGAAGACTTCGTAGACCATCAAATGTTCCTGGTGTAATTTCACTGATTGTGTTGTTTTCCAGCACTCTTAGATGGGAAAACAGTAGTATTAAAAAAATCATGAAAGACCGTTAATACGGTTATTTTCAACAATGTTCTTAAATTGTAAACATGTATCGTGCCTAAAGTTCACTTATTTTGGAAAAATAAAATCACAATAAACATCGACAGACAACAGTTGAGTGCATCAGAATTTCAAAAAAAATTGTTGGCCTACAGGCCTTTCATTGACAAGTGTTTTTCAATTGGCACACATAAACTTTGCACTCCATCAAAATTTTTGCCGAGAGATGTAGCTTCAGTCAAGAGAAATCGGTTGCTCGATGCTGCGTGATTGAAATTTAAGACATGAATACTTACAAGATTTGAAGATTTTGTAGACCATCAAATGTTCCTGGTGTAATTTCACTGATTGTGTTGTTTTCCAGCACTCTTAGATGGGAAAACAGTAGTATTAAAAAAATCATGAAAGACCGTTAATACGGTTATTTTCAACAATGTTCTTAAATTTTCCTGAAAACAGTTTGTGAAATGTTTCCATGGTATCAAACAAGTTGAAAATGTTCCTGCCTAATGTTCAATCATTTTATAAAATTAACTTTACAAATGAATCTCAACACACAACAGTTAAGTGCATCGAGAAATAAAAGAGGGGGAAAATATAAAAAGGTATGTGGATTTTTTAGAAATTTAAAATTACTAGTAATTCACGATAGACAACAGACCTGGGGTAATCAAAAATTCTCGAATTACAGTTGACCAAAATCTAACAGAACAGTGTTCAGATTGTAACCTGCCTAACTACGAAAACAGTGAGTACTGCGTTTAAATCATGAAAACGAGATTGTGTAGACCATCAAAAGATTGGGTTGCAAGTTTACTGATATTGTTGTTCTGAAGATATCTAAGATGGAAAACAAAGTAGCATTATTAAAAACAAAATCATTAAAGCTCATTAATTCGGTTATTTTCACCAATGTCTTCATCAGATTTTTCTCAAAGTATACTCTTTGAAATGTTGCAATGGTATCAGACAGTCTTAACATGTATCATGTCCAAGGTTCACTTATTTTGGAAAATAAAATCACAATAAACATCGATAGACATCAGTTGAGTGTATCGGAATTTCAAAACAAGTTTGTTGGCATACAGGCCTCCCATTGACAAGTGTTTTTCGATCGGCACACATGAACTTTGCACTCCATCAAAATTGCTGCTGGGAGATGTAACTTCAGTCAAGAGAAATCGGTTGTTTGATGCTGTATAATTGAAATTTAACACATGAATACTTACAAGGTTTGAAGACTTTGTAGACCATCAAATGTTACATTTGAAATTTTACTGATTTTGTTGATTTGCAGCGATCTAAGATGGGAAAACAAAGTAGCATTATTAAAAAGAAAAATCATTAAAGCACATTAATTTAGTCATTTTCACCAATGTCCTCGAGTTTTTCTCAAAACATACCCTTTGAAACTTTGCATCAAGTTTGTTGTCCTCCAGGCCTTTCACTGACAAGTGTTTTTCAATTGGCACACATGAACTTCGCGTTCTATCAATCTTTTTCCTGAGAGATGAAGCTTCCGTCAAGAGAAATCGGTTGCTCAATTTTGGGTAAGTGAAATTTAAGACATGAATACTTACAAGGCTTGAAGACTTCGTAGACCATCAAATGTTCCTGGTGTAATTTCACTGATTGTGTTGTTTTCCAGCACTCTTAGATGGGAAAACAGTAGTATTAAAAAAATCATGAAAGACCGTTAATACGGTTATTTTCAACAATGTTCTTAAATTTTCCTGAAAACAGTTTGTGAAATGTTTCCATGGTATCAAACAAGTTGAAAATGTTCCTGCCTAATGTTCAATCGTTTTATAAAATTAACTTTACAAATGAATCTCAACAGACAACAGTTAAGTGCATCGAGAAATAAAAGAGGGGGAAAATATAAAAAGGTATGTGGATTTTTTAGAAATTTAAAATTACTAGTAATTCACGATAGACAACAGACCTGGGGTAATCAAAAATTCTCGAATTACAGTTGACCAAAATCTAACAGAACAGTGTTCAGATTGTAACCTGCCTAACCACGAAAACAGTGAGTACTGCGTTTAAATCATGAAAACTTACAATTCCACGAGATTGTGTAGACCATCAAAAGATTGGGTTGCAAGTTTACTGATATTGTTGTTCTGAAGATATCTAAGATGGAAAACAAAGTAGCATTATTAAAAACAAAATCATTAAAGCTCATTAATTCGGTTATTTTCACCAATGTCTTCATCAGATTTTTCTCAAAGTATACTCTTTGAAATGTTGCAATGGTATCAGACAGTCTTAACATGTATCATGTCCAAGGTTCACTTATTTTGGAAAATAAAATCACAATAAACATCGATAGACATCAGTTGAGTGTATCGGAATTTCAAAACAAGTTTGTTGGCATACAGGCCTCCCATTGACAAGTGTTTTTCGATCGGCACACATGAACTTTGCACTCCATCAAAATTGCTGCTGGGAGATGTAACTTCAGTCAAGAGAAATCGGTTGTTTGATGCTGTATAATTGAAATTTAACACATGAATACTTACAAGGTTTGAAGACTTTGTAGACCATCAAATGTTACATTTGAAATTTTACTGATTTTGTTGATTTGCAGCGATCTAAGATGGGAAAACAAAGTAGCATTATTAAAAAGAAAAATCATTAAAGCACATTAATTTAGTCATTTTCACCAATGTCCTCGAGTTTTTCTCAAAACATACCCTTTGAAACTTTGCATCAAGTTTGTTGTCCTCCAGGCCTTTCACTGACAAGTGTTTTTCAATTGGCACACATGAACTTCGCGTTCTATCAATCTTTTTCCTGAGAGATGAAGCTTCCGTCAAGAGAAATCGGTTGCTCAATTTTGGGTAAGTGAAATTTAAGACATGAATACTTACAAGGCTTGAAGACTTCGTAGACCATCAAATGTTCCTGGTGTAATTTCACTGATTGTGTTGTTTTCCAGCACTCTTAGATGGGAAAACAGTAGTATTAAAAAAATCATGAAAGACCGTTAATACGGTTATTTTCAACAATGTTCTTAAATTTTCCTGAAAACAGTTTGTGAAATGTTTCCATGGTATCAAACAAGTTGAAAATGTTCCTGCCTAATGTTCAATCGTTTTATAAAATTAACTTTACAAATGAATCTCAACAGACAACAGTTAAGTGCATCGAGAAATAAAAGAGGGGGAAAATATAAAAAGGTATGTGGATTTTTTAGAAATTTAAAATTACTAGTAATTCACGATAGACAACAGACCTGGGGTAATCAAAAATTCTCGAATTACAGTTGACCAAAATCTAACAGAACAGTGTTCAGATTGTAACCTGCCTAACCACGAAAACAGTGAGTACTGCGTTTAAATCATGAAAACTTACAATTCCACGAGATTGTGTAGACCATCAAAAGATTGGGTTGCAAGTTTACTGATATTGTTGTTCTGAAGATATCTAAGATGGAAAACAAAGTAGCATTATTAAAAACAAAATCATTAAAGCTCATTAATTCGGTTATTTTCACCAATGTCTTCATCAGATTTTTCTCAAAGTATACTCTTTGAAATGTTGCAATGGTATCAGGCAGTCTTAACATGTATCATGTCCAAGGTTCACTTATTTTGGAAAATAAAATCACAATAAACATCGATAGACATCAGTTGAGTGTATCGGAATTTCAAAACAAGTTTGTTGGCCTACAGGCCTCCCATTGACAAGTGTTTTTCGATCGGCACACATGAACTTTGCACTCCATCAAAATTGCTGCTGGGAGATGTAACTTCAGTCAAGAGAAATCGGTTGTTTGATGCTGTATAATTGAAATTTAACACATGAATACTTACAAGGTTTGAAGACTTTGTAGACCATCAAATGTTACATTTGAAATTTTACTGATTTTGTTGTCTTGCAGCGATCTGAGATGGGAAAACAAAGTAGCGTTAAAACAAAATCATTAAAGTCTATTAATTTTGTTATTTTCACCAATGCTTTTAGGTTTTCCTCAAATTTACTCTTTGAAACTTTGTAACGTCATCAGACAATCTTAAACATGTGTAGTGCCTAAAGTTCACTTATTTTGGAAAAATAAAATCACAATAAACATCGACAGACAACAGTTGAGTGCATCGGAAATTCAAAAAAAAATTGTTGGCCTACAGGCCTTTCATTGACAAGTGTTTTTCAATTGGCACACATGAACTTCGCGCTCCATCAATCTTTTTGCTGAGAGATGTAACTTCAGTCAAGAGAAATCAGTTGCTCAATGCTGTGTAATTGAAATTTAACACATGAATACTGACAACTTTTGAAGACTTTGTAGACCATCAAATGTTACATTTGAAATTTTACTGATTTTGTTGATTTGCAGCGATCTAAGATGGGAAAACAAAGTAGCATTATTAAAAAGAAAAATCATTAAAGCACATTAATTTAGTCATTTTCACCAATGTCCTCGAGTTTTTCTCAAAACATACCGTACCCTTTGAAACTTTGCATCAAGTTTGTTGTCCTCCAGGCCTTTCATTGACAAGTGTTTTTCAATTGGCACACATGAACTTCGCGTTCTATCAATCTTTTTCCTGAGAGATGAAGCTTCCGTCAAGAGAAATCGGTTGCTCAATTTTGGGTAAGTGAAATTTAAGACATGAATACTTACACAAGGCTTGAAGACTTCGTAGACCATCAAATGTTCCTGGTGTAATTTCACTGATTGTGTTGTTTTCCAGCACTCTTAGATGGGAAAACAGTAGTATTAAAAATCATGAAAGACCGTTAATACGGTTATTTTCAACAATGTTCTTAAATTGTAAACATGTATCGTGCCTAAAGTTCACTTATTTTTGGAAAATAAAATCACAATAAACATCGACAGACAACAGTTGAGTGCATCGGAATTTCAAAAAAAATTGTTGGCCTACAGGCCTTTCATTGACAAGTGTTTTTCAATTGGCACACATAAACTTTGCACTCCATCAAAATTTTTGCCGAGAGATGTAGCTTCAGTCAAGAGAAATCGGTTGCTCGATGCTGCGTGATTGAAATTTAAGACATGAATACTTACAAGATTTGAAGATTTTGTAGACCATCAAATGTTCCTGGTGTAATTTCACTGATTGTGTTGTTTTCCAGCACTCTTAGATGGGAAAACAGTAGTATTAAAAAAATCATGAAAGACCGTTAATACGGTTATTTTCAACAATGTTCTTAAATTTTCCTGAAAACAGTTTGTGAAATGTTTCCATGGTATCAAACAAGTTGAAAATGTTCCTGCCTAATGTTCAATCATTTTATAAAATTAACTTTACAAATGAATCTCAACACACAACAGTTAAGTGCATCGAGAAATAAAAGAGGGGAAAATATAAAAGGTATGTGGATTTTTAGAAATTTAAAATTACTAGTAATTCACGATAGACAACAGACCTGGGGTAATCAAAAATTCTCGAATTACAGTTGACCAAAATCTAACAGAACAGTGTTCAGATTGTAACCTGCCTAACTACGAAAACAGTGAGTACTGCGTTTAAATCATGAAAACGAGATTGTGTAGACCATCAAAAGATTGGGTTGCAAGTTTACTGATATTGTTGTTCTGAAGATATCTAAGATGGAAAACAAAGTAGCATTATTAAAAACAAAATCATTAAAGCTCATTAATTCGGTTATTTTCACCAATGTCTTCATCAGATTTTTCTCAAAGTATACTCTTTGAAATGTTGCAATGGTATCAGACAGTCTTAACATGTATCATGTCCAAGGTTCACTTATTTTGGAAAATAAAATCACAATAAACATCGATAGACATCAGTTGAGTGTATCGGAATTTCAAAACAAGTTTGTTGGCCTACAGGCCTCCCATTGACAAGTGTTTTTCGATCGGCACACATGAACTTTGCACTCCATCAAAATTGCTGCTGGGAGATGTAACTTCAGTCAAGAGAAATCGGTTGTTTGATGCTGTATAATTGAAATTTAACACATGAATACTCCAATGTTCCTAGTGTAATTTCACTAATTTTGTTCATTGCCAGCGATCTAAGATGGGAAAACAAAGTAGCATTATTAAAAAGAAAAAAATCATTAAAGCTCATTAATTTAGTCATTTTCACCAATGTCCTCAGGTTTTTCTCAAAACATACCCTTTGAAACTTTGGATCAAGTTTGTTGTCCTCCAGGCCTTTCATTGACAAGTGTTTTTCAATTGGCACACATGAACTTCGCGTTCTATCAATCTTTTTCCTGAGAGATGAAGCTTCCGTCAAGAGAAATCGGTTGCTCAATTTTGGGTAAGTGAAATTTAAGACATGAATACTTACAAGGCTAGAAGACTTCGTAGACCATCAAATGTTCCTGGTGTAATTTCACTGATTGTGTTGTTTTCCAGCACTCTTAGATTGGAAAACAGTAGTATTAAACAAATCATTAAAGACCGTTAATACGGTTATTTTCAACAATGTTCTTAAATATTCCTGAAAACAGTTTGTGAAATGTTTCCATGGTATCAAACAAGTTGAAAATGTTCCTGCCTAATGTTCAATCATTTTATAAAATTAACTTTACAAATGAATCTCTATATAGACAACAGTTAAGTGCATTGAGAAATAAAAGTGGGGAAACTATAAAAAGTTTGCTGTACTTTTTAGAAATTTTAAATTACAAGTGAATCACGATAGACAACACTTAGGTTCATCAAAAATACTTAAATTACAGTTGACCAAAATCCAGTAGGGATTTTAGGTACGTGACATTTCGTTCTCAATTTGCACTGTAGCAGCACTTGTAATTCATTTTAATTAAATAAAAAATATAAAACAATAAACTATAATTGCTGTGGTGATATATTGTCTCATTTCTGTTGAAATTTCAATTCATTACAAGGAATACTTCTGAAGATACAGGGCCGGAAAGATTGAAAATATGGGGAAAATCGAGTTCTTGCTGCGTGCGGAACGCGTGACCCCACTTTTTAGACGGGTCAACCTAAATTTAGCCGCACTCTTTTGCGTTTACGCACGGGTTAACGGAAATGTACTGTTATAAAAATGATACGGTACCATCTGAAAGGGGAGAAAACATGCTTCATTTTGAGGGGTCAAACAAATATTTCGACCAAGAATAACCGAAACGGCACCAAAAAGAATACTTCAACTGATTTTTTCCCAGTACAATAAATCAATATTTCTTTCATTTGGCCCATAATTATGACTTGTTTTAGGTTACTAATGCTACAATGTATACCCTATCTTTAAGACCCGCATTTATGTCAAACATCATTTTTCGACATAATTTGATCTTAGGCCAAAAAAAGTCTCTAGTTTTTGGTCTCTGCGCGCGTCGCCTCAGACCCGCTCGTCGGCATTTTTAGATGTATTAGGTGTTCGGGCATGTGCCCGAAACACCTTTTTTTTTTTTTCATTTTTTTTTTCATCCACGATATATCGGCAAACATATATCGCGATGTTCGATAGTATCGCACTTATTTTTTCATCCATGCGCGATTACTTTAGAGCTGATAACCAGGTATGTACCCCTCTACAAGCGTCACAATAAATCGCAAATTCGTTTGCATAGTGTGTATGTACTATGTACTTCTGAAGTAGTTCACTTTTGTTTCTCACTTCCAAAAGCTGAAATTAATCGCGATTTGCCGATATCTCGATAACTTAAGAAGGTTCTCGATACCGTAATCTAAACAAAGGTATTGCGATATTCGATATTATTGTGTTATCGCACAAGCTTAGTCACCACACAGATTTTGAAGCCAACCTATGACCAGAAATTCTTTTGGACTTTATACAAATGTTCAACAAACCATTTGCAGTTATTCTCACTAGACAAACGAACATTGTTAATTGAAGTGGCAGATTTAGGGGCAATGCATGTACATTTGTTATATATTTGGGGTGCCAATTTCTTTTGGCAATGTACTTCCTTTTATTGCCTTGGTGCCAGACCCTGGATCCCTGAAATCAAGTAACTTCGGATACCCGGATACCCGTTTTAATTTTCAATTTCAACAACACTTTTTTTTATATTAATAACGCAACAATTAATGTGGACGTTTCCTATAATAATATCCCCTCCATTAACAGCTAATGGCACACGCTCCTAGTGCAGACATAAAGCATGCACTAATCCAATAACTGCAAACAATAGGCAAACATTGTATCATACTGAATCTGTTATTTAGAGGAAAGTGTGTGGAAACCGTCCATAAAATACTACAAAGCCGTTATCTAGTGTAATCTCTTGAATCTCTTCTTGACAAAATAAAATTGTAAAAGTGTAAACATTACATTATTCAAGAGTTACAGATTTCTGTTGGCACCGCTCAAATGTTAACTCCAAATTTTAAAAAGTCGTTTACGGGTAATTGAAACCGAGTGCCGGGTACCCGGATACCCGGATACCCGGCACAGACTTACGCGCCTGGTTAACTTACAGCTATGTATACACATAGTTAGGATGTAATGGCAGTTTGCACAACAGTAAAGAGTTGCAATTGTGTTTCACTGTTGATTAGATTGAGCAACTCCAATTTGGTTTAATATAACTAAAATGATAATACGTCCCCGTAGATCTTAAATTTAAAGAAGAACAAACAATAACACTTACAATCCTAGTAAGAACGAAAAGTCTTTAAAAAGACCACTTGGCAGAACGTTGATATTTCCTCCTGATAACGTACTGCAGATAAAAATTGTCACAAAAGGGAAAAAATGCTCTTTGTTATACATTTTGTCAAATTATGACAATATTATTACTATATTTTGTTTTGTATATTTTAGATTATAACACCTCATACATAGATTCTGTCTTGTGTTTTTTTTTGAGAGCGTGTCACATGATGTTTGCTATTTTTACTGTAATGCCAAGCAAACAAGGAAAGACTAGCCCGTGGCAACCAATGAACTAGCCCGTGGCAACCAATGAACTAGCCCATGGCAACCAATGAACTAGCCCATGGCAACCAATGAACTAGCCCATGAAATTGGTCTAAATGCGTCAATGATGTTGTTACAACATATACACGTATAAATACGTGTTACAGAAGTGTGACAGAAGTTCAGTATATTTCGGAGTGTTGTCAAGTAAATGAAAGTCATGTATTGGTTTGATTTATTGTAGCAGGTCTCTTAATAAATTGTGCAGAATCTATGTATGAGGCGTTATAAAACAAATATTGACTGTTTTCACTCGTGGTACAGTAAAACTAGTCTCCCTCAGTGATCCTAGTTTCTGGAGCGTTCTATTTTCCCTCGGCTTCGCCTCTGGAAATATAAGGCTAGTTTTACTGTACCACTCGTAGCACTAGCAGTCAATTGTGTATATTAATTAAATTGTAATTTCTATTCCTGCTCAGTCAGACCCCTAGCCCTGTACTTACAGTAAATTTGTTCTGTTCATGATGCCAGCGATGGTGGACTGGTTCCAACCATTCATGCAATCGACACGGTAATAACGATCGTGCCAAATCCAACAACTGCAGACATCAGGACACTGCTGATCTGCGTATCAATCATGGATCGACAAGAATAAGATTAAGAAGAAAAAACCTCGTAAAAATAAAAACATTTGTGAGATGTAAGTTTTTAGAAAAAAGGGAAATATTTTTAAGTTCAAATTCAGGAAAGAGTACTCTTTCCTAAATTGAAGTGAAATTGATATTTATTTTATAGCTCTCCATAGTAATTTCTACCGAGTCCTCGTGATTTTTATCATAAAAGTTATAACAACTGGGCAAAAATAGCAGGTTGGGTGTACCATAAACATTATTTTCCTACCACGAAATTGAAAAAAAAGGTACAAACATGTACACGCTCTGAGCGATTTAGCGTAGTTTACTCATAACTTACCTGATTGTGCCATGACGACACTGAATCCCTGTGCCATAAGAGCTACAACAATGAAACCCAGGTACCCCATGGTTTCTCGTTCCACCTTTCCCGGTGATGTCAAAAATTGTTTAAAGAGATGAACTTTTATCTGAAATGCATACACATTAAAACTGAAATGATGTTGTACGTTCTCTTTTGAGTTTAACGAGTAAGAAAAAAACACCGGTGATAAAACGTCATTATGACAGCATTTGGATAAAACTTACATTTTGGTGAATTATTGTAATAGTCATAGATGTCTGATGTGCAATCAGGGGCGTAGCGAAGGCATTTTTTGGGGGGTGGAAGCCAATTTACTGACTGACATCAGTGCCGCAGCCAGGATTTTCAGAGTGGGGGGGGGGGGGGAGGTCAAACATTTTTCGGGGTACATTTACCGACACAAAACTAATATGAAAAGATACATTTACTTTATTTTCCCCCAAATGGACGACCTCTAAAAAGAAAGGGAGACTGCCACCCGAAACCGCAGCTCTTTCCTTGAGTAAAATACAATGTACTACAAAGTAAAAACAACTGATAACAAACAACTCTACAAATCTTCAGTGCTTAGAAACACGATACATTTGCAGTCAGTAAACCCATAGCTCTAGGTTTGCTGACTGAAAATTTATTCTGGACCAACCCTTGTTCTAGTACCTTTGATGCTTCATTTGCCGACTGAGGCTCTAAATGCCGCTATACGGCCCTGTGTGCAATCAATTATTAGTGGATATTACATTTTGACTGAAGTATAAAATGTCTGTATCAATTTAGCCAATCATGGTTGTTGTATGATGGCTTATGCAGACATGAGTATAATGTGCGACTCCGCAACTCTCGAATTGTATTTTGTGACAACGAACCACATCATGATAAATCAAAAGTAATATTTTCCAACAAACTACAATCCTTGATAACTGGCTTGTTTAAAGCTTTGATGAATTTTAAACTCCAAACATACGTGTTTCTCTTTAAATAAAAATACGGTTATGTGTTCTTTCACTATTAGAAATCTAAACAAATTACAACTTTAATATAATGATATCAGAACTGTGTACCACAGCGATGCTTTTAATATGTCATCATCGTTAGAATGATCAGTGACACTGAATTGTGTGCTGCCTATGACGTGTACACAATTCAAATTGACATTTTTAAAGGGTGGTATAGAAAACAGCGACAAAAATCAAATTTCTGCAATTGACGCGAAATACAAAGAAATGTGCACCTAATAATATATCAATCCACCACCACACAACGAGTTCGTATTGTGCCAAACCTTTTAAAAAGATAAGATAGATTTACTCAACACATCAAACTAAGTATGTTACAATAAGCGAAATATTGTGCAATAAGGCATCACATTTATTGAAACAAATAGTTTTTTCCTAAACCATGGAAGAGGGAGTTTGTCATAATTCTAATAAACAGTGGTGTTGTCAGTTGAAGGGTGATGTGAAGGGTAAAGAGGTCTTCACTTAAAAAGACAATCCACGGCAAGGGAGGGGGGCTATTGGTTCTAAAATTGTTATGGTTAATTTTGTGGTTTTTATCATTTTGCCCACCAGTTAGAAGTTTAAACAAACATAGTTTTAGCTGTAAGCAGAAAGAACTTATAACCTTACGGTATATATCCTTTTTACTTTGATTTCTTTTCAAAGTAGGTCTATGACGTAAATTGATTAGTTAATTAGCTATATTTTTAAAAGTTTAATTACATACTGAGCTTGTACCATTCATGACATTTATATACATTTTTAAGTCCTTTCTGCTCTAAGACGACGAGATCAATATATCAGTTTTGATCCGATTCCACTCATGTCCAGAACGAGTCTCTTCCCACACGATCGCCCACAGATTCTCGTCCGTGTCAGACGGGGATGCCAGCTCGATCGACCGACGCACTGACACCACCGCACTCCGACACCCGAGTACCTCCACCCATGTATATACATGTATAACCATAGAGAAATATAACTATGAAAAGTACCTCTGTACTTCAGTGCAAAACCAATTTCATAAATAATACAATATATTGTGAGAGAAATAAGTGAGTTCCAACGGTCATGGATAAGACTACCGAGTATGAGCAAAAGGTGGGACATGTGGATTGTTCACAAGGGTCACGTGTTGTGTATAATTTGCAGATGAAAATAGTTTTTGTAGCATTATGGTATTTCAGTTAATCTTAAAATGATTAATTTAATGAAACAAACATTGTTGCTCTTCGCAAACCATGAAGGTAGACAAATCCTTACAAGTATCTCTAGGCTTAAATAAATAAATATACTATATACGAATTTTCACTGTATACATTTCAGGAAACTTATATACAGAGCCTCCCCAAAACATTCCCCATTTATTGATGTTATCATATATCAATATTTTATTCATAAGAACTTTGCCTTATACAATTTTGCCCAATTATTATTTTGGGCAGTACGTCTCATTTTAGTCTTAACTTCAGATGCAAAAATAAACTTTAATGATGTTATGTCTATGGGTATTGCTTTTATACTAAATGTAGCCTTTAGTCAAGGCCCACGACGCACGAAAAAAGACCACGCACGCGAGTGGCACCACCGCTGGGGCCGTTCTGTTTTTTCTTTACCGATTTGGTAGAGAAATGTTAATACATGTTAATGCATTAGGTAACTAATTTGTTATGGTACCGGTATCACTTATATAAACATAGACAAGCCCAACATTTTGCTTACGATGATTGGTTTAAATAAATGTGCGTACATAAATTATTCATTTTGCTGGAGGTTTATGAATAATTCAGTAGTTGCGTCATTGGCACGCCGATAATGACTCGGGCGTTGTGTTCCTGGTTGCCGCGTTCACATTGCTATACTAAATGAGGATCACGAAAATGCATTCAGATTGTATTTTACTCACGTGGAAATTCATCGTGAGCTGATGATTCATTTGAAATGTGTGTACATACATTTGAGTAGTTTTACATTTGTATTAATTTGTTATATTATTGATTGAAGATGGAAGATATATTTCTGCTATTTCCATCTTAAAACCAAGTTTTTAAACAACTCGCTCAATTACGTTTTGTGTAATTGCTTAATGGCTTACAAAAAAACAAAAGTAATGATCTAAAAATTATGTCCACAATTTTATGAGAAATAACCAAATTGCCTTGTAAATAGTAATAACTGCCCACTTACCTTTGAGGGCTTAAAACCAGAATTGGTTATGTCCAAAATCGGCATTTTTTGGGGGAAAATGAGTGTAAAAGTTTGAATCTTTCTGAAAAATCAGAAACTCCCAAACAAACAGTCATCTTCAAAATTTCTCTAACCCAATATTTTGTAAAAGTTTATCGTTGGGGCTTCATACTCCTTTCTGCCCTGGGTGGGTCAAAAATACCAAAAAAGGACATACCCAGTTTGAAGTCCTCGCCTTGATACTGTTGATATTCTGCTTCAAAAATCACCCAGATGTAAGATGTAAGATGTTAATCTGTGTCCGCCTGTCCAGTTTAGTTGATGGTGTCCCACATACAAATCACGTCTAGTTCGTTGTCCGTGTGAACTTCCACTGATATGATGATGGTTCTGATGGAATTAACAATCGACGTTGATATATATAGAGTGCTGTAACCAATCAAATCATTGCTATAATAGGCTGACGTCCCAAGTCATTTGTAATTGGTGGAACTGTAACACGTGTATTATATTGTTTCCCATTTCACCCACATCCGGAGTTCGTGCCGATGAATGCACCGATGCGTATCCCCGTAGGCAGAGTCTTGAGGGAGGGGTTGGGGCTTCAGTGGGAAGGTCATCTTGAAACTTTTACAGGTTGGTTGTTCTAACATCGTCCTATCTCTTGATACTGATAAAGTATGTATGCAGTTACAGACTATTAAGAATTTATATTTTCTTGAGCAAACTGCCATTTGTGCCCACTTTCATAGCTTTAATTCAGTCACTGGATTGAGAAGGCACAGCCGGCTCAGTCTTCGTCTCGTGGTGTCATCCATGAGTTTCGAATGGAGTAACTACATTTCCTTTATGAGCAACGCAACAAATCCTTAAGATTGAAACATTCTTGATGACAATGTAAGAGATGACAATGCAGCAATTTATAATTAAGGAAACTTTACAGACAGTGACTTTGTATTAGGTCTCTATGGCATTCTATGCGTGGCTGGAATAACTTGTAACTTGCTAAAATAGAAAATCCCTCAAACATTCCCTATTTGTTGTTGTTATGAAGTTATGAACTATAAATTTATCCATACTTACTTTGCCTTATATATCGTCCCTAATTTGCCATAGTGACCAATCCCGAATTAAGTTGGCATAGTGACCAATGCGGTATTGGTCACTTTGCCAAATTACAAAAATAGCCAGTGAGAGCATTCGTCATTTGAATGCATGCTCTATCTCCAAACAATAAGGAATACATGCATGTGGATTAGATACAATGGTTGGTCTCTTCCTGAATGTACTAATGGGCGGGAAAATTTAAAATTGAAAAAAGTCGGATTGGTCACTATGGCAAATTAGGGACGATATATTTCCCAGTTACTTTAGATGCAAACATAGTCTTTAATGGCTTCATGTCTATATAGGCCTGGGTATAGTTTTAATACTAAACGTAGCCTTTAGTCAAGGCCCACAACGCACGAAGAAAGACCACGCATGCGAGTGCAGTAGCGGACTCGCTCCCAGATGGTCTTTATCAGTCCGTTCTGTGGTCTTATGTTTTTCTTTATATTTCTCTACTGATTGGTAAAGAACTATTAATACATAATGCATTAGGTAAATGCCTCTTCGTCTCTAAATGAATCAATATAAACAAGAAGAACGTTTGTTGAGTTACAAACGTAAGTGTTTATGTTTGGTTTTGGTAAACAGTTGGAAAGTAAAACATTTTAAAAGCGTTTATGTAGAAATTTCAGGATTTTTTTGGAACTGATTACTTGTCCATGAACGGATAAAGAAGAAAATAAAGAAGAGCAATAAAATGTGTAGGGTCATGTACACGGCGAATCTTGATTAGCAGTCAGACGCATTCACCACTCTGGACCACTGAGCTTCTTTATGTGTGCTCAGTAAATCCAATCACTTATTGTGCCAAATTACGTATTATTCCATTTGAGAGTTCTAGTGCTTTTAAATGTCCACTGTCTTAGCGGAACTGATTAAGTTTGTATGGATTTTATGGTTTGTAGATCATATCGGGACTATGTTGTGCAAAATTACAAGTCTATTTGGATGTTATTGTGGTTTTTACATTTCCATTGTTTTAGCCCATTAAACCGGAACGGATGGATTAAAAAAAATGAATTCCAGGTACATCTACCTATCATAATACATTTTTGTACCAAGTTACAAGTCTGCACATCATTTCGTTAGGGAATTATAGGGCATTTTTTTAATTTTCATTGTTTTAGCCCATAATAACGGAACCGATGAAGTATGTATGGATTTGATGATTTTTAGATACATCTACATAGATCCAGTCGATTATTGTGCCATGTTACAAGTGTTTACTTCATAGCATTTAGTGAGTTACAGAATCCAACTGAGAGTTTAAGCTTACTATGTTGTGTCGTCTATGAGTAAATAGTGACAAGGCACAGAATACAAGTTGTTTTGTTCTCATTCTAACGTGGATTGTCAATGAGCAAATAGTGACAAGGCACAGAATACAAGTTGTTTTGTTCTCATTCTAACGTGGATTGTCGTCTCCTCAAGTACAACTTTATATTAGGAAATTTACTATAGTTTCTGTTTTTGCCGAATGTGCAAATCTGTTTTTCTATTACATTATCTATTATCTACACTGTAAAAACGTTGGGCAACGTGGCGTTGGGTAAGGTTATTTCTCCCAGAATTGGTCAGTATTTACCACAACTGTTCACATATTTTGGCCAAAAAATATCCAACATTGGGCAATGGCCTAAACCAACTGTGTAACTTGTTGATATGTTGGGCAACATATCAACCGTGTTTGCCCAATATTTCTTACAGTGTAAAGGCAAATCATTTTTGGGGCTAGAAAAAACATTAAGGAGATGGGGCTATAGAACGCATCCCCTCCCCCGTAGAACATCACCTGATTCACATAGTTTATTATTGCTAGGAAAAACGGCTGGTGGGCGTGCTTTTTTCCTAATGTTTAACGGATCAGCAGCGCCATGACATGAATACGGCACGCAAGCCAAACATCCAATGCAGCTTCGTGGATCTATGACAAGAGTCATTCAGTACATCCTTTGAAAGTCTATATTGCCATCAGCGAGTAATATGGCAATTCATATAATTAATTTCAGATTTATAAGGCGTTAAGTGGAAATTAGCTGTCGATGCGTGGAGCAGTAATAAGCATGAAGACAAACACTTTGTATACGCTAAACTGATTCTCAACAAGAAAGATGTATCTTTCTCTATATAAACACATTATAATAATATACAACGTTTGAATAAGTTTCTGTCATTTATATTCTGATTTTGAATTGCATAGACCATGTGACTTGTGACCATGTGACTTGTTTACGTGACCTTTAGAGTACCAGGGTGATTTCCCGCCAGGCAAAAGTGTGTGTATTTGTATGCAGAGTTTGTACATTTTGTACTTCTCCACACATAACATCCATAATTATTTAAATTGTCAGATGAATAATATTAGAGATGTATTTATTTATTTATTTATTTATTTACTCTTATTTATACACGGTAAGCCCATTCAGCCAGGGGTTGTTTTTTCAAGGGGCCGTGATTAAAACCTTGTAAACATAAATTATACAATATAAATAATAAAAAGTATTTTAAAGAGCAACAACAAGAATCGGACATATATATTATGTATATAAAAATGAAAAATTACAAGTAATTTAAGAATGAAAAAAAAAAGAATACAAAAGTAACAAATATAGGCCTGCTTAAAAGTAAAAGTAAAACAAGTGAGATGATAAGGATTATAGGCCCCTTATATAAAGGTAAATTTAAAATGAATGAAACCATACGAAAGAGTAGAAATATACAACAACTTGAAATAAAACGATGTAAACATTTTTAGAAACAAATAAAAATTGTGAGATTATAAGGATTATATACAGGGTAAACCTAATGGGTAAACACATACAAAAGGGGTAAAAATATATATATAACAGCTTGAAATAAAAAGATTTACACATTTAAAAGCAAAGCAATAATTTAAATTAAAACGATTGAATTAAAATCACATATTAAGGTTTTAAAAACAACAGGCTGACATGAGGCAACGCAGTCTCGTAAAACATTAAACATTTCTGGCCTTCAGCTTGCATTTGAAGCGGTTAACGCTGTTTGCAGTCTGTATGTCGTGATTCAGCGAATTCCACGTCTTGGCACCTCTGTAACAGAAGCTCCGTTTAAGGGAATCTGTTTTGGGCATTGGAGTAGACAATGAAAGGCTGCTTCGTCTGAGGTCATAACCAGTATTAGTGTACTTAAATTTATTTTTTAAGTACATTGGCGCAAGATTGTTTACAATTTTAAACATCATAATTGCATCATGTTTACGTCTTTTTTCCTCGAGTGGGGCCCACTTTAGCTCATCTAAATTAACACTGCTAGGGACACTCCAGTGTGCATTGGTTATCATACGGGCGCTTTTGTTTTGTAATTTTTGCAGTTTTGTTTGAAGTGTTGCACCACAGTTTCCCCACACAACATCACAATAATCAAGGTGTGAGGAAACTATGGCATTGTACAGCAGTTTAGTAGTATAAGTTTTGAGATTGAAAAAGAAATCATATTAAGAATTGTTCTGCTGACTTCTCAAAATATCAGTTATAGTTTTGTGCCCAGCACAGTTTGACTTCAGTGGCTCTTTTGTAAACATGTGATGTCATTGGTCACATCGTCTATACTACGGAAACAAAACCTACAATACAGATCTGTCTGTATCTGTATATATATAGCAAGACATATGGAAATAATGAATTTCAGTTTACCATGCCGAGCTGGAATATAACCTTGTAATGCTAGTAGTGGAATAAAGCAATACAGAATAACAACTGAATCTAATTGATTGAATAATGGAATTATATGAACTACAGGATACCATAAACAATGTCCCTATTGTTTTGTTACTTACACTTAATATTATCTTTAAAATGTTCTACAATTATTTAATCAACTTAAATGTCTAATGCTTGTGCCGGTATTGTCCCTTTAAACCAAGCTTCTGACAATTCCATTTCCATTCGATAAATAAATTCCCAATGATCCGTTAAAACAAAAATTGCCAGTAAATTAACTGGCAACACATCAACATCACACCAAATAAATGTTTATGTAAATCTCTTTAATACTTTTTTTAAATTTATTTATTTATTTATAAATATAGGCTCAAACTGTAGATAACAATAATTCAGTTCATTAGCATATAGCTCAAAAACAGGCTCTGAGATTTGACATTATGTTCTTTTATGCAGTTTTGTAATGTATATATCTGATACGACAGTTCAAGCATGATAATTTATCAACAGCCATTATGACTATAGCACTTGATATAAACAATACAGTGAATATTATAATTCGAACTAAATACGGTATCGAGCCAAAAGGTTTGCTGAAACAGAAACACCTGACATAATGTTTTATATATTCAACGCGATTGGAGACATTTTGTCCTTATTGGGAATAAGGACAAGTATAATTTTGTGGTTTTTAATAAATCAATTTTCAGTTCTTCCCCAAAAAGAGGAAAATTGTATAAGATTTGTATTCGCCTAAAATAAGAAGTACTGGAAATAAATGTAAATAAATCAGTACAATTTGGTAGTTGTAAAAAGCAGTTTTGAAAGAATTGTCTTAAAGCATGAATCCGGAGCTGTTTCTGTGAATAAAATACAATGCATTACAAAGTACAAATAACTGATAACAAACAACTCGACAAATCTTCAGTTCTTAGAAACACGATACATTTGAAGTCGGCAAACCCATAGCTCTAGGTTTGCCGACTGAAAATATATTCTGGACCTTGTTCTAGTAACTTTGATGTTCTTGTAATTTTGCCGACTGAGGCTCAAAATACTGACTGAGAAAAATTAGTGGGGGTGTCACACCCCCATCTCCCGCTCGCTACGGCCCTGAGTGTCCTAAACTATTCTAAAGGGATCAAAGAATTGAAATAAATGTTTCTAAATGTTAATGTTATGTTAAATGTATAGATGCACAAAATGGTGTTAGGCCTAACGGTGGTGTTGATGGTAACCGAACAAAAAGTGAACGATGACGTCTGTACCCCGCCTGATCGAGGTCTGAGCCCAATGCACTTCTCATGATCAGGGACGGATTAACCCCCACTAGGGCCCCTGGGCCGATCATTTTTCAAGGCCCCCCTGAGGCCCCTCCTCAATGGGACCTCTCAAAGTGGGCCCTTTGAGGACCACTGCTTCACAGTACGGTGGAGCTGTGGTCCTCAAAGGGCCCACTTTGGACCCCCAGCCTGGAGGGCCCCAGCCCTGGACCCTGCGTTTGAGGCTCAGACCCAGCGAGAACCACTATTGCACAGAGGAGGGGCGGGGCCCACACACATTTGATATTTGATTAACCTATACATTTCATTTTAGGCCTCGTGTCCCAGTTCCCCCCAAGGGCCTGTGAGAGACAAGGGCCCCTGCTAGCCTACACCGTACAAAGCTGGGCTTTGTACGGTGTAGCAGTGGTCCTCAAAGGGCCCACTTTAAGGGGTCCCCAGCAGGGACCTCCAGCCTGGGGGGGGGGGGGGCCTGAAGGCCGGGCCCCAGGAGCGCTTGTCAGGGCCTCAAACCCAGTACCGCGCCGCGCGGTCCAGTTTCCCCGAAGGGCCCCTGAGAGCCAAGGGCCCCTGGGCCCCGGCCCCACCGGCCCAATGGCTAATCTGGCCCTGCTCATGATCAGTGATCCCCCAACTCAAAACAATTATGGGTTTATCAATAAATCGATCGAGCCCCCCCCCCCACCCCACACCTCTTCCCTGCTTATCATTGGGTTACAATGTAAAAATTGTATTTAGAATTTAAACACACGCAAAATAAACGCGTTTAGGAATGCCTCTAAATGCTAAACGGCCATCCTCTGTACATGTCACAAAACTAAACGTTACTTGACACCTGTTCATATGGTTTTTAGCATTTAAACACATCACAGAAAAGCACAACCTTTGTGAAAAAAAAAAGTGAGTACAAGCTAAGTGTTTAGAAATGTGTTTAAATTCTAAACACCGTTTTTTTTCATTGTAAAAAAAAATGAATATTTATGATTTATCTCCTGAAACATACCCACGTCACCTCGTGAATAGCATTTCACACGTCCCTCGATCACTCCTTTATTTGTGCAGTATCAGGTTGTCAAAAGCAGTTCCACTGCACGGCCGGCCGCGGCCGTTAAGTTAAAGTATTCAACAATTTGACGACCAAAATTCTATGCATTTGTGCATAAAAACCAAATCAAACGTTTGGAGACCATCAAAATATCTACTCATAAAAATATTAATAATTTTATGATAAATTATTCAACTCTTGGAATAATATTATTTAAGGGTATGTAGACTTAAATTTAAATTTTTTTGTCTGTAGTATATCTAATCTAATTAGTTGATAATTCGATGATCCCCAAAGTTTGATTTGTTTTTCTGCACAATGCACAGGGTTATATGGTCCTGAAACGTTTGAGTTAAACTAAATCATTTTTTAAGCAGGAGGTCGTGGGTTCAGATCCCGCCCGAGTCGCCAGTGAAGCTTTTTTTTACAGACATTCGGAAACATTATTTACGGGTCTATGAAGACTTTAATTTAAAAATTCATTTCGTTTATATAACTAACCTATTGACTAGGGACATGGCTGCAGCCGCGCCAGCGGTTATGGTTTGGGTCAGCCATGTCTCTCCCCCATATTGGATTTCAAATAAAAATATTTTGAGCCCCCCCCCCCCCCCAATCAAATCCTGGGTGCGCCACTGTAACCTAATTAGTAGTTAAAAGTGATTAGTTCATCTCAAACGTTTCAGTACCACAACCCTCTGTATTGTGCACACAAAAAATCAAACGTTTGGGGACCATCGAAATATCTATTTTTAAAATTATTAATAATTGTGATAAAGTAATCAACTCTTGGAATATTATTTAGGGGTATGAAGAGTTTAATTAAAAAATTCATTTCGTCTATATATTACGAAAGCCCATTAGTGCCATCGTCATTTTATTTTCGAGAGCAGTTATTTTTATTTTCGAGAGCAGTTATTTTTATTTTCAAGAGCAGTTATTTTTATTTTCGAGAGCAGTTATTTTTATTTTCGAGAGCAGTTATTTTTATTTTCGAGAGCAGCTATTTTTATTTTCGGGATATTTACGAAACAAAGTTTTGGTCGCGGGCCTTGCCTTATTTTATGTACAATAACGATTACAGGCCTGATAGCAGAATGGTCCCGTTTCACAAAGGACGCGCAGTCTATTTTTAGTAACTTTCGGTTTTACCGCAGTTATTTTTATTTTCAAGAGCAGTTATTTATATTTTCAAGAGCAGTTATTTATATTTTCAAGAGCAGTTATTTATATTTTCAAGAGCAGTTATTTATATTTTCAAGAGCAGTTATTTTTATTTTCAATCAGCTTTATTTTTGTCTTTTTTGAAGCAGCTGTTCGATTTCCGGAAGCCATCATCATCCATAGCTGCGGCGGCTTCGGACGCACGGAATCTGCATTTGATCAGGAGTTACTTTAGTTTAGGACTTAATTATGACGAAATAATTGCTTCACTTGCTTCTAATCATAATATCTTTATCAGCAAGCGTAACCTAAACCGTAAATTGCGAGAACTTTGCCTTTATCGCCGAAAATACCATACAGACATCGTTGATGTTGCATGTTTTATAGAAGGGCAGTTGAGTACCTCAGGGCAACTTTGTGGTTACCGGTGGATGCACCTGAGATGCCTTCAGAATGGAATTCTGGTAAGCCGAGAAACAGTGCGCCATCTTCTGGGATTACTAGACCCAGAGGGAGTCGAGCAAAGAGAAGGACATACAACGGAAGAGGCCCAAACTTGAAAATAAAAATAACTGCTCTTGAAAATATAAATAACTGCTCTCGAAAATAAAATAGCGATGGCACTAATGGGCTTTCGTAATATATCTACTATAATTAGTAATTAAAACCAATTGATCTAATGTTTGCCCTACACCGACATACAGAACTGCATACTCGGTGCTTTCCGTGTGTCTGTGAAAAAAAATAAAACAGCCGACTCGGGCGGGATTCGAACCAACGACATCCTGCTTAAAAAATGATTAGTTTATCTCAAACATTTCAGGACCATATAGCCCTGTGCATTGTGCACAAAAACAAATCAAACTTTGGGGACCATCGAATTATCTACTAATTAGAGTACATATAATACAGACAAAATTTGTTTAATTAAAGTCCACATACCCATATTATTCCAAGAGCTGAATAATTTATCATAATAATTTTATGCGGGTAGATATTTCGATGCTCCCCAAACGTTTGATTTGTTTTGGGACATAATGCATATAGGGTTACGTTCCTTAAACGTTTAAGATAAACTAATCACTTTTTAACTACTAATTAGTGTAAAATATATACGAAATGAATTTTTAAGTTAAAGTCTATATACCCCTTAATAATATTAAAAGAGTTGAATACTCTATCATAATTATTAATAATTTTATGGGTAGATATTTCGATGGTCCCTAACCGTTTGATTTTTGGGGGCAAATTCTTCTCCCACTTTTGAAAAGGTTCCGATTTTGCTCCCCACCCAACTGTAAAAAATAGTTTATGATTCTCTAAAACTAAATCAAAAATATTCCAAAACTCAAACAAAACAGATCATGATCCAAAAATTTCCGCAATCTTCAAGTCCCTTATTATATCCTTATAGATTTTCGTGAAATTTGCCAAAATAGTCCACAATACGTCCTGTCATGGAATACTGCTCCCATATTTGGGCTGGTGCTCCAGCTTGTCACTTTGCCCTGCTTGACGGTATTGTTACGAATCTTACCCTTTGATTTTGATAAATATTAGCACCCCTTGTAGTTCACTTCTTCCACTTCCAATATTTTGCTGACGATGCAATTTCAAGCAGTCTAAGTCCCAGGGTTGTTTCCCGGACCCTCGATTGTCCGCTATGAATATGCAATCCATACAAGGATGCTACTTTTGCTCATGCATATCCAGCGCTAACGCAATGCATAATGCAACACCAGCGAGAGCCTTGCGTGCGTGCCACACCTCCGCCACGTGGCTTGGAGCCGTCCTTTGGACTTAGTCTATTTTCCGAATACTTTCCTCGGAGTCCACCCTTTCACACCGAACACGGTTCGTGGGTGAACCACGGCCAAACAGTCACCGTGACTGACCCGCTCAGTCATTAGCCGTGGCCCGCGTGTAGTGCTCCCTACCCAAGCACAGCATCCAAGCAAATAGCATGCCAGGTAAGCATTTTCCCCTTGAACACGCCCTCCTTTCTAAGTTGTCGATCACTTCACTTTCGTCAAATACCTTCCCTTATATGGAACAAGGACCGTGTTGTATGTCATGATTTTGCACACGTTTCTACCCTTAGACGCGGAAGGCAAGCTTCTCATTGGCTAAGACGCTAAACTAGGCTAATTTTTTATTTATTCCTAGGCCCCAGATTTCTATATAAACCCGAGATTTCCTGATCTCAGCGGAAGTGCGATTCCGAATATCTGTGCGACTCGATCCATGACAGTGCGATATATCTGTTGCATTCCCCACTTTGTGGGTCAACAAATAATAGTCGGACACAAACTTTGTTGTGACAATCTCAATCAATGGGGTTGGTTTATTATTAACATCACTATGGCACTAGTAACATGTATGACAGGAATGGTAGCGTATAGGTACATGTCAATAGTTAAACTTATATACTTGTGCTAAGTTCCGAATATGGTGTACGAATACCAACTATTGGGTACAGTCAGTGGGGACCATCGTTCGTTCATATCATGCGGCTTGTCACTCGGTATACGGTACGGGCACTGCTATACCGAGAGACGGGCGGCTGGTCGGTCTCTACGACGGGGACCACCGGGGCTTGACTACACGGGGTGTCTGGACGGGGCCAGAGTGTGTATCAGACTGCATTAGCTACATGTAGGCGAACCAATGGCCATATCGACGCCCTGCACCATTGGTTCAACGAACGAGGCTCTGGACCGTAATAGTTCGGTATATCGCACTGTCATGGATCGAGTTGCACAGATTTCATTCGGAATCGCACTTTCTGAGATCAGGAAATCTTGGGGTTATATAGGAATCTGGGGCCTAGGAATAAATAAAACATTAGCCTAGTTTAGCGTCTTAGCCAATGAGAAGCTTGGCTTCCGCGTCTAAGGGTAGAAACGTGTGCAAAATCAGGGTATACAACAGTCCTTGTTCCATATAAGGTAAGGTACCGGTATTTGACGAAAGTGAAGTGATCGACAATTTAGAAAGGAGGGCGTGTTCAAGGGGAAAATGCTTACCGGGCATGTTAAGCTATTTGCTTGGATGCTAAGCTATTAGTGCATGAGGGGAACAGCGGCTGTGCTTGGGTAGGGAGCACTACACACGGGCCACGGCTAATGACTGAGCGGGTCAGTCACGGTGACTGTTTGGCCGTGGTTCACCCACGAACCGTGTTCGGTGTGAAGGGGTGGACTCCGAGGAAAGTATTCGGAAAATAGACTAAGTCCAAAGGACGGCTCCAAGCAACGTGGCGGGAGGGTGTGGCACGCACGCAAGGCTCTCGCTAGACTTGATTTCAAGTCTGAGATCGCGGTTATTTTTGTCTGCATCAGCCACGCAAAACGCCGTTTACCCATAGGCGTACGGGGGTCAATATTTCTGGGGGGCAAGATCAATTTTTGCCCAAATATTGTAATTGTAACTGATTTGCCCGAATTTTCATACTGCCTTAGCAGTCGTTTAATAAGTCGTTTTGATCAAACCATAGTGAGGTTAGTGACTTACCTATCTGTACAGGCTCAGAAAAAATAGGATTCCCGTCCCTTCCTTCGTCCGAAGGTATCGATAATTCGAACCATATTGGCTGCGATGCACCTGTTTGAATATGGCCGTTCGATGTTTATCAAAGCAATACTGTTGAGCCGCTCCTGATGGGACGTAAAGCCGTAGGTCCCGTGTGTTGTATAATGCACGAAAAGTGGATTGTCGTGGCCGAGTGGTCTAGCGCACTGAACTCAAGTTCTGGTGTTGCCAGCAGCAGAGTGTGGGTTCGAGCCCCGGCCGTGACACCTGTGTCCTTGAGCAAGACACTTAACCATAATTGCTTCTCTCCACCCAGGGGTTAAATGGGTACCTGTGAAGGCAGAGATGGTTTGCTCTCTATGCGCTAGAAATGGCAGCAATTGAGCTGTATACTCCCCAGGGAGCTGAGATGGTTTCAGGAATGATTTATGAGCCTTATGAGCCTTATGAGCAGGGATAATAATATAATGCGCCTTGAGCGCCACTTAGTTGGTGGATACGTGCGCTATATAAATCTATACATTATTATTATTATTATTATAGTAGAGCGAAGATATGTTTTCATTCGACGTAATCCACTGAACGACCTTTCGGCCGAACACGAAGTAGCGGGAATAGTTGCGAATGTTGCCGCAGCTTCGTATAAGACAGGAAGTATGTCTTTCAGTCCGTTGAGGTACATATTCGAAACGACATTTTCTCCCGTTGTCGGATGAGAATCTCCCCTCTCTTCAACTGAGTTCATATAAATGTTTTTTTCGATTTGTAGTAAGTCCCTATCGATGTCATAAAACTGTGATACCGTTTCGAAGCTCTCGTTTGAAGGCGAATCATTCAGTATGATGTCTCCCAATGAGCACAAGATATTTTGACCATTACCTTCGAAGCGACATTTCATTTCAGCCATCACCTTATCCAAGCTGCGATAGAACGTGTTGATGCGGTAGTGAAGTTTCGGTGTCAGGACCTGCGCTCTTGTGTCGGTAGATTCGCCGAGTAGAGCTTGTAATCGGCGGGATGGTTTGGACCTTGGTGCGCGGGCATCTTTAAACGTGAAGTGTGATCCTTCAATTTCTTTCTTTATCGTATCAACCATGACATGTGCTCGATTCCACAAAAGTTCGAAGTTTGCCTCATCACGACATTGTATGAGCTACAGCCGAACGTATCAGTCGAGAGATAATGAAATTGCGAGTTTACATACATTGAGACCGTGTGTGAAAGATCGTTCTCGCGCCAGTCGTTAGTCTGCTGAAGCACTGCAGGTGTACGTATATGGTCACAGTGTAATGAGTGTGCTGGCATTCGAGGGGGTTACTCAACTTACTCTACATCCATTAAAAAAATAATCTCCTGACAAGCGTACAGATAACACGGTACGAGCGTAGTCTATAAAAGTAAAACTGGTATCCTGGGATGAGGATAAATGAGGGCACTGGGAAAATTGGCAAGGCCAGTTCTAAACAAGCTAGCTATACCTGTTGTGTGATACATTTTCTATTGTCTATTTCTCAGATGAGAGATAGACTCAGAGAGTAGTAGTCAGACCAATTATTAATGGCAACATTTATTCATTTTGGCTGTCTCATTTTGCCCGAATGGATCAACTGTTTTTGCCCGAATTGGGAGGGCGAGTCCCCCCCCCCTGCCCCCCCCCCCGCCTCGTACGCCTATGCGTTTACCCCTACTGGCTATCACATGCACAGCCCTAACTCGCTATCTCAGACTTGACCCTCTTGTGTTTGTGGGATATTCATGCATTCATAGCTAAAATTTACATAATAATACGGATGCTAGAGAGATGGCCAATCAGAAGGCCACAAAACCTTGTAGGCCGCATCTATTACTAACAGGTTACACTCGCTTAAAATTCTTTCTGTAATATTCATTCGATATTAAATTTGTATAGTGCTTGGTACGTAAATAGTATTTGAAATGATAGGTAAATTTAATGAGATCTTAGAGTTGTAAAAAAGCACAAAATAAAATACATAATTCCTTCTCTACAAAGAACGTCTTACCTACAGTTTAAATGGAATCGTTGAGTACGTCTCCTCCAACTGCATGTAGAAGTTTAGTTTGAATATTCATGTTATGGAAGGCTTTCCGACCAATCAGATTGTTCCGTCCACTTTTGGACTAATTCGCAATAGGGTGTGTACAAACCGACGAACAACATTCCCAAGTCTGTGATCGAAGGTTAATGTCGGAGGTTAATACACAAGAGGGCGCTATTTAATGCAATACTGCAGAGCCGTATTGGCTTCAGGCAGACAAAAAACCACGATCACAGACTTGGAACCAAGTCTAGGCCCTCGCTGGTGCCGGTGTTGCATTATGCATTGCGTTGGCGCTGGATATGCATGAGCAAAAGTAGCGTCCTTGTAAGGATTGCATATTCATAGCGGACAATCGAGGGTCTGGGGAAACAACCCTGGGACTTAGACTGCTTGAAATTGCATCGTCAGCAAAATATTGGAAGTGGAAGAGTGAAATAGAGGGTGCTAATATTTATCAAAATCAAAGGGTAAGATTCGTAACATACCGACCGAACTATTATTAGTATTAAGGTCCAGAGCCTCGTTCGTTGAACCAATGGTGCAGGGCGTCGATATGACCATTGGTTCGCCTACATGTAGCTAATAAATGCAGTCTGATACACACTCTGGCCCCGTCCAGACACCCCGTGTTGTCAAGCCCCGGTGGTCCCCGTCGTAGAGACCGACCAGCCGCCCGTCTCTCGGTATAGCAGTGCCCGTACCATATGCCCAGTGACAAGCCGCATGAACGAACGATGGTCCCCACTGACTGTATACCCAATAATTGGTATTCGTACACCCTATTTGGAACTTAGCACAAGTATATAAGTTTAACTATTGACATGTACCTATACGCTACCACTCCTGTCATACATGTTACTAGTGCCATTGTTAAATAGTGATGTTAATAATAAACCAACCCCATTGATTGAGATTGTCACAACAAAGTTTGTGTCCGACTATTATTTGTTGACCCACGATAGTGGGGAATGCAACAGTATTCAGCGACGTATTGTAAATTTAGTTGGACATGATGACTTGGCTTCATCTCTGGAACCCCTATCTCTCCGTCGCTCTGTAGCCTCATTGAGCCTCTTTTACAGATATTATAATGGTAGGTGCTCCAAAGGACTTTCACTGGTTGTTCCACCTAACTGTACCTTTGGCCGCACCACACGTTTCTCTGCTCATTCTCATCCTTATACTGTATCTGTCCCCAAAGCAAATACCTGGCGGTACTCATCCAGTTTCTTCCCACGTACTGCCTTACTTTGGAATTCATTACCTGTATCCTGCTTCCCTGCCACCTATAATCTGTCTCAATTCAAACGCAACATCAATAGTCATCTTTCTACTTTTTTGATTTCCTCTTCTCTTATCCCCTTTCCCCTATTTAGCCCTCACCTTGAGTGGCCTGTAAGGCCTTGTGATTGGCAACTACTCATAAAAAAAAGTACTGAAACATTTCACAATTTTTCTTTGACGGGACCCACCATTGTTCCATAAAGTTGGCCTATCATTGACACATGTAACACTGTAAATTAAATATTAATTTTTTAGACTTTCTTGTAGTTATAACCACGTACCGTACATGTACAATTTGTACATGTACGCCTCTACTCCATTCAGCTATGTACATGTATGAAGTAATAAAGGAAGGAATTTTACTCCCTTCTTGGGCAGCGCCCTCATGCGGCACAAATGATTATTTCATGCGGATATGTTTACGGTATAGAATATGGGTAGAACTAGCCTGAAGATCTGACGTCACGCTTTGATTTGATAGGATATATACAGGGGACCAGTCTACGATAGAACGAGCATGTGTCAATTAAAACATCAGAACATGGCAATGAGCGCAACATGAAATGTGGCAAAAGGGCTAGCAAATCAAATTTCATTAATCGTTTGCATTGTAAGCAAGTTTAATTTTTACAGCGCCCTCATTCGTTTCAGAGCTTCATTTACTTCAGATCCTTGTTTCATGTTGTTCGCGAGAGGCGATCGCCTTGCCCGCCCGGCGCCCTGGCCTATCTGTTTGGAAATAACTTCTACAAAAACGCGAGCCACATGTGTGCATTTATTTCCGGGTTGTCTGCTGTCTGAGTAGACCATACTTTCAGACTTGATTTTCTTCTGTATCTGAACATTCAGAACCGAAAATGGTGTATATGAGAGTTGTGAGTCGTTCTGAGTCCAAGTTGCATCTAGCAAGGAGACTAGTCCTGGGCTAGGCTGAGATCGTGGGCCACATTTATGGGTGAGTTTTGCAGTTTGGCCCCGCCTACTACCCTGACAGTGCACAGAAGGCCGGGGTAACCATAGCGCGTAGAGGAGGCCACTGGCAACAGCTAATGCCATGCTTGGAGTGGCCTGAATGGGTTGTTTCAAAAATTGCACTGATTGTAGGAGGGTTAAAAGATGATAGAGTACACAATTCAGGAAAGGAAATTGTAGTCAAGTTAGGATTGGAAAGGATATTTTGGGAGATTTTGTATTTTTGAACAATGAACGTATGCACATCCAATCCAATGGCAATGTCAAATGAGATGTTGGCCATTTTGTGGTGGTTGGGTTTGACAAGGTGGTTGGATTCCTTTACTGTTATGCATTATCATAGTTTTATTGTTTATTTTAGTTTGCACAAGCAGTTCACAACAACTGATACATGTATCGTCCATGTACGTAATTCACCGCACTCGTGAAATGACGCACCTACCGGGTAGAATGTCGTATCTGGCCGCCACTGTTTTTCATTAAATATAACCAATAATGTAATCTTACCTACATGTACCTGGTAAGGTGGAGAACATATGGATGATGATGGACACATACTTATTCCAGGATATTTATTTCATGAAAAATCAGGCATTTTTGGTATACGATGACTTCCTCAGTCATGTCAGTCTGATCTTGTAAACTCCACAATTAGTGGCATATAATGACCAACACAGTCATTGTACATGCGTAGTGGCAACTATAATAGGATCCTTCTATTTTCTGAAGGGGAGGATTTTTTTAGAAGGGAAATCAAGTCCGAAAACCATCATAAAAGTGGATTTTAAAGATAGTTTTCGCTTTCTGTACCACCAAAAATCGATAACATGATTTTTTTAACTGGTTAGTGGTTGCAAAAAAAAAATCCAAAAAAGCCCTTTAAAAGTGGCGGCCGGATACGACATTCTTTCCCACCTACCTTTGGCTCAGCATTTCTCGGAAAACTTACAAAACTATGGCATATTAGTAGTTGCATAAACTTATCTAAGTCATGCTTGTTACAAAAATAAAAATCATAGTGAAATTGTATGATTTAATGGAAAGTTAGTGCTTGTGAAATTGGAAAAAGTTGTTTAACCACTGATTTCACTAGATACAAAGAGTAGGAGATTTACATGACCTCAATTTTTTTTTCACGAACATCTGTGATTTTATTGTTCTATGCCGTCAACAAGCTGTTGTCTGTGGAAACCAAAATATATGAAGGCTTTGCATTTGCAATGATTATTTAAAGAAATACTGATCCTCAAAATGGACACATTCCTTATAGAAGAAGCGAACGAAGACTACTTAAGGGCAGGTCCAAGATAACGCGCGCATTACGTATGGGACAAATCAGAACTTTGAAACCATGTAACTCTAGTATTAAACCACACATTTTCAAAGTTTAACTACTTAATGTTGAGTATTTGGAAGAGGAACAATGTGTGTTAAAATCAACTTCATTGCACTTTTTTTAACGAGTTGGTGCTAATTAATGTAGTGCGTTACGTATGGGACCAGAAGAATTACAAATTTTACAACAAAAAGTTTGAACTTATATTTCTCTGAAAGTTCTTTATTCACAATGTTCATTTTGTGTCTGTATGATAGGTACATTACTTGAGTTTAAGTGTATAAAATATTTGGAAATAAAACATTAGCATCTGGGGGTGGCATTAAAATGTCCAACGAAGGGTAGCGTTACGTATGGGACATGTTACGTATGGGACAAATTTCCACCCATTGCCTGCAATGTTAAAATGTGAAATTTAACACAAAATTTTTAATTTTTGCATAAAAATCAATGAATGGGCTTACAAAGTGTACAAATTTATAGAATTTGACTACATTTGGAACTATTTGTGATTCACTAGAAGCAAAGAACATACAATGTGTGCAATAAACATAGGATCTGGGAACCAGACTAACATTTAGGAAAAGTTTATAAATACTACATTCATTTCACACTTATGTGAGATGTTATATTTTGAACTAGAGAATAAATGTTGGTTTTTCAGCAAAAATTAGCACTTATCACAATGAGGTTTGGCCAAGCAAGGTCATAGATAAACAATCAGATAAACCATGGAAGTTGACAGAAGTTGCCGGAATAAACAATCTGTTAAAAAGAATTGACCAGGGATGAAACAGTATGGTTTCTGAAATCTCTCCCTATTATTGTCCCATACGTAACACAATTGTCCCATACGTAACATGTGTTTAATTAATTATACTGCTAATTAGAACAATTTTTAAAAAACTTATTGGTTATTTTTAGGATGGCTAGTACCTAAATTAGAACTTTTGAAATCAAGATTGGATAATATTCACAACTTTTGAAAAACGGAGAAAAAATGTGTCAAATTGTTACGTATGGGACATTTCAAGTTTGCCACTGCCTAATTTGCATAATTAAAATAATTTTAATTAATTTTTTCTGTCAATAGAAACTGTTTGATAAGCTGTACATATCCCACCAACAAAAATAGCATTTATGTATTTCTTTATTTTCTTATTGTAATTATAAAATGTCCCATACGTAACACCTAATTCTACATTATGCATATTAGGCGCTGCAGAACCTAATTAATATGCGCAAAATATTCATATTTTTTTTGAGAAAAAATAACTTTGATATGTTAGCTTTACAATGACACAAAATTTTTCATGTATAAATGTAGATGAAATTTTAACAACTGAGGATTCTTATCTTGGACCTGCCCTTAATTCGTTGGTGTTTTTTTCGACGGTAGTGGAAAATTATTGAGAAAATGAAACATTAATATCATGGTTATGAAAAGAAATCTTTTATTTGACAAAATGTTAACAGCATTTTTACACATTTCAAAGTTTTAAAGTACTTTTTGCAAAAATTGTTACCACCTTCCATTTTATTGGTCTTTCAACAATATTAATTAAAAGTTTTGAGAGCTTTCCAAATTATACAATTTCTTTTTAAAATCGAAAACAGTATTTGTATTTTCAAGATTAATTTTTTTTTTACAACCATCTGGAATAAGATGAAACATGATTCAACTGTTTTCCTTCTTGGGTACATTTTCTGTGCCCCTATCAACTTTAACAGTTTGGGGGTGAGTCATTATACCAACATCAATTTTTTGACAACCACAATTCTGTGTGTCTCAAAAAACGGCGCTCAAGACGTCCACGCGTATGATCATGCATTGAAATTCAGCATTTTACAAGAGAATCCTTCACTGAAAGAAACACCAAACTGCTAATTTCATTTGTAAGTTACCGTCCAGTTGATTATATAACCTTAGGTGCGTCATTTAGGGTAAATTGAGGATAATTACTAATTCATTTATCATTAAATGTTAATTCATAATTGACATAAAAGATAAAGTGCTGTGTACATAGTCTGCTGCCCTCTAGTGGCTCAAGTCTCCCATTGTATTTTTAGTAGGGGCCAGTATGTCAACATTTTGTCATCACCTATCACAGCGCCCTCTGGCGGCGGGTTTAGAAAAATAATTTTCTATCTCAAAAACCATAGGAAATTTGAATATGACTTCTGTGAATAAAGTGATTAGTGACATGTGCAATTACAAAGTTGCATGTCTGAGTGTTTTTTTTATTGTATTTCAGTTGGATGGCGTTTTCTACGACGATCGACCAAGAAAAGATACCTTAGTTGCCCTGCTGAAACAATATGCTAAGGACAAGAGAGTGGATAACTTTGGCCGTGCTCTGGCAACCCTGCTCACTACGCCATCTCAAAGATTACTCTTTGAAGATATCAGGTTAGTTCACTCCTCTTTTCTTCAGATGATAAGTTGCTTATTTGGGGGATTGATTGTAGATTGAATAGGGGCAGGAACAGATTTCTGTTTCGTAAAAAAAAAAAAAATTCATATTGAATTTAACTTGTTTGAAGAGGGTAGAGACCAAAACTATTAGTATTAAAATTTTAAAATTTAAATAAAATTAAAATTCTGTTCAAAATTAACTCTCTTAAAACCCTCCTATTCTCAAAACCATTTGTTTTTAATGGGGTTTTGAGGGATCAAATTATATAAGGGCTACTATAGCTGCACTTTAGTGGCAAGTAGCTACAGAGGTCAAAATCCTCTTAACCACAAAACGGAACATACTAGTTAACAGGTATGACATTAAATTACAATGTTCAGTTCTCTCAACCACAAAATGGAACATACTATTACTAACAGGTATGACAGATATAACAGATTGGTTTCTGTAGTTATAAACTACTCATGTATGAATGTGTACAGACATACATCTGTTAAATTAACCCTCCTACTATAGCTGAACTTTAGTGGCAAGTAGCTATAGTGGTCAAAACCATTCGACTGTCTGTTTTGACTGTTGACCCAAATGTGCACACAGGGGCATTTTTGATTGTTTTTTTACTGTCATTTTGACCACCCTGAACAATACAAGACAATGCTTTTACCAGTCAAAAACGGTTGACTCACTTTAACCTGTAAATGTACTTACCACACGTAAGGTTTGACTGTGATCAACTTTTAAGTGCACTACATATACATGTACCTTGGCAAGTACATGTATATTTGACTGATTTTGACCCTTGCAGTCATAGAAGGGTTTAAAGGAAGGTACATGTACAACATTGGTAATGTATGCAAAACTAGTTTGCTTACTCTCTTTGAATTAAGCTATGAAGCAAACAACCTGTCTAGTTACTATTACATGTACATGGCTATCTATGATTTATGAAGCAATCAACCTGTGAAAGTTTCAGCTTATTACATTTTGTCGTTAACAGGAAAATAGTGAAAATGCATCAGGTTTTGTGTACATTCATTCTAAGGTACATGTAAGAGTAATGGAAAATGGAAAATGAATAAATTTTCTCAGAAGTGACCGGACCTCCATAAAAAAAATTCTGGGAAGATTGATGCCATCGTCCACTTAAAGGGACAATATCGTCACGATCAACAGGGCATGGAATTGGAGTGCTTGTTTTCAGTGAATGAAAATAATACCCACATGATATGGTCATGATATTACCGTTGCTGCTGCATAAATAATTGGATTTTTTATTTTATTATTTCCAATAGAATATTTGTCCCGCCGAAACACAGACAGAGGTTTGACTTTATGGTCACTCAAGGTGCACCGACTTCTGGCAAAAGGTTTGTACAATTAATGTAAATACATGTACATGTATACTAAAAATTCTTTAAACAAAGTTTTTATTTTTTTGAAGGCTTTACATATAGGATGCATTTTTATAATAAAATTTGGCAAAAGTAAAACCTGCTCGAAAAAGGTTCTTTTCAGAACCCTGTACCTCATTTATAGTTGAGATAAACAAATGGTGTTACCACAAGCGAAAACGATATCTGTTCATCTTTGGTAATGGATAATAATTTTGGTTCATATTTCTACATATTGTACCATTACATTGTTTGCAGATTTAAACCAAGATTTTAAATTTTAAAATAGTTGGAGGAAAAATCCTGCCTTGTTAGTTTCCAACTATTCTTTTTCATTCCACAATCTTATTTCTGCCCCCTAGAGTGGTTCAAATCGATCGTAGCAATGGTTCCTTTGGCTTCATGCTCGTTGGCCACAGTCCAGTCATGATAGAATCCATCGATCCCGGAGGGGCGGCGGAGAAGGCAGGGCTACAGCCGGGCGATCGGATCATCAGACTCAATGGACTGGACGTCAGGAAGAAAACTCACGACCAACTCATCATGCTGATGAAGGGAAGTGGGAGTGCTCCAACGATAGCCGTCGAGTCAGGACAACCGATACCATCAAGTGGTGTGTAGTTTTTCCTGTTTTTTTTCTTGTCAAGATTTGTCTACTTTATCTGTAGTGAGAGGTCATGAATTATGCAAGTCCATAGAATTAGCCCTGATATTTATATTAACTTCCTTTAACCCTAACCTTCCCAAATCCTCCAAAATCCTCTTTGCTAAAGTGAAGGATTTTGAAGTATTGAGGTTACATACTACATGCTCTTTGCTAAAATGAAGGATTTTGGAGGATTGAGGTTATTAGGCATACTTGCCTTTCCATGGTACATGTACATCTATGTTTGTTGTAGTGATTGCAAGGTCAGTGCTTGGGTCAGTGGACACTGTTTATTGCTCCATGCATGCAGGGAGGGTCCCTGGCCATGTACATGTATCACAGATTAGAAACACATGTGTGCATACATGTCATGTGCTTGCTTTACTACTGAAGGATTTTGGAGGATTCAGGTTATGTGTAAGCAAATGGGTCTAGGGAGTTAGGGTTAATAGCATTTGAAATTTGTGTACATCACACTTACCAACCAGATCAGTCAATCTTTGCTGTTTGATTGGCAGGCTGGATTGGTCGATCTCATCAATTAGCTGAACTTTAATTTCTGCCCTGTTTTCATTCTTGTGCTATCAAGGTTACTCGAGCGCTCCATCGGTCACGACCCGTAGCCTGACCGCGGCCAGCGAGGTGTCATCCGTGTCCAACTGGCTCTCGGACTCTGTTCACAGCAAAGGGCCAGTGGATGAATTAGGAGATGTGAAAACTGGTCCCATGTCAAGACAGGACTTGTACGCAGTGGGAAGGACCTTCAAAGAAATGGTTAGTACTGAAGATTTGTTGTCAGTAATTTACATGTATTTGGAGCAGAAATTTGTATCTTTAAGGGTTGCAGGCCTGTGATTTTTACAAATCTCCCTTTGCCTCAGAATTTTCTTGAAAGACAAGAAGTAGCCATCAAGGAAAGAAAGAAGTAGCCTGTATTGTGTCCAAACCTCTAGTTTCTTGTTTGTGGGGATGTGGAGAGTCTGTAAGTCCTCCAAAGTTAAACATCCAGTTCTAGGAGATTTAGGGGGCTTTGTCCTCTAAACCAAAGGGAGACCCCAGGCTCGCTACCCATTTTTCAAGATTTTTTTTTGGTCAAATCACACACCTGGGGTTGACTGTGTTTATGAGATTGGTAAGCTGCTTTCATCATGTAGTCAAATGATTCTTTTGATTGAAACGAATGAATGAACTAATATTTGACATGCTCTCACAATAAAGTCAGCATTTTTCAAAATTTAGATTTTTATATTTTTTTTGTTAATTCTGTTGAATAAGAGCTTTTAAATGGTATCTCACACTTTGAATTTGTAAAATATTGAATTTATGAGGCCATATCAGCAAATTACATTGTGAGAATTGATGCTCACTTCTGGTGGGAGTGTTGAAAACCAATCATTCTTGGTGGTCAGATTGGTGTTAGTGGTACTTCCTTCATATTTCTCATCTGTGGACACAGGTTCAAATCCCACTAGGTCCCTGGCAGACATGTGGATTGGCTATTCAGTCCACCATGGGTTTTTCCATAGAATATTCGGTTGTCATGATGTCATGCCTATCCCATGGAACGTCTTCAAATATTCTCATTTTCTTGCAAACAGATGGAGCATCATCTTACTAGCCAGGAGAGGAAGATGGTGAAGAGGGCCCTACAGGAGTATCATCAATGCAGGTGAGATATTCATATAGTCTTGTATCTATGGGGTGACACAGGAGATGTTTTCTTCCTTTCTGTCAATCCTGGATGAAAAAAATGTTTATAAATCAACAATTTGTGAGTTGAATTGTATGATCATTATATGAACAAAAATGTATGGAAACCGTCCTTTGAAATTTTCACCAATTTACTGAGCAAATTTTTCTGGTAAGCAATTTTTTTGCTAATAAATCAGCTCTGTGGAATTGAGCGTTGTAATAGTTAAGAAATTGCAAATGCTTAAAGCAAATAAAGATTTACGTGTAAGTACTGAATTAATTTTGGTTGCTTCCCTCCAAAACTACAACTATTAAAGTTAAAAACCAAAAAATCATACATTAGCTGGACTCGCTGTAACAGTATCTCTTGAATTTCTCCGTCAGAAATCTTGACGGTTTGATCGTGGAGTTATTCCCGGTGCTTGACACCAACGCCAAGCGGACGCTGTGGCCATACATTATCCAGATACTCCCTGAAGAGGAACAGGAGGTCTGTAAGAGGAAGGTCATCTATCTCAATGATTGACACGCCGCAGGTAAGTCAGTCTGGTGGACTCCAAAGAAACTCATATCAGAGGAATGGTTTGGTCTGTTTTTAACTCGCAGACCCTCTAGCCTGTGCTAAACTCACAGACCGTCTAGTTAATTGGTGAACTACAAAAGAGTGGAAATGGGTGGATGCAGTTTCGTCAGTATCTGTCTTCAGTTTGCTGCATGGTTATATTGCCAACCTGTTTATGGAGAAAGGTCAATAATTGTATGAAGAGACTGGTTCATACTTCACCCGAACACGAATGAGATACGAATTGTGACGTCTAAAGCCGAGATTCGAGCAAACGATCCGAAAGATGTTGAATACATTTTGGCTTGCGTGAAGCATTCCCCACGCATTGATGACTCAAAATTGAGATTTTATATTTTATATATTCGCGTGAAGTATGAACTGGGCTTAAGTTGCATTTCTTTTCAGATTACTGGATTTGAAAAATAAAATGAATCGTTTGATTCATGATTGTGTGAATGTATGATATTCATGTCTGTTAATCTTCGGCAATTCATGTTCAGCCATCTTTGGTATATTGCCATGTATGAATATATCATTCTATTAATACAGAACTAGCAAAGGCAAGGTATTTACGGAAATAGCTCAGTATTGCAAGTTCACATTTGCTGCAGAGCAGATTATTTCAGACTTTCTAGATATCAAGGGAAGACACTGCCTTAAACAGTGACTTGACACCAGTGCTAAGCTAAAACAGCAACAGTCACTGTCAGCACAACACACAAGGAAGATCGTGTCATCTGGCAGGAACTCAGGAGTGAGTTTCCAAAGAACCTTACAATCAGAAGAAAGTTTGTCTTGCTCCAGCGTAATCCAAGTCCTTCACAAGAACTTCACGATTCTGTGGATTCGTTCATGCTGTTGTGACGAACTTTGACCCCTACCTACACTCAAAGTCTCTTACAATCAGAGCCATCCTGAATCCCAGTCTTAGCCAGTTGTTGTTTATTAGTATGAAGTGCCCGAGTATTGTCGGCAAGATGTAAAACCGAAGTCAGTATTACCCAATTTAATGGAACTGCTATTAAGCAGAACTTATTGCTTAGCAAATTTATCTGCTAAGCAGCTCTATGAGATTGGCCCCTGTTTGATTCAACATTTACGCTCTCTTTGTCCATGCCCGATGCTGAGGGCGCTGTTTGCTTAGGGAGGAGGGCCAAACTCCGGTATATAACCCAGACCTCCCTATTCCATGCCGTGGTATCAGCCAAATCTCTCAGTTACCTACGTAACCCGACACCAGCACAAAGAATTTTCTCCCATTGTAATTGAATTTTTTCATCATCATTTTTTCCAAGAATTGCTTTGTTTTCTTTATGACGGTTTTACATCATAACCATTTGATACTGACCCTTGTCTAATCCTTTCTGCATTTACAGATTGAGAAACTCAAGAAATACAGCAACAAGGTTTCTCAACTAACGATGCCAGACAAGTTTGCCTTTGAGGTATGTCACATAATCATAGGCCTGGGATTTTTCAGGATTTCCTTTTTCATTTTTTTTTATAAATCTCCCTTTGCCTCAAAATTTTTTTGAAAGGAGAGAAGTAGCCACCAAGGAAAGAAAGAAGTAGCCTGTATTGTGTCCAAACCTCTAGTTTAAACTTCTAAAAAATTAAACATCCAGGAGGTTCAGGGGGGCCTTGTCCTCAAGACCAAAGGGAGACCCAGGCTCGCTACTCATTTGCAAAAGTTGAAGATTTAATAAATTCTGTGAATCATTTGCCGATAATGTACATTAACTAACAAATAATTTGATTCGAATACATGTTTGTTTGAAACATAAACCAGCCTTTATACTAATTCATTGAAGATTTATACACATTTTATCTAAATGGATTGATTTCAAGAAAAAACATTTTATTTGCATAGATGAGTCAGTTGCTGGGTTACAAGCTGCGTATTGAGAGCTTATTGTTCAAAGCCAGCTTTGAAGAGAAGATGGATGAGATATCCAAGCTGCTGAAGGTGATTGAACAGGCAGCCATCGAGCTCGAAACTCGCTAAAGTGCTGGAGGTCAGTAAATAAAAATATACTTGTGAGAAATTAAAAACTCATTAAAATGAATCAAAAATTACAAAGATAGCAAAGATGTATTGAGTATAAAAACATTCTTGTTAAAATGGATATTTTGTGTTGGATGATCAATTTAAGAGCAGTGGAGGCTCATGTGAAGAAACTGAATTCAGTTCTGCCCAATTTTTGTTTTTGCTTTGCTAGATTTGAACCTGCTAGATTTGAAACGTAAGGCCAATAACTACTATTTTTAGGTTTATGAAATTCTTGCGTTGGGTGATAAGCAATTGATTTAATTTTGCCCTACACCGACGGGTGTGTAGCACTGTATACTCAGTGCTTCCTGAGTGTCTGTGGAAAAAAGTTCACAGGCGACTCGGGCGGGGTTCAAACCCACGACCTCCTGCTTACTAGTGGAGAGGTCTTAACCTCCGAGATTGCCCTATGATTGGCCAGCTAGAATCCTATATAACAGCGGGTTCCGCAATATTTATAGATTGGTGAAATTCTTGCGTCGGGAGATAAACAATTGATTTAATTTTGCCCTACACCGACATGTGTACAGCACTGTATACTCAGTGCTTTCCGAGTGTCTGTGAAAAACTTCACAGGTGATTTGGATGGGACTACTATTTTGCATTTATATACTACAGGTCCTTTAGGTTGGTAAGCAGTTTGCAACACCTAATTCTCTATTAAATTTTAATTTTTTTTTTTAATATTTGAATATTTTATAAAGGAGCTTGATAAATTCACATCTTTTTTTAATGAGTTAGACATTAAGCTTTGATTGGTTGATTGAATGAAAAAGAATGTTTTAATGCCTCGTTAAAAGTTCATCAAGGTGACTCTTGGAAATTGCAGTTTGTCAAGGTACAATTGGCCAAGAGCACGGAATATACATACTTAATGTTAAGAGGTCTTACTATATATAAAATAATACTGATATTTAAAATTTAAAAAAAAAATTAAAAAACAATCCTTATGAAGACAGTTTAAAATTTTTGATGGTATGATTATATTTGCAGGATAAAATTCTCATTATAAAATTAAAACCTTGATTTTCACTTGGTGCTGGCCATGGGAAACTACATGAATAAAGGGAACCAGAGAGTTGCCGGGGCAACGTACGGGCTTCAAAATCACATTCCTCACTGAGGTAAGACATCAAAACAAGGCTGTGTGCACAGATTTAATAAAGTTCCTTTTCACATTGTGTTATTTTTTGTCTGGTTGCCTGACTGCCACTCTAAGATTATGACAAACAAATAATTGTTGGTAAGGCACCACTCTATTTTGGAATTTTGGATTAGAAAATCAAAATGGCCGCCCTTTGAAAAAGATCAGTTTCTTTGCTTTACTTTTCAAGTCATTACTTTTAGAAATCTCACATTTCTTTTATTCAGAATTGAATTTTCAAAAACCTCTCTTTTTAAAAACAATTTAAAGAATAATTTCTAACCAGATAATGGTGCGGCCATTTTGAGTCTCCACATGCAAGTCTGTGGGAAGCAAATTGATGCTCAATTCCGAAATAGAATGGTGTGTTCGGTGTCATGACCCATTAGTTGATCCTTACCATACAATTATTAGGGAACTAGACAGTGAAGGCACCTGTGTGGGACATGGATAGAATACTAAAATGATTTACGAGTTTTCTAAGAAGTGATATTTTGCATTTTTCTTAATTTTCATCTCCCTTTTTCTTTCTTGTAGTTGGACACGACAAAGACGGCGGACAACAAGTCTACATTCCTCCATGTTGTGGCCAAGGCAGTGAATGGTAATGTCCCAGAAGTCGTGACCTTTGGAGAAGAGATTCCCATGGTGCCTAAGGCTTGTAAAGTAAAGTGTCTCTCAGAATGGTCAACGATGAACTTTAGGAAGTGAAAAATAAAAGGTTTGTGTGCCATGTTAATATAGTATTTAAATATATTGTTGAAAATTCTGAAAACTCTTGAAAATAATAGCACTTTGATTCAATAGCATGGTCGTTATTAGAATGATTAAATAATATGAATGCTTTATCACTGTTTTCTCCTGAACAACACAACAAAATAGGCTTAAAATATCAAAGGTTGGTTTCTGTACATAACGATTGGATCTTAAAAAGATTTTATGATTTTACAGACATTTATCCTAAGTGTATTCTGGTTTAAAGGGACTGTATTGTCACGATCAGAGCAGACTTTCAACAGGGCATGGAATCGGTGTCCCAGTTTAAGATGAACATGCACATTGACTGAAAAATGACTGGCTCATTTATGCAGCAGCAACGATAATATGACCTTATCATGTGGGGTATTTTTTTCAGTCACTGAGTTAATCTAAAATTAGCACTCGTGACGATATTGTCCCCTTAAGCAGCTTGTTGAAAATTGCCCCCCCCCCCCCCGTTGGCATCATCAATCCTGTTCAATAAATGCAACCCTTATAAAAACTAAAAGAGCACCCTCAGAGGATAAAAGAAGGTAACTCACTGGTTTATGTGTATGCGCCCTTCCTATACATGGAGGCCACTCCAATTCACAAAGTCTGTTCTTTAGCAACCTTCAGTACATATATGTACAAGCCTGCTGTCCTTTCCAAGTAATCTTACAAAATCAACTGTGTGCCACCCAAGGCCACTGTAAATGTTTGAACATATTAGTATGGCCTGCAATGTATCAATGGGAGACCACCTTACCCTGTAATCTCAGTGGTGTGACAGTACACAGAAGGGTAACCATAGGAGGCCACTGGCAACAGCTAATGGCTTGGAGTGGCCTGAATGGGTTGTTTCAGAAATTGCACTGATTGTAGGAGGGTTAAGTGTGTTCCGAAGTAGGATTTGAAGCTTTGTATGGTGGAAGTACAGTTGGAGTAAGGTTTGCGGTAGCATCGTGTAAAAAAAAATCTGTAAGAGATGTAAAAGTTGGTGTTTCTGAGAAGAATTGTTGGTGAGAATCATGTTTTCTCATTGTTTGCACTGGTCGAGTGGTTTAGTGCATCGGATTTGTGTTCTGATAGCTCTGTCGTCAGAATGTGAGTTTGAATTCCAGCCGCGACCGGGGTGCTTGTGTCCTTGAGCAGGACACTTTACCATAATTGCTTCTCTCCACCCAGGGGTAAATGGGTACCTGTGAGGGCAGAGTTGGTTATTGTGTTTGATTAGCCCTATATGCGCTGAAATGGCAGCAATTGAGCTGTATACTCCCCAGGGAGCTGAGATGGTTTCAGGAATGATTTATGAGCCTGATGAGCAGGGGTAATAATGTCATGTGCCTTGAGCACCTGTTTGGTGGATACGTGCGCTATATAAGTCCACATTATTATTATTATTATTATTATTACATGGCTGTGTTGTGACCTCAATACAAGCTTCTGCTTCATGAAAATGCCTACATGCGATTCTCCTCTGTTCTTTGAATCTTTCTATTGGAATGTCAAAATGCACCCACAACTAATCTTCAGAACCAATTTGTTGACAGGACTTGGTGGACCAGATTGATGAACTGGAGCAAGGAGACACCGCACAAATCCCTGAAGACAAATTCACTCAAGTCATGGATGTATCCTTTACACATAGAGCTAAAAATAGTACACCGTTATGGATTTGGCACCATTTCCCAACCCATCCATAAATCTCAGTCATGCTTAATAGGCTTTTGTTGTATTAGATGTTTATGATGAGGTTGCTCACATTGTGGGAATAGTTAATTTTTTGTTTTCTCTTAAGATTTCCATCAGAGTTCAGTTTGGTAGCTTGTCTATGGCCAAAACATTTGAATGGATCGTTGTCACCTTGGGTACTCCTCATTGGAACCCAGGCAATCTCAATACTGTATTCGTTAGGGAGAATATCTTTCCCCAAACTCCATTTCTCCCCCATTTTTGGCCGGTTCCCGCTGGTTTTACCCTCTCTGAACGCTACAATAGAAGATTCTTGCTGTCTTGTGATAGCTATTGTCAAGGGTTTATAGAATTAGTTTAGCTGGGAGTAAGTAAGACTAATTGCGGTGACACCATGTGAGATTCTCTATTGAGTAGTAATTAGTTCTGAAAAGAACTGGAGGTTACAACTCCACATTTCAATCAGTATGCTCTCATCGTTGTGGTTGCTGTTTCTGCTTGTATCCACAAGCATGGATTATGGGGGGGATTAATTCCACTAGGATCTGGCAGATAATGAGCTCATTATAATACCCTGAGGGAACTGTTCGGTTTGGAGGTTGGGGAAAGAGGACTTTTATGATTAACTGGGTACCATTGGGATGTACACTAGGTCACAACAACCCCTTCAGCCAAAGTGAAACATTTTACAGAAATGTCTTGTCCATAGACAAAGCATTTCTGTAAATATTTCACGTTTCATGCATTACCAAGATTATGGCATTACGTCCCGAGCTCTGATGATCATGGAAATCTTGAGAGAAACCAAAAAGTTAAATATTGTATGAAGATTATAATCTCTATCATTGTCACAATGCGTGATTGAAATGGCCATTCAGTGCAACTACAAAAATCTGATTTGCCAACTCAGTTCTAAGTTTGTTAGTAACAAAAATGCACCATTATGTTATGACGTATTATGCGCAAAATGTTTTTTAAGACATCGTACCTTAATATATCGTATAACAGAGTTTCACTTGTGAAGCAAGAGATCGCCTTGCAGTCACCGAGAACCTTCACCTCAAAGCCTCGGAGGCGTTTAATAAGACGGCGCAGTACTTGGTGAAGACCCCGACAGGACAGAAAGCGACTCCTTCTTTGGAATATTCTCAGTCTTTATATAAAAGTTTGCTGTAAGACTCTTTTTAATTATTTATTTCTGTTAGGGCAGGGCTGGCATTTCACTGAGGCCAATGTCATCCGTTGCCCTGGTCTTGTATGGCCTCAGTGCCCCGTTAAAAATGTTCCCATAGACATTCTGATATTCTACTGGAAGTGCCCTTTACTCAGGAAAGAGTGGCCTTGCCCTTACATGAATGAAATTCACTCAGGAAAGAGTGGCCTTGCCCTTACATGAATGAAATTCCAGGCCAATTGCATTGTCAGGATTTTCAGAGTTGGGGAGAAAACATTTTTGGGGGTTAAATTTTACCGACACAAAACTCAAATGAACCAACGAAATCAGAAACACCAACAAGTTTGTGAATTTACCGACTATTTACCGAATTTTGCCAACAAGTGAAGGGGGAGGCGGGGCTGCCTCCCCCTTTGGCTACATGTATGTCACTGTTCCAGGAACATGCTTGTATGTTCATTTGGTCCATCTGCAGTACCACTCTTCAATATTATATTAAGGGAATAAATGTTTGTCGCACGGTCTTTACCGCAGGTTAATGACCGGTTTTGGGTGTGGTCACGGGGCAATAAGGACCGAGCCGTAGCTGAAGGTGAGGTCCTTATCATCCTGTGACCACACACAAAATGTGAACATGTGAAAATGTACATTTCACTGATTACTCTGGTCTCTGTTCAGATTTTGCCCAAAAAGATCTGGAATCACAATTTTGTTATTTGAGAGAAAGCTTTATAATGTGTTGTCTGGGAGTATTGTTTTTAATTATGTCATTCTTTCATTTGTATTTATTCCTACAGAAAGCTCACAATGAAAACATACAGAAAAGTAAAACACCGTGATTACGTCACAAGTCTGGAGATCACATGACCAATGTATGTTATCAGGAGTCACATGTTTTAATCTGGCGTCACATGACCACTGTGCGGATTCTGTAGGAGTCAGGAGTTACGAGATGATAAATGAACCATTGCTTTGATGTCCGTCATTCATGGCTGTAGCCTATTGGATGTGTCACCTGACCAGGGTCAGAGGTCATACATGCATGACTGGTGAATTGAGAAGTACAGCTTTATGATAGACTGTGACTGTACATGGGTGCAAGGAAATTTCTTCTGACAGTAGTGCATAGATGAAGAATGTTTGGGTTTACTTTGTATCAGACAGTGAACAAAAAATTATGACATGACAAACAAAGTTTGTAAAAATTATTAACTTTTTTGGAAAGTTCACTTGTGGTTTTCAGTGGGATAGTCATCTATGAAGATGAAGTAAGAGATGGATGATTGACACCAACCAATTGTTGTAATGTTATGTTTGTCATGTGTCGCCTGTGTTTTACAGTATTTTAACGGACATTTTTTCATCGGAACATTGCTATTTTATAATATGAGGAAGTGTTTTACAAATGCCCTAAAATGACACATTTCTCAAAATAATCGTGAGAAACATGGTATTACAGTAAATATGTACCAAAATTAATTGATGGCGGGTCCCGTCATATATTAATTTTTAGCATTTCTTTTTTACTGTTAATCCAAACTATTTGGTGAAATATCTGATTTTGAAGTATTTGTGTTCCTTTCTAATAGGAAATTATCAATGTTCCAATGAAAACAAATAAATGAATCAAAATTGCCAGTAAAACAGTGGTGATAACACCATTAATGTTTAAACACAGGTGTCTTGCCTTTTTGTACAGCGTATAGTGAGTGTTTTGGTTTGGTTCATATCTGTCGGTCAGCTTAATTTTTGTTCACCACAAGGAATATTTTATCTGTCATGTTTATTGTAGAGGTGAACAGCCGTTTTATCAGAATATATGTGTTGTATGTCTGTGTGTTTGCTTACTGTATTCAATTTAGCAAATGCTTTGATCCATTTTTGTGTGGTAAATATTTGGTTTTTAAAATTTGAAAATATAAATGTACAATTTCTTTGTAATAAAGGGACGGTACAACATCGGTAATTTTGGAAAACTGTGTATGCTTACATTCTTTGATTCAATACATTCAACACATTCAACAACCATTCTGTGGAAGTTTGAGCTCAATGTGGAGTTTAAGTCATGAGAAAAGTGTGAAAAACTATTCACAATGGTAAGAGCAAACAAGTTTCAAAAATGTAATTAGGTGTTCATGTGACAGCGCAAATTTAGACCATATCATGTAGTTTTATCAAGTAGTGACATCATGGTGATGTCATCAGATATTGAATTACACAACAAAAAAATTTTTTTTTTTGAGGGAGGGGTGTTTTCCTCTGAAATGGAGAGCACTTTAAACAAGATGATTGTATCTTGCAATTTCTCATCAAGTTATCTTTCAGATAATAACTCGGATAATAATTTTGTAATCAGGGAATCACTGATGTTGTACCTTCTCTTTAAAGAGCGGACTCCAAGCAAAAAGGCCTGTCAGTAATTGACATTTCCTCATTTTGAGAGAGGTTATGTCATAAATTTGTCTCGAATTCAGAAAAGCAAAGGTCCACTGGGGAAACACAAATGGCTCCTCTAATATTTGGTGTTATTTACACCCCAAAAAATTGGGTGATTTTGCCCAATGAGGGGATGACATCAGGAAGGTAATTTTTAAACGTAAGAAGACCTTTTGTTTTCCCCCAGTGGATCTCAGGTTTTTCTGAGAATCTGAAAAGGTAAAATTCTTAAACAAATTTACCCATGGAATTTACACTAATTGTGATCGCTTTGTTTTTGTGTGCGAGTGCTTCGTCTTCCATTAAGACACATATTGCCAATATATATTTCGAGTACACATGTTTTAACCCTTCTATGACTGCAAGGGTAAAAATCTGTCAAAATGTTGATATACTCGCCAAGGTATATCTAGTAGTAGTACACTTAAAAGTCAAACCTTACGTGTAGTAAGTACATTTACAGGTCGAAATGAGTCGACTGTTTTTGACCGGTAAAAGCATTGTCTTGTATTGTTGAAGGTGGTCAAAATAACAGTAAAAACCAGTCCAAAATGCCCCTGTGTGCACATTTGTGTCAACAGTCAAAACAGTCAGTTGACTGATTATGACCACTCTAGCTACTTGCCACAAAAGTTCAGCTACAGTAGGAGGGTTCTGAAGCAGCACTAGTGCTTCGTACCAGTAAGAATGGCTAGCAGGCTGACCGTTAAATCTGACCACTGATGACCAGCTCCAATCATTGTGTTCATGTAATTCTAAATGTCATTTGCTGTGTATAATATTCTCATGGCATCCTATTACTAAAATAGTCTGGTACCGTCAGCATGGGACTCTGCTTAATTATAGTTTTTGCCATGGCTTCAATAAGGGAACTAGAGAAAGATGGCTGCCTGTTGACAGTAGATAGAAAATCATTCAGATATTAATTTTAAACGAAGTAAAAACTTAAAAATAATGTTATGACAAAAACCACAAATGGAATCACATTTGACTTTAATTGGACATCCTTTTTCATATAATTATGATGAATAAACAAGCTTACATATTTACATAATTGTACAATATAAATATTACTTTTTTTAATATAAGATGCATACAGAATGTAAGTTTTTATGGTGATAAAGTACAGACTTCTTCGCAAATATCACAGCGTGCACGTTTTGTGCAATACATGCTGGTTTATCTTAATGATGTGTTCAGTTTAATAGCGCAAAACTATGTACATGTAATAATAGTAATAATAATATGGACTGATCCAGGCGTACCACTTAGACTGGTCTCCTGTCTAAATCCTTGATAGGATATAGACAGGCTCCAGGCGTACCACTTAAAGGATTTCATTGGATACATTAACGCGTTGTGCTGAAGATCTGACATCACGCTTCGAGGCTTGCATGCGCTAGCTACCAACCAAGGTCAAAGTTGAGCATAAGGAAAATTATGGCGGCAGCACGGCCAGAATCTGGCGTAATTCACGCGCCTCTAGCTCAAAGCGTGACGTCAGATCTTCAGGCTACGAAAATCTGTGCTCAGTAAAAAAAAAATCACCAACCAGATTGCATCTATACTTTGTAAGAGTGCAGAGTATAAAATCCTACCTGTGAAAGTTTCAGCTTATTTCCTTATTTCAACTTTGTATGCATTCTCATTTGGACAATTATCACGCTGAGTGATATATTTCAAGTGTAAATTTTCAATGTACTTTTCATGTTTTTCTAAAAAAAGACAGCATTTCAGATGGAATAAGTTAAGAGAATGTTTGGTACCATTACAATCTTAAAAACAAAAACTTTCCTTTTTTTGGGCCATTGCTGATGGTGTGTACTGTTTATAAATCATGGTAGTTACACATAAAGCTAGCAAATACATGTATGGGGAGTTTATCAACCCTGTAACGGGTGTGATTTGACAAAAGTAAAAAATCATGAAAAATGGTTAGTGGGTCTGGGTCTCCCTTTGATCTAGAGGACAAAGCCCCCTGAACCTCCTGGATGTTTAATTTTGGAGGATTTACAGACTCTCCATATCCCCACAAGCAAGAAACTAGAGGTTAATTGGACACACAATACAGGCTACTTCTTTCTTTCCTAGGTGGCTACTTCTCTTTCAAGAAATTTTGAGGCAAAGGGAGATTTCTAAACAATCCTGAAATCAGGAAAAATTACAGGCCTGCCTGTAACCATTCACTTAGGTCATTGTTTAAAATGTTGATCTTTGAATTTGGTTTGAACAGGACTGCGGAGCACCAGCGACAGTACCAGCAAGTGTGCATTGGTCTGATCAAAGCTAAGGACACCTTGCTGCACGGTTACCAGTGGCTGAAAAGTATGAAGGAAGAGAAACCGAGGCAGGTGTGTACATTATTGTCAAGTTCTCTGTAGTCATGGTACAGGTTGCAATGGAATGGGTAATTATATCATAGGCACCAGCTTATATTGGTCCTGAGCCTCATGTTGATTACCATAGAGTTGTGCACACGTAGGAAAATCAATATGTCTGCTGCTTGATTTAAAGGGACAATATTGTCATGGTCAACAGGGCATGGAATCAGAGTGCTAGTTTTTGATTAACTCATTGACTGAAAATAATACCCCACATGATAAGGTCATATTACCGTTGCTGCTGCATAAATGAGCCGGTAGTTTTCAGTCATCTTAAATTAGGACACAGATTCCATGCCCTGTGAAAAGTCTGCTCTGATCGTAAAAGGGGAGGGGGGGGGGGTTGTTACATTCAAATGAACAAGAACCTTTAGAGTACCATCATCAGCACTTGCACTGTATCGTAAATAATTATTTTTTCAAAAAAAAGTTTCAAAGTTTCAAAAGTTTTTGAAAATTAAAAAATATATGTATATGGAAATTTTGCCATCCTGCAAAACTAAAAGGTGTGGTTCAATGCCAGGTTTAACATTCGTGTGGGAACTGTGAAATCAGGAATTTATAATATCCAAAAGGAGTATAATGACAACAGAGACATGTTAGTTCCTAATGAAATAAAGACAACTTTAAAATCTGAAAAAAAATCTGGCTTTGGGTTTGGTCGAAATGTTCAAAATGTTTTAAATGTAGAAACAAATGATTTTTGCCCGCCACCAAACAGAGGAAATTCAATTTAGAGTGCATTGACTGTAAACGGCTGTAAACACGGTCGTTCTCTTGTCCAACAATAAAACAAGTTTGTCTGTTTGTTATGTTTTGTTTATAGTATTTCATCATGGTGATTGTAGTGCTGGCGGTCATCGCATTCATTGGTAACCTTATCCCCAATCTCTGTCTCGCCTACTTTCTAGGTAAGTACAACCCATCTAGATAATACAGCCAGCTGTCAAATTCATTTAAGATTTATAACGCCCGTGTTGTCACTACTTTTACGGCAATTTCGTTTTCATCCGAAACGGAAATATTTCAAGGGATGTTAGATACATCATCAAAGTTAGTTTTATCAAAAGTATATATCCTACATGTACCACTTGTGTACTATCCTAGTCCACGGCATAGTACTCCAAGAACAATGGATTTGGGCCATTCATGATGTATTGTTCCACAGATCGACGTGCAAGGTCTCAAAAAGAAGCAGTGCAGTCTGGGAGAGCGGCAGTCCGGCGTGTGAGAGAAGTGTATCTCATGCGTGTACCGTAGCGTTAGTCGCATTCATAATAATAATAATAAAATAATAATGTGTGGACTTATATAGCGCACGTATCCACCAACTAAGTGGTGCTCAAGGCGCATTCTTTTTTACGTGCATTACACAACACACAGAATAGTTTGCCTGTGTCTAGTTTAAGATTGCGTCTAGTTCTAGGAACTAGTTTCGCGCATCATGCGCCTATTCCCATCATGCCTTACGGCAGGCTGGTCAGGGTAGCAAAACTCGTAATCATGCTCGTTGTGCATGCACACACTTGGAGTACAATGCCGTGGTATGGATTACAGCAGGCTGGCACACTTCATGTAGGTGATAGACTTTTGGTTTTATGTATTAAATCTGTGATCATTTTGTTTTTTTGAGATTACCACTCTAGCGTATAGTGACCTGTTAACACGGTTGAAACTAGAGTGGGTCAAAATTCCTAAATTTTTCAATTGTTTCCCTGGTAACCTTGTGTTAATATGAATATTCTCTTCAGCCGTGTTCCTGGTGCTTCTCCCCGGTCTTCAGCATCGAGGTCTCCTCGCCCAAGCCTATGGCTCCACCCTGCTAGCGGTCGTTAACACTCTGAAACAGACCAAGAAGAAGGACTGATTCATCTTTACCGTCAATCCCACTCCCCGTACGTAGCTTTTGTACTTTGAAATGATAAGGTCTGAATAGGTATGCAATCTTAGGAATTGGGCTTTAAACTGATCATTTATTTATTTTGTTCAATGAATGGCAGATGTAGGAGTCAGAATGGGGGATGGCTGAAACGTTTTTTTAATTTCATTAGGTAACTAATAACAGGGTTTCATTTAGAATTTAACAAATGCCTGTCCAAAATGAAATAGGTTTTGAAACTGCCTGTCCAAATTGAACTAGCTGGTGACAAATTTTGAGCGCGAAGCACCAATTTTATTAAGAGCGCGCAAGCCATCTAGTGGGGGATATTAGGGTCCCACTTTAGGACCCTGGAAAGATTTGGATTAGATTCTCTCTGGTGCAATTTGAGGATTTTCTAGCTTCAAAATCGTTAAGAAGGACTTACTGCAAATTGTAAGTGTACACAGCTACTCATCACTTGAAAGAAGTTTAGGCGGACACATTCTCTCGGCATGGAATGAGCTTGATACTTGTCTTTAATAGTTGTCATATCATAGCCGTGAGATCTGGCAAGAATGTACAGTGAATAAAGACTTGTAAATACATGAACATTCTGAACTGAGTATTTGACAATAAAGTACGCAGTAAGTGAACTTAACCCAACGTTGATGTGTGAAGCGTAAATTATTCCAGTACCAATTAATAACGTTACATGTACTTGTAAACTGACTTCATTATTTAACTAGAGAAGGCTCGACTTAAAACGTCTCTAAGAAACTATATATGAATCAACAATAACACTGTTTAATAAAATATCAATTCTATAAATGTTACCTTGTGGGCCTGCAGTAGGGGGTACACTTAACGTTAATATTTATCTTGATACTTAGGGTGTTTTGGAAAACTAGACGACATGGTTAACGTTGATGAGGCCAAAAACATGGTGTGAGAAAAACGTGCAGGCGCAAGGCATTATGGGTAACCTAGAAAAACCTTGAGAAATCACTAGGGAGACAATCTAAATACGTCTGCAAAGTGAGATAATTATACTTCAAATAATCAATCATAGAAATACTGAAATGATCATTGTTGGGCCATACTACTAACTTATTTCTTAAGTTATAAACGTTAACGATCATGTGACCAAAACAAAGATGGCAGCCTCCATCAAAACACATGAAATACAAGTGAATGTCAAAGGTCAACTATGGAATGCGAAATCGGACGCTCTGAATATGGCAGCTGCGTAATCTTAGAACAAATGCAACCTGAACGGGCCCCAAGAGGGGGCAATTTGAGCTCGCGCGCACAGGGCGTCCGCTACACTCCCACCAAAATTACCAAACTCATGAACTTAATGGTAATTTAAACTAATTTGATAAAACCATAGAAAAACTTAACTATAAAGTCTCAGATAAAACATCAAATGTTTTAGTATAAACAAGTAAGACTTAAGAAGACCAAAGGTGAGGGTGTACGAACAGTCGCAGGAAGGAGAGAAGCGTACTGAAGGTTCCAACAGAGGTGAGAATCAGGTTCACTTGGCTTCTACGAGGAGGATCAACTTCTGGATTGGTCGTTCCAGTATAGACAATTTGACTTCTCGCTTTCCATTCTTGTCTAATCTCCTTGTGCCGACCTGAATTCTAACTCGTCTAACGAGGTCGTCATCATCCTTCGTAACCTCAGTGATAATTGCCAATGGCCATTCCATGCGAGGAACGTTGTCTTCCTTCAACAATATCACGTCTCCCACCTTGATGTTTCTTCTTGGTGTGTTCCACTTCTGACGTTGCGTGAGAGAGCTCAAGTATTCCTTTCTCCATCTTCCCCAGAATTGCTCCGTCAGATACTGTACTCTCCTCCAGCGCTTCCTTAGGTACAGGTCCTCCTTCTCGAATATGCCAGGAGGGGGTAGTGCCATCGTTGACTTCATCGTGAGAAGATGATTAGGTGTGAGCGGCTCGGGACTCATTGGGTTACTGATGCTCTCTGTTGTAAGTGGGCGACCATTGACAATGGCCATGGCTTCATAGAGAAATGTGCGCAATGATGCAGTGTCTAGTAGACTTCCAGACTGTTGCAGGATTGACGACAGAACACTCCGGACGGTTCTAACTTGTCGCTCCCATACCCCTCCGACATGACTAGAATGTGGGGCATTCATAACGAACTCACACTGTCGTTTGGCTAAATATACTGTAACTCTCTCTGTATCTAAGAGCTTCAGAGCTTCTTGGAATTCATTTCTGGCACCTACAAAATTAGATCCTTGGTCGGAATACAACTTTTGAACAGAGCCTCTAATGGCAATGAAGCAACGGAGAGCATTGATGAAGCAATCTGTTGACATGTCATCAAGAACTTCAACATGGACAGCTCGGGAACACATACACGAAAACAGCAGTCCATACCTCTTGTGCTCTTTTCTTCCTTCCTTGACTGCAAAGGGGCCAAAACAGTCCATTCCACTAAAGGTGAATGGCGGTGAGGGCTCCACTCTGACTTCTGGGAGATCTGACATTTTCTGCTCCTCCACTGGACGTCGCTGACGTCGGCAAATAACGCACTTGTGAATGTGAGCAGCAACCATCTTGGATCCTCCTATTACCCAGTAACCTCCGGCTCTTATTTCATTAAGTGTCATTCCCCTTCCTTGGTGTTCAACCTTGTCATGAAAGTGGGAAATGAGCAATCTTGTGGAATTGCTATCTCTAGGTAGGATGGCTGGATGTTTCACATGGTCTGGCACGTTCGCCTTCCTCAGGCGTCCTCCAACTCTGAGAATACCTCTATCATCAATGAATGGATCCAGGTCAGAGATACTGCTACTTCCTTTCACTCTGCCCGAGTCCCTTAACATCCTAATTTCCTCTGGAAAGGCTTGTGCTTGGCCATTTTTGATGATGAACTCCTCTGTTTCTTGTCTCTCTAGCGGTGTGGAGAGAATGTGGTCATCCTTCTTCTGTGGTAATCGCCGAATACGTGCCAAGGCTCCCACCGCCTTTGACCAATTTGAGAATCGAGACAAGCGATCATCCAAGGCAAATGGCTCCAGTGTGGTAGAAGACGCAAGAGTGGTGACGTTCTTCACCTCTGGATCTTCAAAATTGAGTTCGTGGCTGGGTTCCTTTGTTGCCTTCCACTCTACGTCCCACAAAAATTTGGGGCCATCGAACCAGTTTGAGGCAATCATTTCTGCAGCAAACAGTCCTCTTGACGCATGATCGGCAGGATTCACGTCTGTAGGCACATAATGCCACTGGCTGGGTTCCGAAATCTGTCTAATCTTCTGGATCCTATTAGCAACAAAGATGTGAAACCGCCTTGACTCGTTACCTATATATCCAAGAACAACCTGGGAGTCTGTCCAGAAATGTTCTTCGTCGATTGTTAACTCCAGTTCCTCTCGTAGCTTAGCACTCATATTAGTGGACACGAGCGCAGCCATCAGTTCAAGGCGGGGGATGGTGGCAACCTTTGTGGGCGCAACTCTCGCCTTGGCACTCACCAAACAGACATGCACCTGCCTTTCACCTATGAAACGTAGGTATGAGCACTGACCGTAACCTTTAGTGCTGGCATCCGAAAAATGATGGAGCTCTATTCTCAGAACTTGTTTGAAGTCATGTGGCTTGTAGCACCTAGGTATTCGGATCTCCTTGAGATTACCAAAGTCAGCCTTCCAATTCTCCCACCGAGGTTCTAAGCTATCTGGAAGAGGGTCATCCCAGGAGACTCCGTTACGGCACATCTCCTGAAGGATTCCTTTGCCGATAAGTACGAATGGAGCAAGGAAACCCAAAGGATCGTAGATGGAGGCTACAATCGATAGGATTCCCCTACGTGTTGAGGGCTGATCCTTGACCTGAATTTGGAAGTTGAAGGTATCTTTCTCAACGCACCACTGGATTCCTAAAGCCTTCTCTACAGGGAGATCATCACGACTGAGGTCAACATTCTGCACTCCTGCAGCGCGCTTGTTGACAGGGACTGCTTCTACAACTTCTCTGCTATTCGATACGAACTTATGAAGGCTGAGGCCTCCCTTGGCACATACAGCTTGAACGTCTTTCACAATTTCTTTCGCCTCGTCTACGGAATCGGTGCTGATCAGACCGTCATCGACGTAGAAGTTTCCCTTTATGAAACTTGCTGCCAAGGGGAACTCGGCCTCACTTTGGGATGCTATGTACTTTAACCCGAAGTTGGCGCAGCCGGGTGACGAGGTGGCACCGAAGAGATGAACCTTCATGCGGTATTCTTGCGGCTCGGTACTTATATTGCCGTTCTCCCACCATAGGAACCGTAGATAGTCCCTATCAATTTCGTTCACAAGAAACTGGTGGAACATTCGCTCCACGTCACACATGATGGCTACTTGATGCTTTCTGAATCTACACAGGACCCCGATCAATCCATTTATCAAATCGGGTCCGGCAAGGAGATGGCTATTCAGTGAAATCCCAGCATGACGTGCTGAACAGTCGAACACGACTCTTATCTTGTCAGGTTTCTGGGGATGATACACGCCATGATGCGGGATGTACCAAACCTTTCCTTCTTCCGCTTCCCTCTCAACCTTCTCAACTTCACCCTTCTCTATAACATCACTCATGAACTTCTTATAGTCAGAGAAGTACTTGGGGTTTTGGACAAATTTCTTCTTGAGATGGTTGAGGCGAACCAAAGCTGTTCTCTTGTTGAAAGGGAGGTTCGGTCTGCCGTCTTTGAACGGAAGAGGCATGCTGTAGTGGCCATTCTCAGTTTGGTGAATGCCAGTCTCCATGCAGTTCAGAAACTTGAGGTCTTCCTGGGACACGACTTTCTCTCCGTGACTTTTCTCTGAAAAATCGGCCTCAAGAACACTCAAAACACTCATTGGAGACACATATGGAGCTTCTCTAACAGAGACTCGGTGGCAGACACTAGTGGCGTAGCTGTGAGCCTTTACTTCCTCGTATCCAATGACTGTCCAGCCCAAATCAGTTCTAATGGCGTATGGCTCGTCATTCCTTCCGGTGATTGTCTCACGTGGGGCCAGCGCTTGAGGGCAGTTGTAGCCTATCAGTAAACCCACATCGCAGCCTTGAAGAGGTGGCATTTGGTGTGCAATTTCCCGAAGATGAGGCCACTTCTCTGCTGTTTTCCTTGTTGGAATGCGCGACTTGTCACCTGGAATGAATTCTCTAGTGTATGACCTCGGAATCTGTATGCGATCAGGCGAGAACATACCTCTAACTAATAGATTGGAGACAGCTTGGCACTCAAGTATGGACGACGATGAGGTCATCGTAGAAAGCCTCAGACGTACCGGCTCAGAGTGGACAGATATGGCGCTAGCTACATCATCCAAGATGAATGTGGAGTCACTTTGGGTGTCTAACATCGCGTACGTGAGAATTTCGTTTGAAGGAGACTCGGTTGACGACACCCATACCGGGACCATCATTGAGGTGCTGTTCCCATCTTCGAGTTGAACGCCACATGAAACTGCCGCTGATACTTCAATCCTTTCTTTCTTCGAAGGAGATTCTTTGGTCACGGTGGAGGAATTACTTACTGGGAATTCTTCATGGATGATTGTAGGGTGCCGTCTTTTACACTTGTCGCAGGTTGACCTTCTCTGGCAATCCTTCGACTGATGACCCTTCTTTAGGCACCCGTAACAAAGCCTATTCTCACGGATGAAATCCTTTCTCTCCACCAGTGTCTTACTCCCAAATGCAGGGCATGCCCATATTTGATGGCTGATCTTCTGACAGAAAAGGCAGGGTTTGGGCTTGTATACGGTTGAATCAGATGCTTGCTTTTCTTTGTACGAGTGCTTGTTCTTGTCAACCTCCTTCAACTCAGTGACGAGAGTAGTGCCCTTGTTTCTGTGAATTCTCCTACTTTCAGAATCTCTCTTTTCCTTAATTGCTTCAGATGGATCCTTCGCCTTGAGTGCCTGCAAAGATGAAATCGGATTGCACGCTATGCGGGCCTCTCCAGTCACATACTCCACAAACGCCTTAAACCCGGGGTAGATGCCCTTTTCATCTAATGCCCTTGTGACTTGTCTATTCCAACGTGAAGTAGCCCAGTCTGGCAATTTGGACAGTAGACGTTGATTCTCCTGGCAGTCATCAAGTATCTTCAGGCCAGGAACGTGGGGGAGAGCATCTAGGCAGGCCTTGAGAAAGTCAGCGAACTGCTGAAGAGCCGTAGCATCCTTCGGGCCAATCTTCTGCCACTTGGACAGTTTATCCCTAAAGGCCATCTGCACCTTAAATGAATGACCGTACCGCTCTTCAAGGAGAACCCAAGCTCCTGTGTAAGATTCTTCGGAATTATTGTAGAAGAACCCTTCCACCGCTTTCAATGCTGCGCCTCCCAGATACCTCTTAAGATAGTACATCCTTTCAGCTGCTGAAATGGCTTTGGTTTCAATGAGGGCCTTGAAGCTCGTTTTCCACTCAATGTAGGTGATGGGATCTCCGGTAAAAACTGATGGTTCAGGGGCTGGCAGTCTGCTAAGGCCTATACTTTGTTGAAGAGCTCTTGCAAGAGAGGAAACTTCTATTGGCTCAGGCGACGACTGCTGTACAGTGACTTTAGAGTCCTCTACACTGTGATTGAATTCCTCCCACAAGGTTTGTGGGGCCATCTTCAAGATCTTTCTTGCATTCTTGATCATAAATGTTGAAGATGGCACGCGCAGTCTCCAACTTATTCTCATTTTCGAGATGTTCAAGCTCTCCTTTTCTGATCTTGCTGACGCTGCAATTCATCCAACTCGGCTTGTTTAGCTTCCTTAGCCTTTAGCATCTTAAACTGCACTTCTTGCACAGCTAGATCCGCAGCAGCCTTGGCACGTCTTGAAGAAGAGCTTTCGGAAATGTATGAGGGACTGCGCCTTGATGCCACGGTGCTAAATATGGATTCATTGTCATCTTGCTGCAACACTTCCTTTAGTTTGGTGTTACAGTGTTCCGTGTCAGAATCACGCTGTTTAGAGGCAACAATCTGCAATAATTGTGAGTTGATGGACGAGCAAGTGTCGATCTGACGTCGTATCTCCTGATCCGGAGGGCCGGCCTGTCTAATGTTCTCATAGGCTTCAATTAATTTTTCTTGAATGTCGGTCAAAGCCAATGAGATCGTGGATAACGTGTAGTCGGTGCAGTAGCCCTTCAACTTCTGACGAGAGGATTTGCATAACTCTTTCCATGACTCGTACTTCTGAGAGAAGATTTTCTTTAAGTGCTTATCCTTCCTTTGTCTCTCTGACTCATGGAACTCTGCCATTCTATCTGTCAATTTGTGAATTCTAGTGCTCCTGCGAACGTCTTGGGATGCATTTTCTATGGACTTGGTAATTTCTAGTATCTGTTCCTGCTTTACCTTAATGGCTTCTAAAATTCTCGCCCTTTCAATTGGGTCATCCTCTGACTCTAAGGCAGTGGTATGTCTTTCTATCTCTTCTTCAAACATAGTAATCTGCTGGTTCACTTCACCACTTGCCATTTTCAATATTGGGGCACAAAGAAAGTTATATGAAAAATAATAAAATGACAGGTAATAGTTAAATGCAATACAGAACCTTAACCAAAAATAAACTCTTGACCACGTAACTTACATATATATATGCGTAGTAAGTTTATAAAATTATAGCACCTTTACTCTGAATGCGAGGGCCTAACCTCCGACAGAGAACGAAATCGACCAGAATTGCACTTTGACAATATGCAAATAAATTTAGCAATTTCTTGACCTTATGAATCGAGAACTATATCAGAGATAAAAATGTATGGCAGTATAAAATGCACAGAAATAATTGGCGTGAAGACTCTTTCCAAGTTGACCTACTTTGAGTTGCCTAAACCTTTATCTTAGTTTGATTTGTGTAAATGTGTGGCAAAACTCTAAACAATGGTCACCTTTATTTGCTTACACACACACCAAAACTCTGCTTCAAAATACTGTTCTGTATCAAAAAAGATCTGACAGTTGTATTTAGTTTCCTGCGTCAGATCACAAGGTCTCTGTATATATAGTCTCTGTTGCACTGTGTTCTCAGTCAGACAATTCGAGTCGCTCTCTCAAAGTCGAGCAGCCATCCGCACTCCTCTTGGAACTGTCATTCTTGGGCAAGCATTCGTTCACCAACTCGAACAAGGCTCCGTTGTCACTCAAGCCTCAGGTGAAGGGTCACACTCACAGGTTCTGTTCATAGCATGCAGGAAGGGGTCGCAAGTTGTGGTAGGGGTTTGCTTCTTCAGACATCATGACGTTGTGGCTGATTAGTAAATCTTGAATGGATGCGGGTGTCACTTCTATATCATTCGATCATGTCCATCCGCCACGCAAGTTAAGATCTCACTGTAAGTGTACACAGCTACTCATCACTTGAAAGAAGTTTAGGCGGACACATTCTCTCGGCATGGAATGAGCTTGATACTTGTCTTTAATAGTTGTCATATCATAGCCGTGAGATCTGGCAAGAATGTACAGTGAATAAAGACTTGTAAATACATGAACATTCTGAACTGAGTATTTGACAATAAAGTACGCAGTAAGTGAACTTAACCCAACGTTGATGTGTGAAGCGTAAATTATTCCAGTACCAATTAATAACGTTACATGTACTTGTAAACTGACTTCATTATTTAACTAGAGAAGGCTCGACTTAAAACGTCTCTAAGAAACTATATATGAATCAACAATAACACTGTTTAATAAAATATCAATTCTATAAATGTTACCTTGTGGGCCTGCAGTAGGGGGTACACTTAACGTTAATATTTATCTTGATACTTAGGGTGTTTTGGAAAACTAGACGACATGGTTAACGTTGATGAGGCCAAAAACATGGTGTGAGAAAACGTGCAGGCGCAAGGCATTATGGGTAACCTAGAAAACCTTGAGAAATCACTAGGAGACAATCTAAATACGTCTGCAAAGTGAGATAATTATACTTCAAATAATCAATCATAGAAATACTGAAATGATCATTGTTGGGCCATACTACTAACTTATTTCTTAAGTTATAAACGTTAACGATCATGTGACCAAAACAAAGATGGCAGCCTCCATCAAAACACATGAAATACAAGTGAATGTCAAAGGTCAACTATGGAATGCGAAATCGGACGCTCTGAATATGGCAGCTGCGTAATCTTAGAACAAATGCAACCTGAACGGGCCCCAAGAGGGGGCAATTTGAGCTCGCGCGCACAGGGCGTCCGCTACACAAATAGGTTTGGCTTCAATTAGACTCTAAAAACAGGCTTACATGAACATGTTAATAGGACAGACTAGATAATGGACACGGGACTGTCCTGGACAGGCAGGCTTGGCAGGTAGGGCCTAAATAGTCCCAACCTGTCCAAACCGATTTTTGCCCTTTTTGGGGACAGGTGGATGGTTGTCTAGATGAGACCCTGGTAACTAACACAGTGTAGGTTGTAGCTCACGGCCTTTCTGACATGGCCTTTAACTGGGGGAAGGTTAAACGTTGGTAATGTTGACAAAACTGTTTCTGTGAGTATGCTTACTTTCTTTGAATCACGATACATCAAACAACTAAATCTGTAGAATTTTCATATCAATGGGGAGCCTAAGTCATGAGAAAAGTGCTCTCGCAAAGTGTAAGGGCCAAATCAAATCAACAAGTAATCTGATTGCATTTTCACAATTTTCTCGTTAATAACACAACGTAATATACTGAAACTTTCACAGGTTGGTTGTTTAATGTGTATCTTTATTCAAATAGAGAAAGCATACTCATGGAAGCAGTTTTTACATTACCAAAGCATACCTTACCTTCAATAACTACTGACAGTAAAATAGTAGAGAGGGTTGTATATAGACCCAAGTCCTCCCTCAGATTTGTCAGCATAAACCCACCTTTCCGTAAGACATTGGCAGTAATCTTGCTTTAAAGGTCCTTTTTTCCCCTCGGATATACATATTCACCTGTCAGTCGAAGCATAGTTAAAGAGAAGGTACAACATTGGTA
>CM055819.1:24129303-24215292 GCA_029582265.1 Zoroaster sp. YZ-2022
GGTCGTTCGAACGAGAACTAAGTCGTTCGAACGAGATAATAAGTCGTTCAAACGAACAGTAAGTCGTTCGAAAGAGATAATTAAGTCGTTCGAACGAGATATAGTCGTTCGAACGAATAGTAAGTCGTTCGAACGATAGTAAGTCGTCGAACGAGATACTAAGTCGTTCGAACGAGATAAGTCGTTCAAACGACATAGTAAGTCGTTCGAACGAGAATTAAGTCGTTCGAACGAGAAAATAAGTCGTTCGAACGAGATAGCATAGTCATATTATAAGCTGTGTGAACGAAATCGCACTTGATGGGTTAATGTGTAATAATTGGCCCAGGAATTTGAATACCCATACCCTTTTACAGTTGGAATGAGGTAATGCCTGAAAGAATATCGAATGAGATCCCAGTATTTTATGAAAAAATCAAGCTGCAACGTACTATTGAAAGTATTTTCCCCGACATGTATTGGATGATAAATCCCCTGAAGGTATTCAACAACCAAGATTAAAATGAGAGACACGGTGATTTTTAAAATAAAATAATGTTTTGTTAAAAAAAAAATGTCCTTGTTGTTTGTTTGTTGGGTGTTTGTTTGTTGTTTGGTTGTCTGCAGTAGACAACTTACAGATAGTCCACAGCGTGGATCAACAATTCGTAGGTTTTCAAAATCAGAAACTCCAACCCTTAATATTTCTAAATACTATATTTCACCTGTGGGCAGTATAGTAACCCTGGATCCAGTAAAAATATTGTGCACGTTTACTTCCCCACTCCCCAAAACTGGAACCGCCGCTGCCTCTTCAAGGAAAAACCCTTACAAATTATGAAACATTTCCAATGGGGAAAATAGTCCTGTGGTCAGTCAAACTAACACTGGATCGTCTTTAAGGGTTTGGAAGAGATTTACCCAGAATTGGCCACACTGCTAACGCACTTGTCAGTTGACCGCATTTTGTTCACACAGCTTATAATAGGACTTACTTATCTCGTTCGAACGACTTATTATCTCGTTCGAACGATTTAGTATCTCGTTCGAACGACTTATGCCCAGTCACATTTGCCCTACGGCTAGATACGGCAGCCGTAGACCTCCAAATGGAGATACCTGCGGCGGCCGCAGAGGATTTGCGGGGGCCTCAGGGTGGCCTTTAGGCGTATCCTATATTTTACAGACCGTAGGTCGCCGAGATTATAGCGCGGCGTTATAACTTTTTCTTTCCAGGTTCGCCGTAGCAATTAGACACGCCGTAGCCATGCCGTAGGCGGTTCCATCGTCGACCATACGTTGGCCGTACGGTGGCCTTGCGTTTGCCGTACGCTTGCCCTAGGTGTTATGACTTTTGTGGGCCCCAAAATATTGCGGCGGTCGCAGGAACCCACGGCCACCATAGGGCAGCCTCAAGGCGGCCCTACGGTACCCGTACGGTGGCCTTGCGGTATGTAGCAAACCCTGCGGCCAACGCAAGGCTTACGCGCGGCATGCGTACGGCCGCCGCGCGCCATCCGTACGGCCCCTGTGTCTTTTTTTGGCCTTCCTCCTTCCCTTCTCTCCTTTTCAGCTCTCTTCTTGGGAGGCATGGTGCACAACTTGAGTTTTGTGTTAATATTATAATAATCCTGGTGTATCCCGATGCGCGACTTGTTGAATGTGTAGAGACTTTGAAAACGCCCTGATATAAATACTCCCGGCGCTGACGTCAGTCTGGCCGCAGGTCGCCGACGGTCGCCGTAGGGTCTCCCTGCGGCGACCGTACGGCGACCGTGGCTCTGCTCTTGCTATTTGTCAAAACCCACGGCCGCCGCAGGGTCGCCTGAGGCAACCGTGCGTCATCACTTCAAAGGCCGTACGGCAGCCGCAGGTTTTCTGTCTCAAAAAATTTAAATACGCCATGCGGCTACCTTTTACATATGTGACTGCTAGTGTATGACACCGTGGGAATGTTCGGCGGCCGATAAATTTCTCGGCCAGATTTTAGACCCCACGGCCCCTTGGCAAAAGTGACTGGGGATTTATCTCGTTTTGGAGAATTGTTCGTTAAACACTTAAGTTCCAGAGATGCTCATTTGTTGTCTCTTCTGCGGCGAAATGTGTGTTTCTCTTGGTGAAACGGGCTGAGAAAGATCTAACAGTTAGCATTTCCAGCGTTTACTCTGGCAGTCCGCCAGACCATGCAGACGGACATCAGATCATGCTAGTCTAACTTAGTCTGTCGCAACACTGATCTTGGCCTTGGCTTGGTTCTCACCGTCATGACCGTGACGTTCTGCAGAAATTTCTCTCTCAAGAATTTCTAAATGCATGCACCCTCAGAACCTTCCAGTTTTTGCGAAATTAATCAATCGAGACCAGCTTTGGTCTGGAAACACTGTATCCCTGGATCACAATGTAAAATTCATTTACAATGCGATTTTTTGACGATCGCTACGTTTCCGCCATGTTGATCAACGCGGTTGTTAACGTTTACTCCAACCTCGTCCCAAGGTCGAGAGAGCAGTGTATACGAGGGGGTATGTTGAATTGCTCGAAAGCCCTGGGAAAAAAGTTTGATAAGTTCTGTCTAACGAGAGTGCTGATTGGCGGGGGAAAAGCTCATATAACAAAGCGTGTCTGAGTGGTCGAAAAGGGGCCTCTGTCACGTCTTCCAAAGCCTCTCATCTAGCAGTACAATTTTCCTCAAAATGTACGCAAAGGAGCAACTTTTTCAAGGGGTGAACATTCACTTTTTAGTCAACAATAATATTTTTGGTATATATGCAAGTTTTTATTGAGTACCTAGGTGAAGAGCACGAATGAACACAAAAACCTAACTCGGCCTATGGTCTATCTTTCCTTGAGTAAAATTCAATGTATCACAAAGTAAAAACAACTGATAATGTACTCTACAAATCTTCAGTGCTTAGAAACACAATACATTTACAGTCAGCAAACCCATAGCTCTATGCCGACTGAAAATTTATTCTGGACCGAACCTTGTTCTAGTAACTTTGATGCTTCGTTTGCCGACTGAGGCTCTATAAATGCCGACTGAGAAAAATTATTGGGGGTGTCACACCCCCCCCCCCCATCTCCAGCTCACTACTGCCCTGAGTGTCCTAAACTATTCTAAAGGGATCAAAGAACTGAAATAAATGTTTCTAAATGTTAATGTTATGTTAAATGTATAGATGCACAAAATGGTGTTAGGCCTAACGTAGTGTTGATGGTAACCGAACAAAAAGTGAACGATGACGTCTGTACCCCGCTTGATCGAGGTCTGAGCCCAATGCACCTCTCATGATCAGTGATCCCCCAACTCAAAACAATTATGGGTGTATCAATAAATCGATCGAGCCTCCCCCCCACCCCACACCTCTTCCCCGCTTATCATTGGGTTACAATGTAAAAATTGTGTTTAGAATTTAAACACACGCAAAATAAACGCGTTTAGGAATGCGTCTAAATGCTAAACGGCCATCCTCTGTACATGTCACAAAACTAAACGTGCTTAACTTGACACCTGTTCATATGGTTTTTAGCATTCAAACACATCACAGAAAAGCACAACCTTTGTGGAAAAAAAGTGAGTACAAGCTTAGTGTTTAGAAATGTGTTTAAATTCTAAACACCGTTTTTACATTGTAAAAAAAATGAATATTTATGATTTATCTCCTGAAACATCTCCCACGTCACCTCGTGAATAGCATTTCACACGTCCCTCGATCACTCCTTTATTTGTGCAGTATCAGGTTGTCAAAAGCAGTTCCACTGCACGGCCGGCCGCGGCCGTTATGTTAAAGTATTCAACAATTTGACGACCAAAATTCTATGCATTTGTGCATAAAAACCAAATCAAACGTTTGGAGATCATCAAAATATCTACTCATAAAAATATAAAAATTTTATGATAAATTATTCAACTCTTAGAATAATATTATTTAAGGGTATGTAGACTTCAATTTAAAAATTTGTGTCTGTATTATATCTACTCTAATTAGTTGATAATTCGATGATCCCCAAAGTTTGATTTGTTTTTCTACACAATGCACAGGGTTATATGGTCCTGAAACGTTTGAGTTAAACTAAATAATTTTTTAAGCAGGAGGTCGTGGGTTCGGATCCCGCCCGAGTCGCCTGTGAAGTTTTTTTTTACAGACATTCGGAAACATTATTTAGGGGTATGAAGACTTTAATTTAAAAATTCATTTCATTTATATAACTAACCTAATTAGTAGTTAAAAAGTGATTAGTTCATCTCAAACGTTTCAGTACCATAACCCTCTGTATTGTGCACAAAAAAAAAACGTTTGGGGACCATCGAAATATATATATTTAAAATTATTAATAATTGTGATAAAGTAATCAACTCTTGGAATATTATTTAGGGGTATGAAGAGTTTAAGTTAAAAATTCATTTCGTCTATATATCTACTCTAATTAGTAGTTAAAAACAATTGATCTAATGTTTGCCCTACACCGACATACAGAACTGCATACTCAGTGCATTCCGTGTGTCTGTGAAAAAAAATTCACAGCCGACTCGGGCGGGATTCGAACCAACGACATCCTGCTTAAAAAATGATTAGTTTATCTCAAACATTTCAGGACCATATAGCCCTATGCATTGTGCACAAAAACAAATCAAACTTTGGGGACCATCGAATTATCTACTAATTAGAGTACATATAATACAGAAAAAAAAATTAAATGAAAGTCCACATACCCATATTATTCCAAGAGCTGAATAATTTGTCATAATAATTTTATGCGGGTAGATATTTCTACGCTCCCCGTACGTTTGATTTGTTTTTGGACATAATGCATATAGGGTTACGTTCCTCAAACGTGTAAGATAAACTAATCACTTTTTAACTACTAATTAGTGTAAAATATATACGAAATGAATTTTTAAGTTAAAGTCTATATACCCCTTAATAATATTGAAAGAGTTGAATACTCTATCATAATTATTAATAATTTTATGGGTAGATATTTCGATGGCCCTAACCGTTTGATTTTTTGGGGAAAATTCCTCTCCCACTTTTGAAAAGGTTCCGATTTTGCTCCCCACCCAACTGTAAAAAATAGTTTATGATTCTCTAAAACTAAATCAAAAATATTCCAAAACTCAAGCAAACAGATCATGATCCAAAACTTTCCGCAATCTTCAAGTCCCTTATTATATCCTTATAGATTTTCGTGAAATTTGCCAAAATAGTCCACAATACGTCCTGTCATGGAATACTGCTCCCATATTTGGGCTGGTGCTCCAGCTTGTCACTTGGCCCTGCTTGACGGTATTGTTACGAATCTTACCCTTTGATTTTGATAAATATTAGCACCCCTTATAGTTCACTTCTTCCACTTCCAATATTTTGCTGACGATCCAATTTCAAGCAGTCTAAGTCCCAGGGTTGTTTCCCCGGACCCTCGATTGTCCGCTATGAATATGCAATCCATACAAGGATGCTCATGTATATCCAGCGCCAATGCAATGCATAATGCAACACCAGCGAGAGCCTTGCGTGCGTGCCACACCCTCCCGCCACGTGGCTTGGAGCCGTCACCGTGACTGACCCGCTCAGTCATTAGCCGTGGCCCGCGTGTAGTGCTCCCTACCCAAGCACAGCCGCTGTTCCCCTCATGCAGTAATAGCTTAGCATCCAAGCAAATAGCTTAACATGCCCGGTAAGCATTTTCCCCTTGAACACGCCCTCCTTTCTAAGTTGTCGATCACTTCACTTTCGTCAAATACCTTCCCTTATATGGAACAAGGACCTGTTGTATGTCATAATTTTGCACACGTTCCTACCCTTAGACGCGTAAGGCAAGCTTCTCATTGGCTAAGACGCTAAACCAGGCTAATTTTTTATTTATTCCTAGGCCCCAGATTTCTATATAAACCCGAGATTTCCTGATCTCAGCGGAAGTGCGATTCCGAATGATATCTGTGCGACTCGATCCATGACAGTGCGATATACCTAGTTAAACTTATATACTTGTGCTAAGTTCCGAATATGGTGTACGAATACCAACTATTGGGTACAGTCAGTGGGGACCATCGTTCGTTCATGCGGCTTGTCACTCGGTATACGGTATGGGCACTGCTATACCGAGAGACGGGCGGCTGGTCGGTCTCTACGACGGGGATCACCGGGGCTTGACTACACGGGGTGTCTGGACGGGGCCAGAGTGTGTATCAGACTGCATTAGCTACATGTAGGCGAACCAATGGCCATATCGACGCCCTGCACCATTGGTTCAACGAACGAGGCTCTGGAACGTAATAGTTCGGTATATCGCACTGTCATGGATCGAGTCGCACAGATATCATTCGGAAACGCACTTTCTGAGATCAGGAAATCTTGGGGTTATATAGGAATCTGGGGCCTAGGAATAAATAGCCAATGAGAAGCTTGGCTTCCGCGTCTAAGGGTAGAAACGTGTGCAAAATCAGGGTATACAACGGTCCTTGTTCCATATAAGGTAAGGTATTTGACGAAAGTGAAGTGATCGACAACTTAGAAAGGAGGGCGTGTTCAAGGGGAAAATGCTTACCGGGCATGTTGAGCTATTTGCTTGGATGCTAAGCTATTAGTGCATGAGGGGAACAGCGGCTGTGCTTGGGTAGGGAGCACTACACACGGGCCACGGCTAATGACTGAGCGGGTCAGTCACGGTGACTGTTTGGCCGTGGTTCACCCACGAACCGTGTTCGGTGTGAAAGGGTGGACTCCGAGGTAAGTATTCGGAAAATAGACTAAGTCCAAAGGACGGCTCCAAGCCACGTGGTGGGAGGGTGTGCACGCACGCAAGGATCTCGCTGGTGTTGCATTATGCATTGCGTTGGCGCTGGATATGCATGAGCAAAAGTAGCGTCCTTGTAAGGATTGCATATTCATAGCGGACAATCGAGGGTCCGGGGAAACAACTCTGGGACTTACTCTCTAAAAGTTTTAGATTGAAATTCACTCCAGTTGACTGAAACTAGGGACAAATATTTATCAATTTGTCACTAGCTTCAATCGGTTAGAGTGAATTCCAATCTAAAACATTTAGAGAGTAGACTACTTGAAATTGCATCGTCAGCAAAATATTGGAAGTGGAAGAAGTGAAATAGAGGGTGCTAATATTTATCAAAATCAAAGGGTAAGATTCGTAACATACCGAACTATTACGGTCCAGAGCCTCGTTCGTTGAACCAATGGTGCAGGGCGTCGATATGACCATTGGTTCGCCTACATGTAGCTAATGCAGTCTGATACACACTCTGGCCCCGTCCAGACACCCCGTGTTGTCAAGCCCCGGTGGTCCCTGTCGTAGAGACCGACCAGCCGCCCGTCTCTCGGTATAGCAGTGCCCGTACCATATGCCCAGTGACAAGCGAAGCCGCATGAACGAACGATGGTCCCCACTGACTGTATACCCAATAATTGGTATTTCATTTCATTTCATTTCATTTATTGATTTCACAGGTAGAAAAACAAATAAACACAAATTTACATTAAATTAACAGAAACAAAAACAATGGTAGCACCCCTGTAGGATTACAAAAAAGTAAACTAAATTACTGTCGAGTTGATCTCCTGATGCTACCACTTAGGAAGTAAACAAACATTGAATCACACAAAGAACGATAAATGGCTTTAGGCACACTTTTGAGATATAAAAATAATATTAAAATAAATATATATAAACTTAATACTACACAGTTTGCATTATGACATCTCCTATGCCAGGGACTAATAAATGTTTTCTAAGTGAATTAACAAATAAAGATAAACTATAAATAACTGTTTCTTTAACATTTGCTGGTAGCACCTCCCATAATCTAGGGAATCTATAAAAAAGAGAATGATGAGCAGCATTGGACCTAGCCATTTGATGAGAAAACTTAATAACTTCGGTGTGTCTACGATTAACATGGATTAGATTAATAGGAATGTCAAATTTATTATATAAACATTTAATAGCAAACACAATTGAAAGGAAATGAATTCTATTGTTTAAAAAGGGAATACCCAACTTGACACACCTGTCAGAATACACAATTTCACTATTGGAATTAATTAAAGCCTTTCTCGGCAGGCCTAAACAAAAACGGGTGAAACGTCTTTGTACCTTCTCAAGCGTTTCTTGCTGGGTAGTAAGGACAGGGCACCAGACGGGGGCTGCATACTCAAGTATGGGTCTGCTAATTGAGCGATTAAGTGAAATAAGAATTTTAGGGTCCCTAGTTTTAACTACTCTACCAATAAATCCATTTAGCCTAGTGGCTTTGGAAGTAACATTGCTAATATGGGTTTTCCAGCTTAAGTCCCTAGAAATAATAACACCAAGGTATTTGTAGTTATCAACATTTTCCAAAGTGTAATCACCAATATTATACAGTGGTTTAGCAGGATTTCTGGAACGGGTCACAGTCATTAGCTTACATTTATTTGGGTTTAAAGCCATACAGTTTAAATTACACCAGGTGTTTATGTGCTGCAGATCATTCTGGAGTGTCACTTCATCATCTGGAGTTTTAATGACTCGATACAAAACAGTGTCATCTGCATATTGACGAAGATTCGACTGAACACAAAATGGCAGATCAAAAGCAAAAATGTTGAAAAGTAAAGGTCCAAGAACAGATCCCTGTGGCACACCAGAATGAACTACAGCCCAGTCAGATGATGATCCCATAAACTGAACCCGTTGAGACCTATTTGTAAGATAATACTTGAACCAGTCCAACATTGAACCACAAACACCATATTTATGTAATTTGTTCAAAAGAACTTGATGACTCACACGATCAAATGCTTTAGACCAATCTAAAAAATATGGCATCAATGCGGGAGGGTTTCGGAACATCAAGTGCATTGGCCCAGCTATGATAAAGAGTTGTCAATTGGGTATTCGTACACCCTATTTGGAACTTAGCACAAGTATATAAGTTTAACTATTGACATGTACCGTACCTATACGCTACCACTCCTGTCATACATCTTACTAGTGCCATTGATAAATAGTGATGTTAATAATAAACCAACCCCATTGATTGAGATTGTCGCAACAAAGTTTGTGTCCGACTATTATTTGTTGACCCACGATAGTGGGGAATGCAACAGTATTCAGCGACGTATTGTAAATTTAGTTGGACATGACTTGGCTTCATCTCTGGAACCCCTATCTCTCCGTCGCTCTGTAGCCTCATTGAGCCTCTTTTACAGATACTATAATGGTAGGTGCTCCAAAGGACTTTCACTGGTTGTTCCACCTAACTGTACCTTTGGCCGCACCACACGTTTCTCTGCTCATTCTCATCCTTATACTGTATCTGTCCCCAAAGCAAATACCTGGCGGTACTCATCCAGTTTCTTCCCACGTACTGCCTTACTTTGGAATTCATTACCTGTATCCTGCTTCCCTGCCACCTATAACCTGTCTCAATTCAAACGCAACATCAATAGTCATCTTTCTACTTTTTTGATTTCCTCTTCTCTTATCCCCTTTCCCCTATTTAGCCCTCACCTTGAGTGGCCTGTAAGGCCTTGTGATTGGAAACTACTCATAAAAAAAATACTGAAACATTTCACAATTTTTCTTTGACGGGACCCACCATTGTTCCATAAAGTTGGTCTATCATTGACACATGTAACACTGTAAATTAAATATTAATTTTTTAGACTTTCTTGTAGTTATAACCACGTACATGTACAATTTGTACATGTACAGTACGCCGCTACTCCATTCAGCTACATGTATGTATGAAGTAATAAAGGAAGGAATTTTACTCCCTTCTTGGGCAGCGCCCTCATGCGGCACAGAGGATTATTTTATGCGGATAATTATGTTTACGGTAGAATATGGGTAGAATTAGCCTGAAGATCTGACGTCACGCTTTGATTTGATAGGATATAGACAGGATAGGGGACCAGTCTACGGTAGAACTAGCAGAACGAGGCAATGAGCGCAACATGAAATGTGGCAAAAGGGCTAGCAAATCAAATTTCATTAATCATTTGCATTGTAAGCAAGCTTAATTTTTACAGCGCCCTCATTCGTTTCAGAGCTTCATTTACTTCAGATCCTTGTTTCAATAACTTTCATGTTGTTCGCGAGAGAGGCGATCGCCTTGCCCACCTGGCGCCCTGGCCTTAGACTATTTGGAAATAACTTCTACAAAAACTCGAGCCACATGTACGTGTGCATTTATTTCCGGGTTGTCTGCTGTCTGAGTAGACCATACTTTCAGACTTGATTTTCTTCTGTATCTGAACATTCAGAACCGAAAATGGTGTATATGAGAGTTGTGAGTCGTTCTGAGTCCAAGTTGCATCTAGCAAGGAGACTAGTCCTGGACTGAGATCATAGGCCACAAATTATGGGTGAGTTTTGCAGTTTGGCCCCGCCTTAATACTACTAGTACTACCGTGACAGTGCACAGAAGGCCGGGGTAACCATAGTGCGTAGAGGAGGCCACTGGCAACAGCTAATCATAATGCCATGCTTAGTGGCCTGAATGGGTTGTTTCAAAAATTGCACTGATTGTAGGAGGGTTAAAAGATGATAGAGTACACAATTCAGGAAAGGAAATTGTAGTCAAGTTAGGATTGGAAAGGATATTTTGGGAGATTTTGTATTTTTGAACAATGAACGTATGCACATCCAATCCAATGACAATGTCAAATGAGATGTTGGCCATTTTGTGGTGGTTGGGTACATGGGTTTGACAAGGTGGTTGGATTCCTTTACTGTTAATGTTATGCATTATCATAGTTTTGTTGTTTATTTTAGTTTGCACAAGCAGTTCACAACAACTGATACATGTATCGTCCATGTACGTAATTCGCCGCACTCGTGAAATGACGCACCTACCTTTGGCTCAGCATTTCTCGGAAAACTTACAAAACTATGGCGTATTAGTAGTTGCATAAACTTATCTAAGTCATGCTTGTTATAAAAATAAAAATCATAGTGAAATTGTATGATTTAATGGAAAGTTAGTGCTTGTGAAAGTGGAAAAAGTTGTCCTGCGACGTGCCATGACACTTATACGAACAGCGCAGTTGCATCGCGCTAAATTTTTTAGTAGGTGTGAAGGGGCGCTATAACTTCTGTTGTGTTGAACACTACCAACTCCCAATGGTTTTAACAGATGCCTAGAGGTCCTCTAGACCCTAGACAACAATTTGAAGCAAAAAAACAAATGTAAGGGCCCTTTAGGTTGATGTTTATTTTAGTTCTGATAATGCTTTTTCCTCTACCCCAAATCGACATAAAATATACCCTATTATGTGTACCCATAGCAGTTATAGGAATAAACATCTCTCATCCTTTGGCTGATGGCTCCTGCTTGTCTGTAATAATGTTCTGCCACACCATAGTGGGTAACTGTGATAAGCCGCTTAGGAGCTGAAGTCAATGGCCTTGTGTTGACAGATGGGATTAGGATTTGTACACGGTCCTATGGGACCATGCAGGATTTGTACACGGTCCTATGGGACCATGCTTTTTGCAGTAGGATTTTTTGGGTCAAGGGTTCAAAGCAGGCTAATGGGAATTAACCATGCTATTTGGGTATACTTCAACAGTAAACTTACGGAATTTGAGAAATTTTGGGTAAAAATCAACGGAGTAATTAGGTTTTGTTTACAAACCTAACAAAATTAGCGCCATGGCACGACGCAGGGTTCCACTGATTTTACTAGATACAAATAGTAGGAGATTTACATGACCTCAATTTTGTTTTCACGAACATCTGTGATTTTATTGTTCTATGCCGTCAACAAGCTGTTGTCTGTGGAAACCAAAATATATGAAGGCTTTGCATTTGCAATGATTTTTTAAAGAAATACTGATCCTCAAAATGGACACATTCCTTATAGAAGAAGCGAACGAAGACTACTTAATTCGTTGGTGTTTATTTCGACGGTAGTGGAAAATTATTGAGAAAATGAAACATTAATATCATGGTTATGAAAAGAAATCTTTTATTTGACAAAATGTTAACAGCATTTTTACACATTTCAAAGTTTTAAAGTACTTTTTGCAAAAAATTTTACCACCTTCCATTTTATTGGTCTTTCAAGAATATTGATTAAAAGTTTTGAGAGCTTTCCAAATTATACATTTTTTTTTCAAAATCGAAAACAATATTTTTATTTTCAAGATAAAAACAATTTTACAACCATCTGGAATAAGATGAAACATGATTCAACTGTTTTTCTTCTTGGGTACATTTTCTGTGCCCCCATCAACTTTAACAGTTTGGGGGTGAATCATTATACCAACATCAATTTTTTGACGACCACAATTCTGTGTGTCTCAAAAAACGGCGCTCAAGACGTCCACGCGTATGATCATGCATTGAAATTCAGCATTTTACAAGAGAATCCTTCACTGAAACAAACTGAAACACCAAACTGCTAATTTCATTTGTAAGTTACCGTCCAGTTGATTATATAACCTTAGGTGCGTCATTTAGGGTAAATTGAGGATAATTACTAATTCATTTAAATGTTTTCATAATTGACATAAAAGTTAAAGTGCTGTGTACATAGTCTGCTGCCCTCTCGTGGCTCAAGTCTCCATTGTATTTTTAGTAGGGGCCAGTATCCAGTATGTCAACATTTTGTCATCACCTATCACAGCGCCCTCTTGCGGCGGGTTTAGAAAAATAATTTTCTATCTCAAAAACCATAGGAAATTTGAATATGACTTCTGTGAATAAAGTGATTAGTGACATGTGCAATTACAAAGTTGCATGTCTGAGTGTTTTTTTTATTGTATTTCAGTTGGATGGCGTTTTCTACGACGATCGACCAAGAAAAGATACCTTAGTTGCCCTGCTGAAACAATATGCTAAGGAAAAGAGAGTGGATAACTTTGGCCATGCTCTGGCAACCCTGCTCACTACGCCATCTCAAAGATTACTCTTTGAAGATATCAGGTTAGTTCACTCCTCTTTTCTTCAGATGATAAGTTGCTTATTTGGGGGATTGATTGTAGATTGAATAGGGGCAGGAACAGATTTCTGTTTCGTAAAAAAAAATTAACATTTCATATTGAATTTAACTTGTTTGAAGAGGGTAGAGACCAAAACTATTAAAATTGTAAAAATTTAAATAAAATTAAAATTCTGTTCAAAATTAACTCTCTTAAAACCCTCCTAGTCTCAAAACCATTCGTTTTTAATGGGGTTTTGAGGGATTACTATAGCTGCACTTTAGTGGCAAGTAGCTACAGAGGTCAAAATCCTCTTAACCACAAAACGGAACATACTAGTTAACAGGTATGACAGATTAAATTACAATGTTCAGTTCTCTTAACCACAAAACGGAACATACTAGTTAACAGGTATGACAGATTAAATTACAATGTTCAGTTCTCTTAACCACAAAACGGAACATACTATTACTAACAGGTATGACAGATTGGTTTCTGTAGTTATAAACTACTCATGTATGAATGTGTACAGACATACATCTGTTAAATTAACCCTCCTACTTGTAACTATAGCTGACCCAAATGTGCACACAGGGGCATTTTTGATTGTTTTTTTACTGTAATTTTGACCACCCTGAACAATACAAGACAATCGGTTGACTCACTTTAACCTGCAAATGTACTTCCACACGTAAGGTTTGACAGTGATCAACTTTTAAGTGCACTACATATACATGTACCTTGGCAAGTACGTACATGTATATTTGACAGATTTTGACCCTTGCAGTCATAGAAGGGTTAAAGGAAGGTACATGTACAACATTGGTAATGTATGCAAAACTAGTGTGCTTACTCTCTTTGAATTAAGCTATGAAGCAAACAACCTGTGAAAGTTTCAGCTTATTACATTTTGTCGTTAACAGGAAAATAGTGAAAATGCATCAGGTTTTGTGTACATTCATTCTAAGGTACATGTAAGAGTAATGGAAAATGGAAAATGAATAATAAACTTTCTCAGAAGTGACCGGACCTCCATAAAAAAAATTCTGGGAAGATTGATGCCATCGTCCACTTAAAGGGACAATATCGTCACGATCAACAGGGCATGGAATTGGAGTGCTAGTTTTCAGTGAATGAAAATAATACCCACATGATATGGTCATGATATTACCGTTGCTGCTGCATAAATAATTGGATTTTTTAAATATTATTTCCAATAGAATATTTGTCCCGCCGAAACACAGACAGAGGTTTGACTTTATGGTCACTCAAAGTGCACCGACTTCTGGCAAAAGGTTTGTACAATTAATGTATATACATGTGCATGTATACTAAAAATTCTTTTAACAAAGTTTTTGTTTTTTGAAGGCTTTACATATCAGGCATGAGAATGGGTGAGTATAAAAAAACAGGAAAAATTTTTTAAGTTGGAGTGCAACTTGTTAGAGTCCCAAATTTGTGTGCGAAGCACACAACACGAGCAGCCAAGAGCCAAAGTCCCTGACGGGGTCCAGGGCCCGCTTAAGGGCCCTGGAAGCTCTTGGTATTTTAGACGCTCTATGGTGGTCTCTGATGCATTTCTGACACCTGTTTTTCCAGGTAGAAGTGAGCTACTCTGGTAAGATTTTTCCTTTTTTGAAAAAAAAATAATAGGTTTAATGGAAAATACAGAATGTAAAATTGTGCACTATTTTTGCTTTTTATTGATTGCCATTAGTGATTAAACACCTGTAACAAAAAGAAGTGAACAATGACAAATTAAACCCTTTTGAACAGTTTTTCATATACGAATACAAAGGTAAAATTACTATTTCTGATTCAGGAAGAGAGATTAGCGAAATCCATATGTACCCCCTACACCTCACCCCAAACCGCGAAACATGCTGCCTTGCCGCCATTGTTAATATTACTTTCCACCAATCATGTGTTTTCGTTGGTTCCCAATATATCTTTCGCTGATTGTGAGGCAATAACAGGTACCAGTTTCCCATGGCCTGCGATTTCAGTCGTGCCGCGCCGCTCATTGGTTCGTGTACAAACTTGCACGTACACACGGTACAAAACACGTGCATTGTTTTGTCAGTAGACTTTCAAAAGTCTCCACACGTGTATCTTTGCTGCAGCAGTAAACGTATTACGGGCAAACATTATTGAACCGTACCGTTAACGAAGCGAGGAATGAGACAAGTCTATACATCCATTGCGTCTCTCGCTGCTGCATGCGCGGTGCATGGAAGACCGCAAGCCGCATATCGGGCCAGCTGCCGGGCGGCAATTTATTGTTAACTTGCCGTTTTTTTTTCACGAACGCCGTGTGGATCCGCGATATACGATTACAAAGGTAAACTTACAATTTCTGATTAGAGAAGAGGGATTAGCGAAATCCAAATGTATACCCCCTACAACTCGCCCCCCAAATTTTATATCAAATTCACACTGAACTCAAAGACCACAAATTTGAAAGGGAAAAAAACGGAATTCCGGTTTAAACCGGAAGATTCTCATGCATGACATATCAGTCCGGGAAAACTCCAAATACGGCAACGTTGCTGTATACGGCAACCAGTTGCCGAATAATGAAACTTCCGGTGTGTAAACGCGAAATACAGCCAAGGGGTATACTACTGAATAACCGATGTTTTTATTGTTCTGTGTCTTTAATTAAACATCTTAATCATTGTTCAAATCAATGTGGATAGGGTCATTTGGAATGTGTGGTAAGTGGGGTGGGGTAGGGATCGATTGGGGATGGGTGGGGATTGGGCGGGGTGTGACCAGTAGGGTGCGGCAGTAGAAATATGTGTGTAATTGGTGGATTGCCGGAGAGGGGCTGGTGTCTTGATTGCTTGGTTACCAGCAGTGTAAGCAATCTACTTGGCAGAAGAGCATGGTCTTATAAATTGAACAACTGTATTAATGAAAATATGGACCTCTTATAATAAAAAAAATACGAGACTATTTATTTTATATTTGTTTTTGTCCATTGGTTCAAATCAAGTTAGAATAAAAATCAACACATACAGCACTCTGTAGGCAAGATTGTTAAATATTGAATTTCAGAAAAATTTTCAATTATTCCAGTAATTTGTTCACATGCTAATTATACAAAGCAATTTTTATAAGTAAAGGTATTGACAGAGCGAATGTTTTGTAATTGTAGTTTTATTTAGGCGCATTGTAAAAACAAGGACTAGTAATTTTTGTATAATCACAAAGATCTGCTGTAAAAATTGAAATAATTTCTCCATTTTAATAAATATTGCTTTTGAATTTGATTCATTTACTAAATTGCAATTGCAATCACGTACTTAGTAAAATAAATATTTAGTAAATTAGAAATTTTAATAAATATTAATATTTATAAAAATAAATATTGCTTTTGAATTTGACTCATTATTTACCAAGCTGTGATTGCAATCAAGTACTTATTAAAAATAAATATTTAGTAAATTATAAATTTGTTGTCATTACAAAGAAAGATTTAAATAAATCAAATTAAGAAAAATTTCATTTGTTAATGTTGTTTAATTACTGTGTATTTTGTTCATGAAAGTTATAACTTATAACTGTTAAAACTGAAACCAACTTTAAAATGTATACAGGGCTGGAACACAATCTTTGATAAAGGGAAGGTACAACTTTGATAAAAATGAAATATTGTTTTTAAATTTGCACTGCCATCATTGTCTGCTGATATGGAGAAGTGTACTATTGTACTTGTCTGCTTGAAGTGAACTGACAATGGAATTTGCAGAATTCAACTCGGAAGTAATATTTTGGTGGATGACTTTCGTAATGTTCAATTAGATTCTTTGTAAAGTTACTGGTGTTTTTGCACCTTCCCTTTATTGAATTTTGAAAGTGGTGCTGCCACAACTTCTTCAGCCTAATATAATGATCGGGTCACTAGGACGGGCCAAGTGTAGTGAGGAGTGATGTGATTCACCAGGTCTTCGGCCAAAGCCTTTCTCATACTTCCAAGTAGGTTCAATACTTAATGTCACTTTACATCTCGTCTGAATTTCAAGCTCCTTTGCTTTCGTATTTCAAAGGTTTAAAACTTTAATTATCACATAAAAAGCCCAAAGGCACATGAAATTACATTATCGGACATTAGTCCCTACGGTACAAGTTTTTAAACGGCAAGAACAATGCTGCGGCTTCGTTTAAACGAGAACGGCGATGGTTAGGTTTCTCAATAATTTCTTGGTACATGTCTTGTGTTTTCGCCGTCCTTTCTCACTTTCAACGTCAGCTTCAAGGCTATTTATCATTGTCAAAAGGTGCTGGCTTTAATCACAATGTATAAATGCAAAATATGTCTTCTTTTACTTCTATTTTTATCCAATAATTGAGTTTTGTTTGTATAAATGTTGTCGGCGATTTTAGTTTCCCGCGCTTCCAGAGCTTTTCCCGCGAAGAAAGACGTTGATAATTTCCAATGTAGTGTATATTTAAAATACAATTTAAAAAAAGGTGTTTACTCATATTAACATAAATAATGTTATTTGTTTAATTTTAATTATTATATTTTTGAGAACAACAACCATGTTTAAAGTTTTGTTTCATGAACCATGCGTAAAATAATAATCTTGATTGAGGATGTATTCTTGCACGTCAAAAATGGAGTCACGCGTTAATTGTCGGATGGGCTAGAGTGTTGGTATTAAACGGTCATTTGCAAGAAAATGCACAGATAACTTTTTGATGTGCGCAGATAGGAATTTGGGTAAGGAACCAAAGAACATATTTTTATGGTTTTCACTAATCCAATTTTGCATATTTCGTTTCCCTTTTTGAGTTTGAATGAAAGAGTTGCCGTATATGGCAACCTTAACGTTGCCGTATAATGAAACGTTGCCGTATTCAGCAACTCAAGGTTGCCGTATATAGCAACGTTGCCGTATTTGGAGTTTTCCCGGACTGATATAGGATTAGGATGCATTTTTATAATAAAATTTGGCAAAAGTAAAACCTGCTCGAAAAAGGTTCTTTTCAGAACCCTGTACAATGTACCTCACTTATATTTGAGATAAACAAATAGTGTTACCAATACCACAACTTACAAGCGAAAACGATATCTGTTACTACTAGGCCTAGTAATACTATAAATAATGGATAGGGCCTACTAATTTTGGTTCATATTTCTACATATTGTACCATTACATTGTTTGCAGATTTAAACCAAGATTTTAAATTTTAAAATAGTTGGAGGAAAAATCCTGCCTTGTTAGTTTCCAACTATTCTTTTTCATTCCACAATCTTATTTCTGCCCCCTAGAGTGGTTCAAATCGATCGTAGCAATGGTTCCTTTGGCTTCATGCTCGTTGGCCACAGTCATGATAGAATCCATCGATCCCGGAGGGACGGCGGAGAAGGCAGGGCTACAGCTGGGCGATCGGATCATCAGACTCAATGGACTGGACATCAGGAAGAAAACTCATGACCAACTCATCATGCTGATGAAGGGAAGTGGGAGCTAGTGCTCCAACGATAGCCGTCGAGTCAGGACAACCGATACCATCAAGTGGTGTGTAGTTTTTCCTGTTTTTTTTCTTGTCAAGATTTGTCTACTTTATCTGTAGTGAGAGGTCATGAATTATGCAAGTCCATAGAATTAGCCCTGATATAAATATATTAACTTCCTTTAACCCTAACCTTCCCAAATCCTCTTTGCTAAAGTGAAGGATTTTGAAGGATTGAGGTTATTGGGCATAGGCCTACTTGCCTTTCCATGGTACATGTACATCTATGTTTGTTGTAGTGATTGCAAGGTCAGTGCTTGGGTCAGTGGACACTGTTTATTGCTCCATGCATGCAGGGAGGGTCCCTGGCCATGTACATGTATCACAGATTAGAAACACATGTGTGCATACATGTACATGTCATGTGCTTGCTTTACTACTGAAGGATTTTGGAGGATTCAGGTTTTGTGTAAGCAAATGGGTCTAGGGAGTTAGGGTTAATAGCATTTTAAATTTGTGTACATCACACTTACCAACCAGATCAGTCAATCTTTGCTGTTTGATTGGCAGGCTGATTGGTCGATCTCATCAATTAGCTGAACTTTAATTTCTGCCCTGTTTTCATTCTTGTGCTATCAAGGTTACTCGAGCGCTCCATCGGTCACGACCCGTAGCCTGACCGCAGCCAGCGATGTGTCATCCGTGTCCAACTGGCTCTCGGACTCTGTTCACAGCAAAGGGCCAGTGGATGAATTAGGAGATGTGAAAACTGGTCCCATGTCAAGACAGGACTTGTACGCAGTGGGAAGGACCTTCAAAGAAATGGTTAGTACTGAAGATTTGTTGTCAGTAATTTACATGTATTTGGAGCAGAAATTTGTATCATTAAGGGTTGCAGGCCAGTGATTTTTACAAATCTCCCTTTGCCTCAGAATTTTCTTGAAAGACAAGAAGTAGCCATCAAGGAAAGAAAGAAGTAGCCTGTATTGTGTCCAAACCTCTAGTTTCTTGTTTGTGGGGATGTGGAGAGTCTGTAAATGCTCCAAAATTAAATATCTAGGAGATACAGGTGGCTTTAATTTGTCCTCTAAACCAAAGGGAGACCCAGGCTCGCTACCCATTTTTCAAGATTTTTTGGGGGTCAAATCACACACCTGGGGTTGACTGTGTTTATGAGATTGGTAAGCTGCTTTCATCATGTAGTCAAATGATTCTTTTGATTGAAACGAATGAATGAACTAATATTTGACATGCTCTCACAATAAAGTCAGCGTTTTTCAAAATTTAGATTTTATATTTTTGTTTGTTAATTCTGTTGAATAAGAGCTTTTAAGTGGTATCTCACACTTTGAATTTGTAAAATATTGAATTTATGAGGCCATCAGCATATTACATTGTGAGAATTGATGCTCACTTCTGGTGGGAGTGTTGAAAACCAATCATTCTTGGTGGTCAGATTGGTGTTAGTGGTACTTCCTTCATATTTCTCATCTGTGGACCCAGGTTCAAATTCCACTAGGTCCCTGGCAGACATGTGGATTGGCTATTCAGTCCACCATGGGTTTTCCCATAGAATATTCGGTTGTCATGATGTCATGCCTATCCCATGGAACGTCTTCAAATATTCTCATTTTCTTGCAAACAGATGGAGCATCATCTTATTAGCCAGGAGAGGAAAATGGTGAAGAGGGCCCTACAGGAGTATCATCAATGCAGGTGAGATATTTTATATAGTCTTGTATCTATGGGGTGACACAGGAGATGTTTTCTTCCTTTCTGTCAATCCTGGATGAAAAAAAATGTTTATAAATCAACAATTTGTGAGTTGAATTGTATGATCATTTCCATTATATGAACAAAAATGTATGGAAACCGTCCTTTGAAATTTTCACCTTAAGAAATTTACTGAGCAAATTTTTCTGGTAAGCAATTTATTTATGCTAATCAGCTCTGTGGAATTGAGCCTTGTAATGGTTAAGAAATTGCAAATGCTTAAAGCACATAAAGATTTGGAAACGTGTAAGTACTGAATTAATTTTTGTTGCTTCCCTCCAAAACTACAACTATTAACCAGTTCACATCGGAGGCCGTGTATACACGCACATACAGCGGATCGGAGAGCGTCTAAACATGCCACAGGATTCTCGGGAATATTTGTATAGATTCCCGGTCGACGTGGCAACGAGCCATAAGCATACGGTGGAAGACGCGGTCTCCCCGGTCACGCTCTGGTGAGCACCATTGTTCGTGTTTGTGCGGTAAAAATAAACCCGCCACGGGGGTTCGGAAAAACTGTTTTATTCTCGACGCGAACTGGTTAAAAGTTAAAAACCAAAAAAAATCATACATTAGCTGGACTCGCTGTAACAGTATCTCTTGAATTTCTCCGTCAGAAATCTTGACGGTTTGATCGTGGAGTTATTCCCGGTGCTTGACACCAACGCCAAGCGGACGCTGTGGCCGTACATTATCCAGATACTCCCTGAAGAGGAACAGGAGGTCTGTAAGAGGAAGGTCATCTATCTCATTGATCGACACGCCGCAGGTAAGTCAGTCTGGTGGACTCCAAAGCAACTCATATCAGAGGAATGGTTTGGTCTGTTTTTAACTCGCAGACCCTCTAGTCTGTGCTAAACTCACAGACCGTCTAGTTAATTGGTGAACTACAAAAGAGTGGAAATGGGTAAATGCAATTTGGTCAGTATCTGTCTTCAGTTTGCTGCATGGTTAGATGCCAAGCTGTTTATGGAGAAAGGTCAATAATTGTATGAAGAGACTGGTTCATACTTCACCCGAACACGAATGAGATACGAATTGTGACGTCTAAAGCCGAGATTCGAGCAAATGATCCGAAAGATGATTTTGGCTTGCGTGAATCATTCCCCGCGAATTGATGACTCAAAATTGAGATTTTATATTTTATATATTCACGTGAAGTATGAACTGGGCTTAAGTTGCATTTCTTTTCAGATTACTGGATTTGAAAAATAAAATGAATTGTTTGATTCATGATTGTGTGAATGTATGATATTCATGTCTGTTAATCTTCGGCAATTCATGTTCAGCCATAATTGCCATGTATGAATATATCATTCTATTAATACAGAACTAGCAAAGGCAAGGTATTTATGGAAATAGCTCAGCATTGCAAGTTCACATTTGCTGCAGAGCAGATTATTTCAGACTTTCTAGATATCAAGGGAAGACACTGCCTTAAACAGTGACTTGACACCAGTGCTAAGCTAAAACAGCAACAGTCACTGTCAGCACAACACACAAGGAAGATCGTGTCATCTGGCAGGAACTCGGGAGTGAGTTTCCAAAGAACCTTACAATTAGAAGAAAGTTTGTCTTGCTCCAGCGTAATCCAAGTCCTTCACAAGAACTTCACGATTCTGTGGATTCGTTCATGCTGTTGTAGGGCTGTGCCGGGTATCCGGGTATCCGGATACCCGACCGAAACGGTCATTACCCGGTTCCATTTTTCGATTCCAATTACCTGCAAACGACTTAAATTCAGACTTAACATTTGAGCGGTGCGAACAGAAATCTGTGACTCTTGAACAATATAATTTTTACACATTTACAGACAATTATCTTTAAATTCAAGAGATTGCACTCCAATAAAGAAAAGATCGATTTAAGTGTGGTATCCTCTGTATTATAAAAGTCAATTTGTTACCATTTACAGTACATGTATTTGTACACTACCGGAGGCATGTTTTCAACAAAAATGAAAACGGGTATCCAAAGTTTCCTGATTTCGGGTATCCGGTTCCAAAAATATCCGAAAACGCACAGCCCTATGCTGTTGTGACGAACTTTGACCCCTACCTACACTCAAAGTCTCTTACAATCAGAGCCATCCTGAATCCCAGTCTTAGCCAGTTGTTGTTTATTAGTATGAAGTGCCCCGAGTATTGTCGGCAAGATGTAAAACCGAAGTCAGTATTACCCAATTTAATGGAACTGCTATTAAGCAGAACTTATTGCTTAGCAAATTTATCTGCTAAGCAGCTCTATGAGATTAGCCCCTGTTTGATTCAACATTTACGCTCTCTTTGTCCATGCCCGATGCTGAGGGCGCTGTTTGCTTAGGGAGGAGGACCAAACTCCGGTATATAACCCAGACCTCCCTATTCCATGCCGTGGTATCAGCCAAATCTCTCAGTTACCTACGTAACCCGACACCAGCACAAAGAATTTTCTCCCATTGTAATTGAATTTTTTCATCATCATTTTTTCCAAGAATTGCTTTGTTTTCTTTATGACGGTTTTACATCATAACCATTTGATACTGACCCTTGTCTAATCCTTTCTGCATTTACAGATTGAGAAACTCAAGAAATACAGCAACAAGGTTTCTCAACTAACGATGCCAGACAAGTTTGCCTATGAGGTATGTCACATAATCATAGGCCTGGGATTTTTCAGGATTTCCTTTTTCATTTTGTTTTTACAAATCTCCCTTTGCCTCAAAAAATTTTTTTAAAGGAGAGAAGTAGCCACCAAGGAAAGAAAGAAGTAGCCTGTATTGTGTCCAAACCTCTAGTTTAAACTTCTAAAAAATTAAACATCCAGGAGGTTCAGGGGGGCCTTGTCCTCAAGACCAAAGGGAGACCCAGGCTCGCTACTCATTTGCAAAAGTTGAAGATTTAATAAATTCTGTGAATCATTTGCCGATAATGTACATTAACTAACAAATAATTTGATTCGAATACATGTTTGTTTGAAACATAAACCAGCCTTTATACTAATTCATTGAAAATTTATACACATTTTATCTAAATGGATTGATTTCAAGAAAAAACATTTTATTTGCATAGATGAGTCAGTTGCTGGGTTACAAGCTGCGTATTGAGAGCTTATTGTTCAAAGCCAGCTTTGAAGAGAAGATGGACGAGATATCCAAGCTGCTGAAGGTGATTGAACAGGCAGCCATCGAGCTCGAAACTCGCTAAAGTGCTGGAGGTCAGTAAATAAAAATATACTTGTGAGAAATTAAAAACTCATTAAAATGAATCAAAAATTACAAAGATAGCAAAGATGTATTGAGTATAAAAACATTCTTGTTAAAATGGATATTTTGTGTTGGATGATCAATTTAAGAGCAGTGGAGGCTCATGTGAAGAAACTGAATTCAGTTCTGCCCAATTTTTGTTTTTGCTTTACTAGATTTGAACCTGCTAGATTTGAAACGTAAGGCCAATAACTACTATTTTTAGGTTTATGAAATTCTTGCGTTGGGTGATAAGCAATTGATTTAATTTTGCCCTACACCGACGGGTGTGTAGCACTGTATACTCAGTGCTTCCTGAGTGTCTGTGGAAAAAAGTTCACAGGCGACTCGGGCGGGGTTCGAACCCACGACCTTCTGCTTACTAGTGGAGAGGTCTTAACCTCCGAGATTGCCCGATGATTGGCCAGCTAGAATCCTATATAGCAGCGGGTTCCGCGATATTTATAGGTTGATGAAATTCTTGCGTCGGGAGATAAACAATTGATTTAATTTTGCTCCCGACATGTGTATAGCACTGTATACTCAGTGCTTTCCGAGTGTCTGTGAAAAACTTCACAGGTGATTCGGATGGGACTACTATTTTGCATTTATATACTACAGGTCCTTTAGGTTGGTAAGCAGTTTGCAACACCTAATTCTCTATTAATCTTTCTTTTTTTAATATTTGAATATTTTATAAAGGAGCTTCATAAATTCACATCTTTTTTTAATGAGTTAGGCATTAAGCTTTGATTGGTTGATTGAATGAAAAAAGAATGTTTTAATGCCTCGTTAAAAGTTCATTAAGGTGACTCTTGGAAATTGCAGTTTGTCAAGGTACAATTGGCCAAGAGCACGGAATATACATACTTAATGTTAAGAGGTCTTACTATATATAAAATAATACTGATATTTAAAATTTAAAAAAAAAATTAAAAAACAATCCTTATGAAGACACAGTTTAAAATTTTTGATGGTATGATTATATTTGCAGGATAAAATTCTCATTATAAAATTAAAACCTTGATTTTCACTTGGTGCTGGCCATGGGAAACTACATGAATAAAGGGAACCAGAGAGTTGCCGGGGCAACGTACGGGCTTCAAAATCACATTCCTCACTGAGGTAAGACATCAAAACAAGGCTGTGTGCACAGATTTAATAAAGTTCCTTTTCACATTGTGTTATTTTTTGTCTGGTTGCCTGACTGCCACTCTAAGATTATGACAAACAAATAATTGTTGGTAAGGCACCACACTATTTTGGAATTTTGGATTTGGAAATCAAAATGGCCGCCCTTTGAAAAAGATCACTTTCTTTGCTTTACTTTTCAAGTCATTACTTTTAGAAATCTCACATTTCTTTTGTTCAGAATTGAATTTTCAAAACCTCTCTTTTTAAAAACAATTTAAAGAATAAGTTCTAACCAGATAATGGTGCGGCCATTTTTAGTCTCCACATGCAAGTCTGCGGGAAGCAAATTGATGCTCAATTCCGAAATAGAATGGTGCATTCGGTGTCATGACCCATTAGTTGATCCTTACCATACAATTATTAGGGAACTAGACAGTGAAGGCACCTGTGTGGGACACGGATAAAATACTAAAATGATTTACGAGTTTTCTAAGAAGTGATATTTTGCATTTTTCTTAATTTTCATCTCCCTTTTTCTTTCTTGTAGTTGGACACGACAAAGACGGTGGACAACAAGTCTACATTCCTCCATGTTGTGGCCAAGGCAGTGAATGCCAATGTCCCAGAGGTCGTGACCTTTGAAGAAGAGATTCCCATGGTGCCTAAGGCTTGTAAAGTGTCTCTCAGAATGGTCAACGATGAACTTCAGGAAGTGAAAAATAAACTGGAGGTTTGTGTGCCATGTTAATATAGTGTTTAAATATATTGTTGAAAAATCTGAAAAGTCTTGAAAATAATATGAATGCTTTATCACTGTTTTCTCCTGAACAACACAACAAATTAGGCTTAAAATATCAAAGATTGGTTTCTGTACATAACGATTGGATCTTAAAAAGATTTTATGATTTTACAGACATTTATCCTAAGTGTATTCTGGTTTAAAGGGACCGTATCGTCACGATCAGATCAGACTTACAACAGGGCATGGAATCGGTGTCCTAGTTTAAGATGAACACAGTGACTGAAAAATTACTGGCTGATTTATGCAGCAGCTGGCTCATTTATTCCCTTATCTGAGCAGACTTTCAACAGGGCATGGAATCGGTGTCCCAGTTTAAGATGAACACATTGACTTAAAAATTACTGGCTTATTTATGCAGCAGCAACGGTAATATGACCTTATCATGTGGGGTGTTATTTTCAGTCACTGAGTTAATCTAAAACTAGCACTTGTGACGATATTGTCCCCTTTATTAAGCAGCTTTTAGAAAATTGCCCCCTCCCCCCTGTTGACATCATCAATCCTGTTCAATATATGCAACCCTTATAAAAACTAAAAGAGCGCCCTCAGAGGATAAAAGAATAATAATAATAATAATGTGTGGACTTATATAGCGCACGTATCCACCAACTGAGTGGTGCTCAAGGCGCATATTATTACCCCTGCTCATAAGGCTCATAAATCATGCCTGAAACCATCTCAGCTCCCTGGGGAGTATACAGCTCAATTGCTGCTATTACAGCGCATATAGGGCTAATCAACCAACTCTGCCCTCACAGGTACCCATTTAACCCCTGGGTGGAGAGAAGCAATTATGGTTAAGTGTCTTGCTCAAGGACACAAGTGTCACGGCCGGGATTCGAACCCACATTCTGCTGCTAACACCAGAACTTGAGTCCGGTAAGCTAGACCGCTCGGCCACGACACTCCACAAGAAGGTAACTCGCTGGTTTATGTGTATGCGCCCTTTAACCTAGAGGCCACTCCAATCCACAAAAGTCTGTTCTTTAGCAATCTTCAGTACATACATGTACAAGCCTGCTGTCCTTTCCAAGTAATCTTACAAAATCAACTGTGTGCCACCCAAGGACACTGTAAATGTTTGAACATATTAGTATGGCCTGCAATGCATCGATGGGAGACCACCTTACCCTGTAATCTCAGTGGTGTGACAGTACACAGAAGGGTAACCATAGGAGGCCACTGGCAACAGCTAAATGGCTTGGAGTGGCCTGAATGGGTTGTTTCAGAAATTGCACTGATTGTAGGAGGGTTAAGTGTGTTCCCAAGTAGGATTTGAAGTTGGTGTTTCTGAGAAGAATTGTTGGTGAGAATCATGTTTTCTCACTGTTTGCACTGGTCGAGTGGTTTAGTGCATCAGATTTGTGTTCTGATGGCTCTGTTGTCAGAATGTGGGTTCAAATCCCAGCCGCGACCGGGGTGCTTGTGTCCTTGAGCAAGACACTTTACCATAATTGCTTCTCTCCACCCAGGGGTAAATGGGTACCTGTGAGGGCAGAGTTGGTTATTGTGTTTGATTAGCCCTATATGCGCTGAAATGGCAGCAATTGAGCTGTATACTCCCCCAGGGAGCTGAGATGGTTTCAGGAATGATTTATGAGCCTGATGAGCAGGGGTAATGCTGTCATGTGCCTTGAGCACCTGTTTGGTGGATACGTGCGCTATATAAGTCCACATTATTATTATTATTATTATTACATGGCCGTGTTGTGACCTCAATACAAGCTTCTGCTTCATGTAAATGCCTATATGCTGTGCCACTCTGTTCTTTGAATCTTTCTATTGGAATGTCAAAATGCACCCACAACTAATCTTCAGAACCAATTTGTTGACAGGACTTGGTGGACCAGATAGATCAACTGGAGCAAGGACACCGCACAAATCCCTGAAGACAAGTTCACTCAAGTCATGGATGTATCCTTTACACATAGAGCTAAAAATAGTACACCGTTACGGATTTGGCACCATTTCCCAACCCATCCATAAATCTCAGTCATGCTTAATAGGCTTTTGTTGTATTAGATGTTTATGATGAGGTTGCTCACATTGTGGGAATAGTTAATTTTTTGTTTTCTCTTAAGATTTCCATGACCATCAGAGTTCAGTTTGGTAGCTTGTCTATGGCCAAAACATTTGAATGGATCGTTATCACCTTGGGTACTCCTCATTGGAACCCAGGCAATCTCAATACTGTATTCGTTAGGGAGAATATCTTCCCCAAACTCCATTTCTGCCCCATTTTTGGCCGGTTCCTGCTGGTTTTACCCTCTCTGAATGCTACAATAGAAGATTCTTGCTGTCTTGTGATAGCTGTTGTCAAGGGTTTATAGAATTAGTTTAGCTGGGAGTAAGTAAGACTAATTGCGGTGACACCATGTGAGATTCTCTATTGAGTAGTATTGTTCTGAAAAGAACTGGAGGTTACAACTCTACATTTCGATCAGTATGCTCTCATCGTTGTGGTTGCTGTTTCTGCTTGTATCCACAAGCATGGATTATGGGGGGATTAATTCCACTAGGATCTGGCAGATAATGAGCTCATTATAATACCCTGAGGGAACTGTGCGGTTTGGAGGTTGGGGAAAGAGGACTTTTATGATTAACTGGGTACCATTGGGATGTACACTAGGTCACAACAACCCCTTCAGCCAAAGTGAAACATTTTACAGAAATGTCTTGTCCATAGACAAAGCATTTCTGTAAATATTTCACGTTTCATGCATTACCAAGATTATGGCATTACGTCCCGAGCTCTGATGATCATGGAAATCTTGAGAGAAACCAAAAAGTTAAATATTGTATGAAGATTATAATCTCTATCATTGTCACAATGCGTGATTGAAATGGCCATTCAGTGCAACTACAAAAATCTGATTTGCCAACTCAGTTCTAAGTTTGTTAGTAACAAAAATGCACCATTATGTTATGACGTATTATGCGCAAAATGTTTTTTAAGACATCGTACCTTAATATATCGTATAACAGAGTTTCACTTGTGAAGCAAGAGATCGCCTTGCAGTCACCGAGAACCTTCACCTCAAAGCCTCGGAGGCGTTTAATAAGACGGCGCAGTACTTCGGTGAAGACCCCGACAGGACAGAAAGCGACTCCTTCTTTGGAATATTCTCAGTCTTTATATAAAAGTTTGCTGTAAGACTCTTTTTAATTATTTATTTCTGTTAGGGCAGGGCTGGCATTTCACTGAGGCCAATGTCATCCGTTGCCCTGGTCTTGTATGGCCTCAGTGCCCCGTTAAAAATGTTCCCATAGACATTCTGATATTCTACTGGAAGTGCCCTTTACTCAGGAAAGAGTGGCCTTGCCCTTACATGAATGAAATTCACTCAGGAAAGAGTGGCCTTGCCCTTACATGAATGAAATTCCAGGCCAATTGCATTGTCAGGATTTTCAGAGTTGGGGAGAAAACATTTTTGGGGGTTAAATTTTACCGACACAAAACTCAAATGAACCAACGAAATCAGAAACACCAACAAGTTTGTGAATTTACCGACTATTTACCGAATTTTGCCAACAAGTGAAGGGGGAGGCGGGGTGCCTCCCCCTTTGGCTACATGTATGTCACTGTTCCAGGAACATGCTTGTATGTTCATTTGGTCCATCTGCAGTACCACTCTTCAATATTATATTAAGGGAATAAATGTTTGTCGCACGGTCTTTACCGCAGGTTAATGACCGGTTTTGGGTGTGGTCACGGGGCAATAAGGACCGAGCCGTAGCTGAAGGTGAGGTCCTTATCCTGTGACCACACACAAAATGTGAAAATGTGAAAATGTACATTTCACTGATTGCTCTGGTCTCTGTTCAGATTTTGCCCAAAAAGATCTGGAATCACAATTTTGTTATTTGAGAGAAAGCTTTATAATGTGTTGTCTGGGAGTATTGTTTTTAATTATGTCATTCTTTCATTTGTATTTATTCCTACAGAAAGCTCACAATGAAAACATACAGAAAAGTAAAACACCGTGATTACGTCACAAGTCTGGAGATCACATGACCAATGTATGTTATCAGGAGTCACATGTTTTAATCTGGCGTCACATGACCACTGTGCGGATTCTGTAGGAGTCAGGAGTTACGAGATGATAAATGAACCATTGCTTTGATGTCCGTCATTCATGGCTGTAGCCTATTGGATGTGTCACCTGACCAGGGTCAGAGGTCATACATGCATGACTGGTGAATTGAGAAGTACAGCTTTATGATAGACTGTGACTGTACATGGGTGCAAGGAAATTTCTTCTGACAGTAGTGCATAGATGAAGAATGTTTGGGTTTACTTTGTATCAGACAGTGAACAAAAAATTATGACATGACAAACAAAGTTTGTAAAAATTATTAACTTTTTTGGAAAGTTCACTTGTGGTTTTCAGTGGGATAGTCATCTATGAAGATGAAGTAAGAGATGGATGATTGACACCAACCAATTGTTGTAATGTTATGTTTGTCATGTGTCGCCTGTGTTTTACAGTATTTTAACGGACATTTTTTCATCGGAACATTGCTATTTTATAATATGAGGAAGTGTTTTACAAATGCCCTAAAATGACACATTTCTCAAAATAATCGTGAGAAACATGGTATTACAGTAAATATGTACCAAAATTAATTGATGGCGGGTCCCGTCATATATTAATTTTTAGCATTTCTTTTTTACTGTTAATCCAAACTATTTGGTGAAATATCTGATTTTGAAGTATTTGTGTTCCTTTCTAATAGGAAATTATCAATGTTCCAATGAAAACAAATAAATGAATCAAAATTGCCAGTAAAACAGTGGTGATAACACCATTAATGTTTAAACACAGGTGTCTTGCCTTTTTGTACAGCGTATAGTGAGTGTTTTGGTTTGGTTCATATCTGTCGGTCAGCTTAATTTTTGTTCACCACAAGGAATATTTTATCTGTCATGTTTATTGTAGAGGTGAACAGCCGTTTTATCAGAATATATGTGTTGTATGTATGTGTGTTTGCTTACTGTATTCAATTTAGCAAATGCTTTGATCCATTTTTGTGTGGTAAATATTTGGTTTTTAAAATTTGAAAATATAAATGTACAATTTCTTTGTAATAAAGGGACGGTACAACATCGGTAATTTTGGAAAACTGTGTATGCTTACATTCTTTGATTCAATACATTCAACACATTCAACAACCATTCTGTGGAAGTTTGAGCTCAATGTGGAGTTTAAGTCATGAGAAAAGTGTGAAAAACTATTCACAATGGTAAGAGCAAACAAGTTTCAAAAATGTAATTAGGTGTTCATGTGACAGCGCAAATTTAGACCATATCATGTAGTTTTATCAAGTAGTGACATCATGGTGATGCCATCAGATATTGAATTACACAACAAAAATTTTTTTTTTTTTGAGGGAGGGGTGTTTTCCTCTGAAATGGAGAGCACTTTAAACAAGATGATTGTATCTTGCAATTTCTCATCAAGTTATCTTTTAGATAATAACTCGGATAATAATTTTGTAATCAGGGAATCACTGATGTTGTACCTTCTCTTTAAAGAGCGGACTCCAAGCAAAAAGGCCTGTCAGTAATTGACATTTCCTCATTTTGAGAGAGGTTATGTCATAAATTTGTCTCGAATTCAGAAAAGCAAAGGTCCACTGGGGAAACACAAATGGCTCCTCTAATATTTGGTGTTATTTACACCCCAAAAAATTGGGTGATTTTGCCCAATGAGGGGATGACATCAGGAAGGTAATTTTTAAACGTAAGAAGACCTTTTGTTTTCCCCCCAGTGGATCTCAGGTTTTTCTGAGAATCTGAAAAGGTAAAATTCTTAAACAAATTTACCCATGGAATTTACACTAATTGTGATCGCTTTGTTTTTGTGTGCGAGTGCTTCGTCTTCCATTAAGACACATATTGCCAATATATATTTCGAGTACACATGTTTTAACCCTTCTATGACTGCAAGGGTAAAAATCAGTCAAAATGTTGATATACTCGCCAAGGTATATCTAGTACACTTAAAAGTCAAACCTTACGTGTAGTAAGTACATTTACAGGTCGAAATGAGTCGACTGTTTTTGACCGGTAAAAGCATTGTCTTGTATTGTTGAAGGTGGTCAAAATAACAGTAAAAACCAGTCCAAAATGCCCCTGTGTGCACATTTGTGTCAACAGTCAAAACAGTCAGTTGACTGATTATGACCACTCTAGCTACTTGCCACAAAAGTTCAGCTACAGTAGGAGGGTTCTGAAGCAGCACTAGTGCTTCGTACCAGTAAGAATGGCTAGCAGGCTGACCGTTAAATCTGACCACTGATGACCAGCTCCAATCATTGTGTTCATGTAATTCTAAATGTCATTTGCTGTGTATAATATTCTCATGGCATCCTATTACTAAAATAGTCTGGTACCGTCAGCATGGGACTCTGCTTAATTATAGTTTTTGCCATGGCTTCAATAAGGGAACTAGAGAAAGATGGCTGCCTGTTGACAGTAGATAGAAAATCATTCAGATATTAATTTTAAACGAAGTAAAAACTTAAAAATAATGTTATGACAAAAACCACAAATGGAATCACATTTGACTTTAATTGGACATCCTTTTTCATATAATTATGATGAATAAACAAGCTTACATATTTACATAATTGTACAATATAAATATTACTTTTTCATATAAGATGCATACAGAATGTAAGTTTTTATGGTGATAAAGTACAGACTTCTTCGCAAATATCACAGCGTGCACGTTTTGTGCAATACATGCTGGTTTATCTTAATGATGTGTTCAGTTTAATAGCGCAAAACTATGTACATGTAATAATAGTAATAATAATATGGACTGATCCAGGCGTACCACTTAGACTGGTCTCCTGTCTAAATCCTTGATAGGATATAGACAGGCTCCAGGCGTACCACTTAAAGGATTTCATTGGATACATTAACGCGTTGTGCTGAAGATCTGACATCACGCTTCGAGGCTTGCATGCGCTAGCTACCAACCAAGGTCAAAGTTGAGCATCAGGAAAATTATGGCGGCTGCACGGCCAGAATCTGGCGTAATTCACGCGCCTCTAGCTCAAAGCGTGACGTCAGATCTTCAGGCTACGAAAATCTGTGCTCAGTAAAAAAAAAAATCACCAACCAGATTGCATCTATACTTTGTAAGAGTGCAGAGTATAAAATCCTACCTGTGAAAGTTTCAGCTTATTTCCTTATTTCAACTTTGTATGCATTCTCATTTGGACAATTATCACGCTGAGTGATATATTTCAAGTGTAAATTTTCAATGTACTTTTCATGTTTTTCTAAAAAAAGACAGCATTTCAGATGGAATAAGTTAAGAGAATGTTTGGTACCATTACAATCTTAAAAACAAAAACTTTCCTTTTTTTGGGCCATTGCTGATAGTGTGTACTGTTTATAATCATGGTAGTTACACATAAAGCTAGCAAATACATGTATGGGGAGTTTATCAACCCTGTAACGTGTGTAATTTGACAAAAGTAAAAAATCCTGAAAAATGGGTAGCGGGTCTGGGTCTCCCTTTGATCTAGAGGACAAAGCCCCCTGAACCTCCTGGATTTTGGAGGATTTACAGACCCTCCACATCCCCACAAGCAAGAAACTAGAGGTTAATTGGACACACAATACAGGCTACTTCTTTCTTTCCTAGGTGGCTACTTCTCTTCTTTCAAGAAATTTTGAGGCAAAGGGAGATTTCTAAACAATCCTGAAATCAGGAAAAAATTACAGGCCTGCCTGTAACCATTCACTTAGGTCATTGTTTAAAATGTTGATCTTTGAATTTGGTTTGAACAGGACTGCGGAGCACCAGCGACAGTACCAGCAAGTGTGCATTGGTCTGATCAAAGCTAAGGACACCTTGCTGCACGGTTACCAGTGGCTGAAAAGTATGAAGGAAGAGAAACCGAGGCAGGTGTGTACATTATTGCCAAGTTCTCTGTAGTCATGGTACAGGTTGCAATGGAATGGGTAATTATATCATAGGCACCTGCTTATATTGGTCCTGAGCCTCATGTTGATTACCATAGAGTTGTGCACACGTAGGAAAATCAATATGTCTGATGCTTGATTTAAAGGGACAATATTGTCATGGTCAACAGGGCATGGAATCAGAGTGCTAGTTTTTGATTAACTCATTGACTGAAAATAATACCCCACATGATAAGGTCATATTACCGTTGCTGCTGCATAAATGAGCCGGTAATTTTCAGTCATCTTAAATTAGGACACAGATTCCATGCCCTGTGGAAAGTCTGCTCTGATCGTAAAAGGGGGGGGGGGGGTTTGTTACATTCAAATGAACAAGAACCTTTAGAGTACCTTCATCAGCACTTGCACTGTATCGTAAATAATTATTTTTTCAAAAACAAGTTTCAAAAAAAGTTTTTGAAAATTTAAATATATATATATATATATGGAAATTTTGTCATCCTGCAAAACTAAAAGGTGTGGTTCAATGTCGGGTTTAACATTCGTGTGGTTTAACATCCAAAAGGAGTATAATGAAAACAGAGACATGTTAGTTCCTAATGAAATAAAGACAACTTTGGCTTTGGGTTTGGTCGAAATGTTCAAAATGTTTTAAATGTAGAAACAAATGATTTTTGCCCGCCACCAAACAGAGGAAATTCAATTTAGAGTGCATTGACTGTAAACGGCTGTAAACACGGTCGTTCTCTTGTCCAACAATAAAACAAGTTTGTCTGTTTGTTATGTTTTGTTTATAGTATTTCATTATGGTGATTGTAGTGCTGGCGGTCATCGCATTCATTGGTAACCTTATCCCCAATCTCTGTCTCGTCTACTTTCTAGGTAAGTACAACCCATCTAGATAATACAGCCATCTGTCAAATTCATTTAAGATTTATAACGCCCGTGTTGTCACTACTTTTACGGCAATTTCGTTTTCATCCGAAACGGAAATATTTCAAGGGATGTTAGATACATCATCAAAGTTAGTTTTATCAAAAGTATATTTCCTACATGTACCACTTGTGTACTATCCTAGTCCACAGCATAGTACTCCAAGATCAATGGATTTGGGCCATTCATGATGTATTGTTCCACAGACTGATGTGCAAGGTCTCAACAAGAAGTAGTGCAGTCTGGGAGAGCGGCAGTCCGGCGTGTGAGAGAAGTGTATCTCATGCGTGTACCGTAGCGTTAGTCGCATTCATAATAATAATAATAATAACAATGTGTGGACTTATATAGCGCACGTATCCACCAACTAAGTGGTGCTCAAGGCGCATTCTTTTTTACGTGCATTACACAACACACAGAATAGTTTGCCTGTGTCTAGTTTAAGATTGCGTCTAGTTCTAGGAACTAGTTTCGCGCATCAAGCGCCTATTCCCATCATGCCTTACGGCAGGCCGGTCAGGGTAGCAAAACTCGTAATCATGCTCATTGTGCATGCACACACTTGGAGTACAATGCCGTGGTATGGATTACAGTAGGCTGGCACACTTCATGTAGGTAATAGACTTCTGGTTTTATGTATTAAATCTGTGATCATTTTGTTTTTTTGAGATTACCACTCTAGCGTATAGTGACCTGTTAACACGGTTGAAACTAGAGTGGGTCAAAATTCCTAAATTTTTCAATTGTTTCCCTGGTAACCTTGTGTTAATATGAATATTCTCTTCAGCCGTGTTCCTGGTGCTTCTCCCCGGTCTTCAGCATCGAGGTCTCCTCGCCCAAGCCTACGGCTCCACCCTGCTAGCAGTCGTTAACACTCTGAAACAGACCAAGAAGAAGGACTGATTCATCTTTACCGTCAATCCCACTCCCCGTACGTAGCTTTTGTACTTTGAAATGATAAGGTCTGAATAGGTATGCAATCTTAGGAATTGGGCTTTAAACTGATCATTTATTTATTTTGTTCAATGAATGGCAGATGTAGGAGTCAGAATGGGGGATGGCTGAAACGTTTTTTTAATTTCATTAGGTAACTAATAACAGGGTTTCATTTAGAATTTAACAAATGCCTGTCCAAAATGAAATAGGTTTTGAAACTGCCTGTCCAAATTGAACTAGCTGGTGACAAATTTTGAGCGCGAAGCACCAATTTTATTAAGAGCGCGCAAGCCATCTAGTGGGGGATATTAGGGTCCCACTTTAGGACCCTGGAAAGATTTGGATTAGATTCTCTCTGGTGCAATCTGAGGCTTTTCTAGCTTCAAAATCGTTAAGAAGGACTTACTGCAAATAGGTTTGGCTTCAATTAGACTCTAAAAACAGGCTTACACGAACATATTAATAGACTAGATAATGGACACGGGACTGTCCTGTACAGGTAGGCTTGGCAGGTAGGGCCTAAATAGTCCCAACCTGTCCAAACCGATTTTTGCCCTTTTTGGGGACAGGTGGATGGTTGTCTAGATGAGACCCTGGTAACTAACACAGTGTAGGTTGTAGCTCACGGCCTTTCTGACATGGCCTTTAACTGGGGGAAGGTTAAACGTTGGTAATGTTGACAAAACTGTTTCTGTGAGTATGCTTACTTTCTTTGAATCACGATACATCAAACAACTAAATCTGTAGAAGTTTCATATCAATGGGGAGCCTAAGTCATGAGAAAAGTGCTCTCGCAAAGTGTAAGGGCCAAATCAAATCAACAAGTAATCTGATTGCATTTTCACAATTTTCTCGTTAATAACACAACGTAATATACTGAAACTTTCACAGGTTGGTTGTTTAATGTGTATCTTTATTCAAATAGAGAAAGCATACTCATGGAAGCAGTTTTGCTTACATTACCAAAGCATACCTTACCTTCAATAACTACTGACAGTAAAATAGTAGAGAGGGTTGTATATAGACCCAAGTCCTCCCTCAGATTTGTCAGCATAAACCCACCTTTCCGTAAGACATTGGCAGTAATCTTGCTTTAAAGGTCCTTTTTTCCCCTCGGATATGCATATTCACCTGTCAGTCGAAGCATAGTTAAAGAGAAGGTACAACATTGGTAATGTCAGCAAAACTGCTTCTATGATGAGTCAAGATACATTGAACAACCCACCTGTGAGAGTTTCAGCTCAATGTGGAGACTGTCTACATTATGAGAAACATTTGGAGCAAAAATTTACACTCGGCAACCTTTTGATAATGTGTATTTATTTGTGTCTTGTGTTTGTGCTAACTTTACCACTTTCACATCAAATTAGCTTTTGCAAAATAATTTGGTAATAGTGTAATCATTGTAACCAATGTACCTTCCCCTTAATGCAGGATTTATGATCCAAAACAAAATCCCTAGTGAGGAGTGATACCTATCCTTATTTGCAATAATACAAATAATAAGTAAGACTAATTGCGGTGACACCATGTGGAATCTCAATTGAGTAGTAATTAGTTCTGAAAAGAACTGGTGGTACAACTCGACGTTTCGATCAGTATGCTCTGATCGTCCTCAGGAGAAAATAATGATATTACTAATAATAATACTGTCATTTATAAAGTGCCTTTTCTGAAGGTTACAAAGTGCTTGTCTTTCATGACAAGTGCCCTGGATTCTAACGTGCATTACACAATATATGCAACTGCCAGATTTACGTCCGTCTGATGTTAGGACTCCCAAGACAAACCACAAATTTGAAAAAATACCACGAGTGTGTATTTGACACAGGTGTGCTCTGTTGTAAAAATTCTTTGGTCTACAACTTATGTGTATATATTAGACATGCTGTCTAGATTTTGTTCATTTCATTTTTGTATAATTCATTTGATTATTTATTCTGCTCAAACTGACAACGTTACTAAATAAAGTTTAGAATGAGAGGGCATTATAGATCAGGGCTCGTGAAATTAAAAAAAAAAAATGCACTAGCCCTTCGGGCATGCAGTTTGTAAATCTGGTTGCCTGAAATTTATTTTCAGTTGCCCTAATAGAAATTTTACTCAAATTTATTTCCAACTCAATAATGAAATCCCAATTCAAAAAGAGAAAATATATATAAACAGAGGGCATGCTTCACGTATGGAAAATAAAAGATGACTGCTTCGCAGTGTTAATATTTGACATTTTTAAGAAAGATAAAAGGTTTGTTTCGATACAACAAATTGGTCGCCCGTCAGGCTTGCAACAAGTAACTTGTGGTTATCCGACAAAATTCTTTAGTTGTCCCGGGACATCAGACATCTGATTTCGCGAGCCCTGTAGATTCACTTTAGACGTTATTATTCTAATCAAATCTATTGCTGTTATACCACCAAAAAAACAAAAACAAAACAACAAAAAACCACCATAAAATTCTGTTTTTGAGGACATCAAATTAAGAGCATGCATGCTTGTGAGGACACTAATTGCATGCTTGTGCACCTGTGTTGGGTAACATCTTTTACACTCTGAATGGCTCAAATTAGTGTACCTATATGCAGTGTTTAGATGAGCTTTCAGTATTTGTATATATTTGTCCGGTGTGCACTGCTGTGTAAAATCAGATGTGTAAATATGTTAAGACATGATTTGACAATAAAGAAACACAATGCAATAATAATATTATTGAAGCATGTTATTGTCTTATTCAAATTACTGATGCAGTAAAAATAAAAATACAGAAAATACACATATAATTGCTGTTTTTTGCTTAAAATTAACAAAGGGAGTGTACACACCACTGTGTTTGGTGCTGAATTTCCCCCTCCTAAACCCCTCTAAATTTCCACGATCACATTAAAAACATGCATACTGTATCCATAAACCACAATTTTCAGCCAAGTGTCTGCATTTTTAAGAAATTGTGAAAATTAATTTATAAATGCTGACTCTTCATTAAAAGATCAACAGAGCATTCAAATTTTAAGTGTGAAATAAACATTTTTTTTCCTTCAGCCCTGAGAAATTTCATCAACATACACCTCCCGTCATCAAATATTATAAAATATAGACGAATTTCAAATTGACCCAGTCTGCGCACTTCCGCATTGAAACCGAGGCTCTCTGTGTCAAGTCACAACACCGATGCGAGGTAGACAATAGAACGACTCATGCTCCTATCATACAGCGCATGCGTCAACACTTAGAGCCTTGTTATCAAGTGTGCAGATGAACGTTAATTTGGACATCTTGGGATTTGTCTATTTCACATTTCTTTAATTGATATAAAATTTTAAACTTTGATCTCACAAAAATATTTAATTTATAATACTGATATTTGTGTACTTAAATAGACGCATATTTCACTCCAATAAATTGGCACAATATAAAAACAAAGTCTTTTTCTGGCCCTGGAATCATCGATAATATGAACAATCGGGTGCATCTCCAATCTAGCCTGACTTCTCAAAGAAGCTAATGTCGCAAGACTTGAAACTTCATGTTCACTTTTTGTGCAAATGCCTAAATACTTAACATAAACTAGTGTAGCCACAGAGCCCTGGTTGGTCTTAAAAAAGGGCTTTACCCCACGTTTAAAGAGGTTAAGGAAACTCAACAACATAAACTGTTATCTAAACCAAAGGTAAAATATTGTAAAACGCCACTTTGTCTGTAAACACTCTACTAAAGAATTAAATATTATTAATTATTTTGCCTGCAAATTTTGTGACATTGTTCATTATCAAGGCATTTGTTTAATTTAAAATCATAGTGGGGAATCAACGTTTTGATGATACTATGTTGCCATGGTGACTACTCCAATTGCACTGCCTACAGTCACTCATACCCATCAACGTCTAGCCTGGCTGGTGTGTCGTTTGTCATCAAGATTATTGAGGAGACGGTCGGCTTGGTGGAGTGGGTCAAGCCGGTGCAAGACCTCATCGGCTGCTCGCATCCCAGACTGCACTGCTCCACTGATGAAGCCCACATGATGGGTGGCTGTTTCCGTTCCTGCCCAATGCACCCTGGGTACAAAACACACAAAAAAGCATACTATCATTGACATCAGAAGATGAAAAAACAGTAGGTCACGTAAACAATGAAACATATAATTATGTGCATCGGACTTATGTGTTCTTGCATGAGAGTTCGAAGCCCTCATTGAGCAAGACACTTTACTGTAATTGCTTCTCTTCACCCAGGAGTATAAATGGGTACCTGTGAGGGTAGAGGTGGTTATTGTGTTTGATTAGCCCTGTAGCGCCAAAAAGGTTGCACGTAATGGGCTGTATACTCCACAGGGAGCTGAGAAAGATTACAGGAATGATATTGGCCCAGTGACCAGGAGAAATAATGTAAAGCGGACTGGGACATTATCTATGTGTAATGCTTTATACATGTATAAGTATGACTTACTTTTATTATTACTATTATTACTATTACTAACGATAGTATGGTATCCAGTCGTATACAATGTAGTGGCTGTATTATAACATGGATATGGATACAGTTTGTTTTCGCACTGCACTAGATCACACAGTCATGACCAGGATCTCACATGAAACCAACACACTCATAACCTACGGACCCGGGAGTAGCGTCCCTTAGTCTGTAGGGTTCAAAGGGATGAGCGTTATATTGCCCTCCTTGCCAGTCAATATGTTTGTATTTGTACCTGCCGAATGGTGTCCTGAGTCCTTTGTGGAAGTAGGTCATTGCTCCAGGGGTCATGATGTTAATAGGGCAGCCACCATTATAAGGTTCTAAAGCCCAGTCCTGTCAAAAGAAAAGGAAAATAATTATGCGTAAACTGATTATTGTCTTGGATCAGTTTTTGGACCAATGGTAATAAGTGCATGCACTGTAGAAGATTGTAATATTTGTTATTACTTACCAGCTATAGTTGGTAACTACATGGAGAGTAATTATTGACTATTTTGCTGAGCTCACCTTTTCACAGTAGTCTAGGGGTTCCTTTGCCTTTGGCCCAAAGAACTCAGCTAGGGAGTCCAATACTGCTTTCCTTCTAACGTCAGGCTGAGGATGACAACAAATGTAAAGAATACAAAAATTAAACAGTAATAACCTAGAAATAAATATTGAGTTTTCATATGAAACATCCCAATAAAAATTCAACATTTCAATTTCCCAAACCAAAGATGGTGTGTACACTATTAAAAACGTTTGCTCCTCTTTCTACTCACTTGAACATGACTCCACTCTCTACCATTGGCATAAAATCCCACAATGCCAGGGTTACCGTTGGATGTTGTGCAGTCATAGGTGAGATGGATCGGTCCCGAGCTCGTCCCCTCAACGGTCGGCTTTCCTCCGTGGCTGACTATCTCACCGGAGAAACCATCATCCCTCCAAAAGGCCTGATGAGTATATAGATGAGACGAGGGAGGAATCAGATGGGCGAATGAAGAAAACAGGATTACATGAGATGCGGGTGGAAAGAAAAGGTGGAAGGATCCATGTCCCAAAAGGTTATCTCAATGGCCACTGGCATGAATGCCTGTATTAAGCAGGATGCATGTTAGAAGTCATTGAACCAAATAATGCCGTATAGCCAGGGATCAGGATGCTAAACCTTGGAAGTGGCAGTCTGGGGATCACTCCAGGAAGATACAACTTTTTATATCGTATAATTAAATAAACTACAATGGAAACTGACTAGGTACATAAATAAATTGTAAATAACATGAAGTGAAGAATACTTACAGTCTTGTAAGTAACAATGAACTTGATGAGATGACCAATTGGAGAATGACGGGCAAGCCCAATTCTATTCAGTGGCTTGGTGGGAGTGTAGTTGATGTCAGCTGCAATTAAAGGAATAACAGAATGAAAAGTCAGGTGTGAACCAGATTTAAAGTGTGAGCTAGATTTGGAGTTCTGATGGCTAAGTTGTCAGAATGTGGGTTTTCCAAATCCTAGCAATTCTGCTTGCGGCACTTGTGTCCTTAAGCAAGATACCTAACCATGAATTGCATCTCTTCAACCAGGAGTATAAATGGGGACATGATGCCCAGCTATATACAGCTATATACAGTTTTTTTTCAAATTGTTTACTTGCTTTAATAATGGTTATTAGTTTGTTTCCAAACTCTTACCAGAGCAATGAATAGGAGTAGCCACAACCACATAGCGACAGGTCAACCTTTTCCCCCCAGCAGTTACCACGGTAACCTGATCAACCTCCTCCTGGTCGATGTGAACTACGGGCTGACTCAGTAGCACCTCCTCCCTGCCTATCCTTTCTACCAGTAATTTGGAGATTTGATGAGCTCCACCCTTCAAAGTTCATAAAAGATTTTAAAGGAATTGTACACCATTGTTAAAATGTCAATTATAAAAGGCATCCATGTTTATAACATGGGTCGTAGCATGAGGCCATTAACTGTTTTTTGGTATTATAATATAGACCATGTGACTTGTTTACACTTTGCATATCAGGGTGATTTCCTGTCGGGCAAAAGTGCATGTATATGTATGCAGAGTTTGTACATTTTGTACTTCTCCACATAACATCAAGAATTTTATTTAATTTTCAGATTGTGAGTCTTTACAACACATACGTTACAGGCATGTCCCAAGCTTTCTAATTTATTGCGTAAATTCTTCAATGCATTTCCAATGGGTTTCTGATGATCGTTAGAGCCAGCCCGTGCAAAGTCGGTGTGGTTTATGTTGGAATCACATCACACTTACCAACATAAAATAATGAATACTTGCACGAATACCTTTATCCTGAAGCTGTTATTAGAATCACCGTCTGCCTCAACCAATGTACGTATATTCCCTGAGCTTCGTACGTAGTGCATGAAGAACAATGCTGACATCATACTGGGCGGGGCACCAGTTATTATATCTGATGATACATTAATAGCGTCCCTTGCCTCTAGATACAGACAAAACACACTAAAATCTCACTGGGTTTTAAATTCATAGACCTAACATTTCATTATAATGATTACAGTTTTCCATAAAACTTACTTCTTGTGTAAGAGGAATTTTGGGCGTCTCAAGAATTTGACTACACCAGTTAAACCTTCGTCTAACACTTATCAAGATTCTGACGAAACAGTTGTCTTCAAATGTCTTCTATAGTGTGTCATGAGAAGAACCAGTGGTTTAACAGAACAGTGTATGACATCCTACAGTGTTAAGCTGAAAATGTCACAGATTATATCTTTATTCAAAGAGAGTAAGCTCATTTGTATTTTTTGGCCAACATCACCAATACACACATACATTCCCTGTGTATTACTGGCAATTTCTGATTTTTAAAATTTTCATTGGAACCTTGATAATTAAAGTTTAAAGGGGCAGTATCATCACAATCAAAGAAGACTTTCAACAAGGCATGGAATCGGTGTCCTAGTTTAAGATGAACACAGTGACTGAAAATGACTGGCTCACTTATGCAGCAGCAACAGTAATATGACCTTATCCTGTGGGGTATTATTTCAGTCACTGATTTAATCTAAAACTATCATTCAGATTCCATGCCCTGTTGATCGTGATGGTATTGTCCATTTGAAACGAAAACAAATACTTTCAGAAGCTTGGTTTAACAGTAAAAAAAAGTACCAAAATGTAGTTATGATGGGATCCATCATAAATTTGTTTCGCTACAACATTTTTTACCGTAAAACCATGCTTATTTTGAGAAACGTGTCGTTTTAAAGTACATAACCTTACCCTGAGTCCATGTGTTCTGGCGTATAAGACTGTCTAATGTTGTCCCATCTAATACCTTAGCATTGGCCGCCTTCATAGGTTCATCTAGGGGAATATTACTAGCAAGTTTGTCTGTCTGTGATGGTAAGATCAATATACAAATGATATAAAAATAAAAAGAAATACAGAATCCTGAAAACCTTACCAGTGAGCAGTGAGGTTAAAGATTGGAATCTTAGGATGTCTACCACCAATTTTCAGCAATAGAATCAAATTAAAATCATGAAAAATTTGAAATAATGGTTCTGAGTCAGATCTATGTATTACACAGTAAAGTGCCCTTGTCTTTGGAGCCAGAAGTTGAAAAATGAGTGTGCATGTCCGAGTGTAACGCATCTACTCACGGATTATTAAGAATCCTAAAATTTATGAATCAAGTTATGAGAGAGTGAACAAAGACATGTCAAAAAAAGCATACTGACTAAAGAAATGAAGCGATGCATGTCCAGCAGTGCCACCAGAGAAAGGGACGGGATGCTAGACTTGTAGGTACGGATGCCCTTGTTTCCTAGCAACATCTGTTTCCGCCCAGTGGTGTATTGTGGGTATTTCTCAAGGCCCAGCTCCTCCATGAGCCACAGGAGGTGGTGCTGGGTGCTGTGCCAAACAAAAACAATTATTTATTATTTCCATATAATGTCATGTCTTAGAAACATTAGAACTAAATTCAGAGCGTAGAAGCAATAATTTGAATAATTTTCTACCAATAAATACTGTAGCCTGTCAATAACTTACCTGCCAATCCACTGACCTCCTAGATCCCATGAATCTTTCCCATAAGCTCCTTCCATCCTGGCAGAGCATGTCCGACCACCTACTCTGTCTACACAGAAATCAAACAAAATTAAGTTCACTTCAAGGGACAATATCGTAATGATCAGAACAGACTTTCAACAGTGCATGGAATCGGTGTCCTAGTTTAAGATGAACTGAAAATTACTGGCTCGTTTATGCAGCAGCAATGGTAATACGACCTTATCATGTGGGGCGTTTTTTTCATTAACCGAGTTAATCTAAAACTAGCACCCCGATTCCATGCCCTGTTGATTGTAAAGATATTGTCCTTTTAAGTTCACTTAAATGCTAAGCCAGTTAAGCATTACATGGTAGCCGTGGTAAACTGGAGATCTAGTTTACCACCATGCAATGCTTACTGGCTTATTAGCATTTAAATAAAGAATACTTTTTGTGAACTGAGGTTTATTACTTCGTCTTGGAGAGATATGTTTCTCCTGTGGCTCAAGTAGGAACTTGGGCCAGTGGCTGCCCTTAACCTTTTCTTTCACTAGCCGGCCGGGCTAGTAAGTTTGACTATTCCACAAGCATTTTAACTGGTCCATATGTTTTTAAGTACTTTTAAGGTTAAATGACTTTTCATGTCGATAATTCCTTGTTTATGAGAGAATGTTTCTTTGAAGTTCACGATGCTAGCATACTTGAAAATGATGAAATTATGGCCCAATGGAATAAAATATGTAAATATAAAATAAAAAGAACTAGGATTCAGTGTAGTCATTGTAATTTTTAGAAGTCCGCCGGACTACTGGGAGAGGAGTTTTGACTAGCCCGCCGGACTACCAGAAGAGGGGGTTTGACTATCCTGCTGGACTATTATTAGGAGAGAGGTTTTGACTAGCCCGCCGGACTACTAGGAGAGGGGTTTGACTAGTCCACTGCTATTTTAACTGGCATTTAGCCAGCAGACCACTGGCAAATTTAAACCCTGTATGTATAAATTCTTTGAATGTAACACCTTTTGCCTCTAAAACAAGAACTCTACAGCATGGTTGTTGTTGCTTCAACCTGTAGGCGGTAGTCAGTCCAGCAACCCCAGCTCCAATGACAATCACATCCCAGTATGATGGACTGGATGAAGAATCTGCCTCCATAATCTACACATAGATTATTTGGGCCAAACACCTGTACAAACAAAATCATCAATAATAGCTGAAAAAGTACAAATAACTTCAAGGTAAAAAACACTGGTAAAGTTTGAAAATTGCTTTTTTGAGTACATGCTTGCATCTTCAACCAATTATACCCTAAAAACAAAAAGCAACATGAGAAAAGGAGGTGTTCACAGGGGGCGGGGCAAGAGGATTTTCATGGGCCCTTGAGGCAAATTGAATTAAAGGTATAAAGAAATATATCAACAAACCTGGGCTCCTGGAACTCTAGCTCCATTCTAGCGTCAATACACTGGCCTCCCTCTATATCCTTGGCCATAACCCCCACATGTTAAAAAAGGTCGATTTTTTAAAACTTTTGATCTGCTAATTATTAGAATCTAAAAAACAGTGATTAGGTAAGCTTGCCCAAGTAGAAACTGGTATAAAGTTTGCTATTGTGAGACCAGTAATTTTGGTGAAATTTTAATTATTATAATTATTATTATTTTTTCAATTTCAGAAATTTTATGAAAGTGAGCTATCTCAGAGTAACATATTGTTTGCCAAAAGTGTCTGCTTGGGCACGGTTACCTAATCACTCAGTTGTAGGTTGTAATAATTAGCAGATCAAAATTTGAAAAAAGAAGAATTTTCCCCTTTTGGTATCTATCGATGCATGTGGGGTTAATTAGGGCCAAGGATACAGAAGGAGTCCTTTTTTATGGCCCTAGTATGGGGCTACTGGATGGCAAGTACTTTAATTTTTGTACATTCGACATACTGACAATTCCTGATTTAAAAAGAACTTCAGACTAAATAATTTTACATAAAAAATGCACTAATTAATCATATGTGTTGGGATAATTCTTCATCATGCTAAAGGAAAGAATGTAGATGAGAGCCGCCATTGTTGTCACAAACTATTATGACAAATATAACTAATTATATATGTTTCCTACAAAATATGACAGAGGACAAACTAAACGAGAGGAAGATGTACTCAAGTGAGCTTTGGAAACAATTATTGTTTGAGATTTCGAGCAATGAAATTGTGCATATTTTTTAAGATCATGAGATGTTGGCCCTTTGAGTTTTGTCGTCTGCTAAAACTGCATGCATATTTTGTGCACAAGTGGCGGTTTTTCTTGCGAAAAACATTACTTACACATTACAGCAATACACAATCACTTATTACGACCGTGATAATTTGATGAAGTGATGACATCCACTATCCAAAATGAAAAATGCCACCCATTGATTACTGAATAAATAATTGCTTCGTAGCAAGTACAAAGTACAAAAACTACGAAAAGTAAACAATCAAAAGTTAGAGAAGATGTTAGCGCCCTCTATGGCTACCTGACAACCATGTCAACTTGAATGGTTGTAAAAACCATTATGTGATAACCACTTTCTGAAAGATGAAAGAATTGAAAATTATGAACAACATTGGTATTTGAAAACGTGCATTTATTTAAACCCTGTAGTTTTCACGAAATATACTATTATTATTATTATTATTATTACTATTATTATTATTATTATTATTATTATTATTATTATTATTATTATTATTATTATTATTATTATTATTATTATTATTATTATTATTATTATTATTATTATTATTATTATTATTATTATTATTATTATTATTATTATTATTATTATTATTATTATTATTATTATTATTATTATTATTATTATTATTATTATTATTATTATTATTATTATTATTATTATTATTATTATTATTATTATTATTATTATTATTATTATTATTATTATTATTATTATTATTATTATTATTATTATTATTATTATTATTATTATTATTATTATAGGGTTAGAGTACAGGCGACCAGGGTTCCAATCCCAATACCGTCGCTTTTCTTTTTCATTTAAAAAAAAAATATGGTTGTGCAATCATGTGGTTTATTTAAGTAATATGCAACTAAAATTGTTGGTTTGGAGGCGTAAGCCATTGTCGCTGGGTTACAGTGTAGACTAACCTGGTTCGAATCCCGGAGGCACCAATTAACGTTTTATTTTATATGGTTGTGCAATCACGATTTAATTAAGTAGTATTTATTTCAACTCATAGTACAAACAGCATTAGTGGCGCAAGACGGTTGTCCGCTGGTGTGGTCAATTCTAGACTAACTGGGTTCGAATCCCAGAGGCGACAATATCTTTTTTTAAATTATTTTATGATTGCGCAATCACGATTTATTTAAGTAGTATTAAATTAAACTCCAAACACCAACAGGATTCGTGGCGCATGCCGCTAGTCTGCTGCTGTGATCAATTGCTGGCCAACTGGGTTCGAATCCTAGCGGCGCCAATTGACTTTTTAATTTTATATCGTTACGCAATCACGATTTATTGAAGTAGTATTAAATTCAACTGCAAATAACAACAGGACAAATGGCGCAAGCCGTTAGTCCACTGGGCTGTCAATTGCAGGCATTTCCAGGCTGGTACGTCAGGGTTCGAATCCTGCTCCTGACACGTAGAGACATGGCAGCTGCTGGCTGCGGCAATGGCTTGGGGACCGCCATGTCTCTCCCCTAAATTTGGCCAAAAAAGGACATTTTTTCAAAATGATTGATACTTCCTGGGGAGACGTAATAGAGTGCCTAGAACCCATTTTTCGTAATTTGAGTCGCCTATCTTTCTAACTTTTTAAGAAAATCAATATTTTATGAAAAAATATGGGTGAAATTGTCAAATTTTAAACTTGTCCAAATAGGCTGTAACTCGGTGGCTGTATTCTGCAGACACAGAGGTTCATTCTGTGTAATTTTGAACCGAATCGGAGACAAATTTTTTTCGAGGTGAAAAAAAGACAAGGCTTACTTACTTACCCCTTGTCGTTTTTTCCAAATTTGGCCTAAAAATGACATTTTTTCAAAATGATTGATACTTCCTGGGGAGACGTAATAGAGTGCCTAGAACCCATTTTTCGTAATTTGAGTCGCCTATCTTTCTAACTTTTTAAGAAAATCAATATTTTATGAAAAAATATGGGTGAAATTGTCAAATTTTAAACTTGTCCAAATAGGCTGTAACTCGGTGGCTGTATTCTGCAGACACAGAGGTTCATTCTGTGTAATTTTGAACCGAATCGGAGACAAATTTTTTTCGAGGTGAAAAAAAGACAAGGCTTACTTACCCCTTGTCGTTTTTTCCAAATTTGGCCTAAAAATGAGATTTTTTCAAAATGATTGATACTTCCTGGGGAGACGTAATAGAGTGCCTAGAACCCATTTTTCGTAATTTGAGTCGCCTATCTTTCTAACTTTTTAAGAAAATCAATATTTTATGAAAAAATATGGGTGAAATTGTCAAATTTTAAACTTGTCCAAATAGGCTGTAACTCGGTGGCTGTATTCTGCAGACACAGAGGTTCATTCTGTGTAATTTTGAACCGAATCGAGAGACAATTTTTTTCGAGGTGAAAAAAAGACTTACCCTTTGTCGTTTTTTCCAAATTTGGCCAAAAAGTGACATTTTGTCAAAATGATTGATACTCTGGGAGACGTAATAGAGTGCCTAGAACCCATTTTTCGTAATTTGAGTCGCCTATCTTTCCAACTTTTTAAGAAAATCAATATTTTATGAAAAAATATGGGTGAAATTGTCAAATTTAAACTTGTCCAAATAGGCTGTAACTCGGTGGCTGTATTCTGCAGACACAGAGGTTCATTCTGTGTAATTTTGAACCGAATCGGAGACAAATTTTTTTCGAGGTGAAAAAAAGACAAGGCTTACCCCTTGTCGTTTTTTCCAAATTTGGCCTAAAAATGACATTTTTTCAAAATGATTGATACTTCCTGGGGAGACGTAATAGAGTGCCTAGAACCCATTTTTCGTAATTTGAGTCGCCTATCTTTCTAACTTTTTAAGAAAATCAATATTTTATGAAAAAATATGGGTGAAATTGTCAAATTTAAACTTGTCCAAATAGGCTGTAACTCGGTGGCTGTATTCTGCAGACACAGAGGTTCATTCTGTGTAATTTTGAACCGAATCGGAGACAATTTTGTTTCGAGGTGAAAAAAAGACAAGGCTTACCCCTTGTCGTTTTTTCCAAATTTGGCCTAAAAATGACATTTTTTCAAAATGATTGATACTTCCTGGGGAGACGTAATAGAGTGCCTAGAACCCATTTTTCGTAATTTGAGTCGCCTATCTTTCCAACTTTTTAAGAAAATCAATATTTTATGAAAAAATATGGGTGAAATTGTCAAATTTAAACTTGTCCAAATAGGCTGTAACTCGGTGGCTGTATTCTGCAGACACAGAGGTTCATTCTGTGTAATTTTGAACCGAATCGGAGACACATTTTTTTCGAGGTGAAAAAAAGACAAGGCTTACTTACCCCTTGTCGTTTTTTCCAAATTTGGCCTAAAAATGACATTTTTTCAAAATGATTGATACTTCCTGGGGAGACGTAATAGAGTGCCTAGAACCCATTTTTCGTAATTTGAGTCGCCTATCTTTCCAACTTTTTAAGAAAATCAATATTTTATGAAAAAATATGGGTGAAATTGTCAAATTTAAACTTGTCCAAATAGGCTGTAACTCGGTGGCTGTATTCTGCAGACACAGAGGTTCATTCTGTGTAATTTTGAACCGAATCGGAGAAAAAAATTTTTCGAGGTGAAAAAAAGACAAGGCTTACTTACCCCTTGTCGTTTTTTCCAAATTTGGCCTAAAAATGACATTTTTTCAAAATGATTGATACTTCGTGGGGAGACGTAATAGAGTGCCTAGAACCCATTTTTCGTAATTTGAGTCGCCTATCTTTCCAACTTTTTAAGAAAATCAATATTTTATGAAAAAATATGGGTGAAATTGTCAAATTTAAACTTGTCCAAATAGGCTGTAACTCGGTGGCTGTATTCTGCAGACACAGAGGTTCATTCTGTGTAATTTTGAACCGAATCGGAGACAAATTTTTTTCGAGGTGAAAAAAAGACAAGGCTTACTTACCCCTTGTCGTTTTTTCCAAATTTGGCCTAAAAATGACATTTTTTCAAAATGATTGATACTTCCTGGGGAGACGTAATAGAGTGCCTAGAACCCATTTTTCGTAATTTGAGTCGCCTATCTTTCCAACTTTTTAAGAAAATCAATATTTTATGAAAAAATATGGGTGAAATTGTCAAATTTAAACTTGTCCAAATAGGCTGTAACTCGGTGGCTGTATTCTGCAGACACAGAGGTTCATTCTGTGTAATTTTGAACCGAATCGGAGAGAATTTTTTTTCGAGGTGAAAAAAACGACAAGGCTTACTTACCCCTTGTCGTTTTTTCCAAATTTGGCCTAAAAATGACATTTTTTCAAAATGATTGATACTTCCTGGGGAGACGTAATAGAGTGCCTAGAACCCATTTTTCGTAATTTGAGTCGCCTATCTTTCTAACTTTTTAAGAAAATCAATATTTTATGAAAAAATATGGGTGAAATTGTCAAATTTTAAACTTGTCCAAATAGGCTGTAACTCGGTGGCTGTATTCTGCAGACACAGAGGTTCATTCTGTGTAATTTTGAACCAAATCGGAGAGAATTTTTTTTCGAGGTGAAAAAAACGACAAGGCTTACTTACCCCTTGTCGTTTTTTCCAAATTTGGCCTAAAAATGACATTTTTTCAAAATGATTGATACTTCCTGGGGAGACGTAATAGAGTGCCTAGAACCCATTTTTCGTAATTTGAGTCGCCTATCTTTCTAACTTTTAAGAAAAATCAATATTTTATGAAAAAATATGGGTGAATTTGTAAAATTTTAAACTTGTCCTAATAGGCTGTAACTTTGGCTGTATTCTGCAGACACAGAGGTTTATTCTGTGTAATTTTGAACCGAATCGGAGACAAATTTTTTTCGAGGTGAAAAAACGACAAGGCTTACCCTTTGTCGTTTTTTCCAAATTTGGCCTAAAAATGACATTTTTTCAAAATGATTGATACTTCCTGGGGAGACGTAATAGAGTGCCTAGAACCCATTTTTCGTAATTTGAGTTGCCTATCTTTCTAACTTTTTAAGAAAATCAATCTTTTATGAAAAAATATGGGTGAAATTGTCAAATTTTAAACTTGTCCAAATAGGCTGTAACTCGGTGGCTGTATTCTGCAGACACAGAGGTTTATTCTGTGTAATTTTGAACCGAATCGGAGACAACAATTTTTTCGAGGTGAAAAAAAGACAAGGCTTACCCCTTGTCGTTTTTTCCAAATTTGGCCTAAAAATGACATTTTGTCAAAATGATTGATACTTCGTGGGGAGACGTAATAGAGTGCCTAGAACCCATTTTTCGTAATTTGAGTCGCCTATCTTTCCAACTTTTTAAGAAAATCAATATTTTATGAAAAAATATGGGTGAAATTGTCAAATTTTAAACTTGTCCAAATAGGCTGTAACTCGCTGGCTGTATTCTGCAGACACAGAGGTTTATTCTGTGTAATTTTGAACCGAATCGGAGACAAATTTTTTTCGAGGTGAAAAAAAGACAAGGCTTACGACAAGGGGTAACCCTTGTCGTTTTTTCCAAATTTGGCCTAAAAATGACATTTTTTCAAAATGATTGATACTTCCTGGGGAGACGTAATAGAGTGCCTAGAACCCATTTTTCGTAATTTGAGTCGCCTATCTTTCCAACTTTTTAAGAAAATCAATATTTTATGAAAAAATATGGGTGAAATTGTCAAATTTAAACTTGTCCAAATAGGCTGTAACTCGGTGGCTGTATTCTGCAGACACAGAGGTTCATTCTGTGTAATTTTGAACCGAATCGGAGACAAATTTTTTTCGAGGTGAAAAAAAGACAAGGCTTACTTACCCCTTGTCGTTTTTTCCAAATTTGGCCTAAAAATGACATTTTTTCAAAATGATTGATACTTCCTGGGGAGACGTAATAGAGTGCCTAGAACCCATTTTTCGTAATTTGAGTCGCCTATCTTTCTAACTTTTTAAGAAAATCAATATTTTATGAAAAAATATGGGTGAAATTGTCAAATTTTAAACTTGTCCAAATAGGCTGTAACTCGCTGGCTGTATTCTGCAGACACAGAGGTTTATTCTGTGTAATTTTGAACCGAATCGGAGACAAATTTTTTTCGAGGTGAAAAAAAGACAAGGCTTACCCCTTGTCGTTTTTTCCAAATTTGGCCTAAAAATGACATTTTTTCAAAATGATTGATACTTCGTGGGGAGACGTAATAGAGTGCCTAGAACCCATTTTTCGTAATTTGAGTCGCCTATCTTTCCAACTTTTTAAGAAAATCAATATTTTATGAAAAAATATGGGTGAAATTGTCAAATTTTAAACTTGTCCAAATAGGCTGTAACTCGCTGGCTGTATTCTGCAGACACAGAGGTTTATTCTGTGTAATTTTGAACCGAATCGGAGACAAATTTTTTTCGAGGTGAAAAAAAGACAAGGCTTACTTACCCCTTGTCGTTTTTTCCAAATTTGGCCTAAAAATGACATTTTTTCAAAATGATTGATACTTCCTGGGGAGACGTAATAGAGTGCCTAGAACCCATTTTTCGTAATTTGAGTCGCCTATCTTTCTAACTTTTTAAGAAAATCAATATTTTATGAAAAAATATGGGTGAAATTGTCAAATTTTAAACTTGTCCAAATAGGCTGTAACTCGCTGGCTGTATTCTGCAGACACAGAGGTTTATTCTGTGTAATTTTGAACCGAATCGGAGAGAATTTTTTTTCGAGGTGAAAAAACGACAAGGCTTACCCTTTGTCGTTTTTTCCAAATTTGGCCTAAAAATGACATTTTTTCAAAATGATTGATACTTCCTGGGGAGACGTAATAGAGTGCCTAGAACCCATTTTTCGTAATTTGAGTCGCCTATCTTTCTAACTTTTTAAGAAAATCAATATTTTATGAAAAAATATGGGTGAAATTGTCAAATTTTAAACTTGTCCAAATAGGCTGTAACTTGGTGGCTGTATTCTGCAGACACAGAGGTTCATTCTGTGTAATTTTGAACCGAATCGGAGAGAATTTTTTTTCGAGGTGAAAAAAACGACAAGGCTTTCCCCTTGTCGTTTTTTCGAAATTTGGCCTAAAAATGACATTTTTTCAAAATGATTGATACTTCCTGGGGAGACGTAATAGAGTGCCTAGAACCCATTTTTCGTAATTTGAGTCGCCTATCTTTCCAACTTTTTAAGAAAATCAATATTTTATGAAAAAATATGGGTGAAATTGTCAAATTTTAAACTTGTCCAAATAGGCTGTAACTCGGTGGCTGTATTCTGCAGACACAGAGGTTCATTCTGTGTAATTTTGAACCGAATCGGAGACAATTTTGTTTCGAGGTGAAAAAAAGACAAGGCTTACCCCTTGTCGTTTTTTCCAAATTTGGCCTAAAAATGACATTTTTTCAAAATGATTGATACTTCCTGGGGAGACGTAATAGAGTGCCTAGAACCCATTTTTCGTAATTTGAGTCGCCTATCTTTCCAACCTTTTAAGAAAATCAATATTTTATGAAAAAATATGGGTGAAATTGTCAAATTTTAAACTTGTCCAAATAGGCTGTAACTCGGTGGCTGTATTCTGCAGACACAGAGGTTCATTCTGTGTAATTTTGAACCGAATCGGAGACAATTTTTTTTCGAGGTGAAAAAAAGACAAGGCTTACTTACCCCTTGTCGTTTTTTCCAAATTTGGCCTAAAAATGACATTTTTTCAAAATGATTGATACTTCCTGGGGAGACGTAATAGAGTGCCTAGAACCCATTTTTCGTAATTTGAGTCGCCTATCTTTCCAACTTTTTAAGAAAATCAATATTTTATGAAAAAATATGGGTGAAATTGTCAAATTTTAAACTTGTCCAAATAGGCTGTAACTCGGTGGCTGTATTCTGCAGACACAGAGGTTCATTCTGTGTAATTTTGAACCGAATCGGAGACAATTTTGTTTCGAGGTGAAAAAAAGACAAGGCTTACCCCTTGTCGTTTTTTCCAAATTTGGCCTAAAAATGACATTTTTTCAAAATGATTGATACTTCCTGGGGAGACGTAATAGAGTGCCTAGAACCCATTTTTCGTAATTTGAGTCGCCTATCTTTCCAACTTTTTAAGAAAATCAATATTTTATGAACAAATATGGGTGAAATTGTCAAATTTAAACGTGTCCAAATAGGCTGTTCAATGAAAATTTTGAAACTTTTTACTGCGTTGTTGTACACTACTGATCCAGGACATCGTTCTATGTAATTTGGGAGCTAATTGTCAATAAATAATAACATAAAATAAAATAAAAAATTAAAAAAAATTATTGTAAAAAAGTGCGGAGAGTTAGTCAGAGTGTCGACCAGGTATTAGGATGACTCAAAGTCCGTGACACCACGGCATGGTGATCACCTTAGCACCCTTCTGGGAGGTCGCTACCCTCCCGGTCCCTCCTTATTCTCCCCCGTCCGTACATTTCCTCCACGCTCTAACCTTCAGGGGAGAGACATGGCGGTCCCCAAGCCATTGCCGCAGCCAGCAGCTGCCATGTCTCTGTGTTTCAGGAGCAGGATTCGAACCCGGACGTACCAGCCTGGAACTGCCGCAATTGACAGCCCAGTGGACTAACGGCTTGCGCCATTTATCCTGTTGGTATTTGCAGATAAATTTAATACTACTTAAATAAATCGTGATTGCGTAACGATATAAAATTAAAAAGTCAATTGTCGACGCTAGGATTCGAACCCAGACGAACCAGCATGGAACTGCCTGCAATTGACTGCCCAGTGGACTAACGGCTTGCGCCATTTATCCTGTTGATATTTGCAGATGAATTTAATACTACTTAAATAAATCGTGATTGCGTAACGATATAAAATTAAAAAGTCAATTGTCGCCGCTAGGATTCGAACCCGGACGTACCAGCCTGGAACTGCTTGCAATTGACATCCCAGTGGGCTAACGGCTTGCGCCATTTATCCTGTTGGTATTTGAAGTTGAATGTAATACTACTTAAATAAATCGTGATTGCGTAACGATATAAAATTTAAAATTCAATTGTCGCCGCTAGGATTCGAACCCGGACGTACCAGCCTGGAACTGCCTGCAATTGACAGCCCAGTGGACTAACGGCTTGCGCCATTTATCCTGTTGGTATTTGCAGTTGAATTTAATACTACTTAAATAAATCGTGATTGCGTAACGATATAAAATTAACAAGTCAATTGGCGCCGCTCGTATTCGAAGCCAGTTGGCCAGCAATTGATCACAGTAGCAGACTAGCGGCATCCGCCACGAATCCTGTTGGTGTTTGGAGTTTAATTTAATACTACTTAAATAAATCGTGATTGCGCAATCATAAAATAATAAAAAGATATTGTCGCCTCTGGAATTCGAACCCAGTTAGCCTAGAATTGAACACACCAACGGACATCCGGCTTGCGCCACTAATGCTGTTGGTATTAGGAGTTGAAATAAATACTACTTAATTAAATCGTGATTGCACAACCATATAAAATAAAACGTTAATTGGTGCCTCCGGGATTCGAACCAGGTTAGTCCGCACCGTAACCCAGGGACAATGGCTTACGCCACCAAACCAACCATTTTAGTTGCATATTACTTAAATAAACCACATGATTGCACAACCATAATTTTTAAAAATGAAAAAGAAAAGCGACGGTATTGGGATTGGAACCCTGGTCGCCTGTACTCTAACCCTATAACAACAACAACGACGACGACGACGACGACGACGACGACGACGACGACGATGATGATGATGACGATGATGACGATGATGACGATGATGACGATGATGACGATGACGACGATGACGACGATGACGATGATCATAATAATAATAATAATAATAATAATAATAATAATAATAATAATAATAATAATAATAATAATAATAATAGTATATTTCGTGAAAACTACAGGGTTTAAATAAATGCACGTTTTCAAATACCAATGTTGTACATAATTTTCAATTCTTTCAACTTTCAGAAAGTGGTTATCACATAATGGTTTTTACAACCATTCAAGTTGACATGGTTGTCAGGTAGCCATAGAGGGCGCTAACATCTTCTCTAACTTTTGATTGTTTACTTTTCGTATTTTTTTGTACTTTGTACTTGCTACGAAGCAATTATTTATTCAGTAATCAATGGGTGGCATTTTTTCATTTTGGATGGTGGATGTCATCACTTCATCAAATTATCACGGTCGTAATAAGTGATTGTGTATTGCTGTAATGTGTAAGTAATGTTTTTCGCAAGAAAAACCGCCACTTGTGCACAAAGTACAAATGTATGCATTGCATGCAGTTTTAGCTATCAGACGACAAAATGACCAACATCTCATGACCTTAAAAGATACTATGCACAATTTCATTGCTCAAAATCTCAAAAATAATTGTTTCCAAAGCTCACTTGAGTACATCTTCCTCTCGTTTTAGTTTGTCCTCTATCATATTTTGTAGGAAACATATATAATTAGTTATATTTGTCATAATAGTTTGTGAGAACAGTGGTGGCTCTCATCTACATTCTTTCCTTTTACTTTTTAGCATGATAGAATTATCCCAACACATATGATTAATTTATTGATACTTGCTGGGGAGACGTAATAGAGTGCATAGAACCCATTTTTCGTAATTTGAGTCGCCTATCTTTCCAACTTTTTAAGAAAATCAATATTTTATGAAGAAATATGGGTGAAATTGTGAAATTTTAAACTTGTCCAAATAGGCTGTAACTCGGTGGCTGTATTCTGCAGACACAGAGGTTCATTCTGTGTAATTTTTAACCGAATCGGAGACAATTTTCTTTCGAGGTGAAAAAAAAACGACAATGCTTACCCCTTGTCGTTTTTTCCAAATTTGGCCTAAAATTGACATTTTTTCAAAATGATTGATACTTGCTGGGGAGACGTAATAGAGTGCCTAGAACCCATTTTTCGTAATTTGAGTCGCCTATCTTTCCAACTTTTTAAGAAAATCAATATTTTATGAAGAAATATGGGTGAAATTGTGAAATTTTAAACTTGTCCAAATAGGCTGTAACTCGGTGGCTGTATTCTGCAGACACAGAGGTTCATTCTGTGTAATTTAGAAGCAAATCGGAGACAACTTCGAGGCAAAAAATTAATGTTTTCTTAAATGATTTATATTTGTTGGAGAAACGCATTACAGTGAATAGATCTCGTGTTTCTTATTTTATATGGTCCCAACGGCTTGACGCAGTGAGTAACTAATATGTCCCTGTGTGTCAGGAGCAGGATTCGAACCCGTACATACTAGCCTGGAACTGCCCACAATTGTTATTGAATAGTGTAAAAGTTTCAGCTTATTTCATTAAAACACATGCAAATAGCTGACGAGTTTTATTGTGAATAAAATTATCCATAGGTAAACAATGGTTATTCAAAATTACTATTTCATTAGCATCGATGGTCCAGTTGGTTAAGTTATAGTCGGTAAAAGGCCTTTTTCAATGACATTTATTTCAATGTTAACCAACAACAGAACAATATATATTAGCTATGTATCATGTTCATAAAACGCACGTTACACATTAAAAGCCACAAAATCATTTCAAAGATTTGCATTTTAAGAGCCAATTAATTTATCTTAGCAAATATCCATCTGGACAGTTTAACTACATTTTGAACCCGTGAACACCTATTGTGAAAAAAAGGATTAGTCCTTCAATAAGTTTAGCTTGTATTGTATTTTATTTATTGTATACATAGAGTGTTCCTTTAAGTGCTATTTAATTTAATCACCAAGTGTCTCCTTTAAGCAAGTTAGTGCAGTATATACCAAACGCTAAGTGTTTTTGTTGTTATATTATGCAACAGCCAGTGTGTTCGTCCGTCCAACAGACCCAGAGTAGAGAGTCATTGGAATTTAGAAATAATAGGGGGAGTGCACAGCTATAAATAACAGTGGTAGGAATACATTGTGTTAGTGGGGCGGAGTTTTTATGCAAATTATTTAGGACAATGTAGAAGGTGTGCTGAAGGGATTGGGTTCTGTAGTACAAGGCAGACCACCACAAGACAGCAGAGGAGTAAGACGTTCCCACTCAGTCATTTTGCCAGCATTTTTGAGAAGCAAATACTTTGCAGTTCTAGTGTGAGAGCTTGAAGCAAGGTCAAGTTTTTGTAACTTTCTAAGTGATATTGGTTTTTGGGCAACAATGTTTGCTTTTGCTTTTGCTTTGGGGAACCATTTTTATGGATGAGTGTTAACCCTTGTATACTTTGATCCCTCAAAACCTTTTGAAGGGTGTAAAAAGTACATGTCAGAGATGTACGTGTAGTTGTTTCGTGTGGGAAACAGATGTAAGTAAAGAGATATTCTGAGTTTTAATTTCAAACAAGTGGCATTTTCCTGAAGCAAGTTTTTGTCGACAGTTGTAATCTTGAATTAGGACCCTTTTTCAGATTGAATAACTTAATTTATTGACGGTGTGAGAAGAGTCAAAATTAAGAAAGTTAGAAATCAGTGATTCAGGTACTGAAACTTTGAAGATATAAAATATAAAGTCTCCGCTCTGAAAGCAATGAAGTTATATTGGAGATAGGCCTACTGTGCTGCTAACACAGATGGAAAGAATGTCTTGTATATCCAATCGCCACTTTTATAAGGGGTTTCTGGAACCACTAACTAGTTTTAAAAATATTCTTTCGATGTTTCGGACTACAGAAAGAAAAAATCTCTTTAAAATCCACTTTTATAATGGTTTTCAGACTTCGGACTATAACCCTTCTAAAAAAAAATCCTCCCCTTCAGAACATAGAAGAATCCTATTATAGTTAACACTGAGCATGTATAATGACCGGGGAGTTGACAAGATCAGACTGACATGGCTGAGGAAGTCATCGTATACCAAAAATGCCTGAAATAATTTGAAGTATATGTCCATCTATATGTTCTCCACCTTACTGAGCAGGTAAGATAACATTATTAGATATAATGAACGAGAAAATGTGGTGGTTGTATGCGACATTCTTCCCACATGGAATGCGGTTATGTACTTTTCAAAACCAACGAGATGTAATTAATGAATTAAGTATTCAGAAATTGCAGATTATTTAATATAGGCAATGCATGTACAGTTGGATTTTAACTTATAAGATTTCGTTATTTTATTTTGCCTTTTGATGTGTAGATGGACAACTACCGTATGCTACCGGTGTCACGGGCATCTGTAATGACAAAGATCGAGTGTGACACCGCAAGGGTTTAGCTTGACCGTAAATTGACGGACCTCGAGTGGTTTAACCCTAATCCCATGGGTATTCTGGCTAGGAACCTTCCTGAATCCTCCAAAATTCAGCACTTATATATGGCCTGTACTTCTTGCCAGGTAGTAATGTTGTCCCATTTGAAGAGGTGAAATTACCAGTTTCCAACAGCACTGAATTTTTCCTAAAAAGTGCCCCTTGAAGGATATGGGGGTGGTTAGGGTTCTGATTAGATTCACTGTTTAATTTTGTTAGTAGTTGATTAATATTATTGTGAACTTTTTAGGTATTTATTAACAGACACAAGTACCTAGAGCATGTCGCCTATTCCCATTAAATTTGTCAACAAATTAAAACCCAATTGTAATTTTGGTAAAACACCTTTTAGGCCAAACCAAGTATGTGGTTCACGCTAGTCGCCTCAGACATTTTTTGTTGCTATGAACCGATGTCCAATTGCAGCCAAACTTGCTCGACCGATTGGAATTCTGCCGCGCTGTGTTTTAAACGACTTTTTCACGTTTGCCCAATTTGTGAGGCCTCTTAGCCCGGTTCCAATATTTCACTGGTTGGCAAAAAAAATAAAAAGCGTCACCGATTTTGAGGCCAACCTATGACTAGAAACCGGATACATTTTTGCCTTAGGACCTTGCACTTTTTGCCAATGTCGCCACCTGCCAAGTAAGAATTGGTACAATAACAAACAGTTTTGACCACCTTTTTCGCTTCTGGGTACTATTTTTTTCCCCAAAAATACAAAACCATCATAAAAACCAACCTGGGAAGGTTTCGGTCCATCTTGGAAAGTAACCCTTTACAAATCGATGTTCACATGTTGGACCCATCTCAATACATTTCATTACGAATTTTACCGATCTAGTTTATTAATTACTAAGAAAGTAATCATTTACAAAAAATTACGAGATAAAAACGAACTTGGAAACGGTGATTTAGAAACTTCAATTGTGGTTATCTCATACATGGATACATTTTTAAAGGCAAGGTACATTGGTAATGACAAGAATATCAAATTAAACTCGGTGTAATTTTTGTACAAGTATCAATCATCCTGAGAAATTATTGGAGTGTTTCATCTTGCAGAAAACGGAAATTGTGTCACAAGTGACCTTTCAAATAGATAAGTTTCAATAAACATACCTTTAATTTGATGTATCTTGAATAAATGCAAACATGTCTTGACCCATGAGGGCAGCAGTAAAATAGATCATTATTTGAATTGGTAGGTGAAGGGTTATACTATTTATGTGTCTCATGGTATGCGATGGAAATATTTGCCAGATTCTTTTGGGGGTGGGGCCAAGCCCCGTTCGTTTCAGAACACTCAAATAGCTTCGGTTTTTTGGTCACTTTGTTTCGAACGCTCTTTACTGGCTGCATGAATATAAAGTATCAGTGTTAACCTCGTCGCATGATCCTTGACATTTATTTGGATAAAAGTTTACATTTACAGCTAATTTGCATTATGTTAGAGAAACCAGCCGGTGTTTTAGAACTTTCAAGTCTCAACATTCCTTGAGAAAGCACTTTAATTCAATGTTCTCATTACACTGGTCAACAATTTTTTGTTGTCTGCTTCGGAGATAAAATGTGCTATTTATTATGGATTTTGATGTGCTGAATTCAAATAGCTGATTGGCTACTGTTTCCAAGATATTTAAGTTTTTACATTTTACGTACTATGTATATAGCAGATTTTTAATCATGAATTCCCATACACATGTAGATCTTGAAAACAAGTGCCAATCAACAATTTTAAGCATCATTTCCATTCTCATAATTAGTCAAGTTTGACTGTAGACCACCAGAAAAAGCAACTGATTCTTTATCAATTCATAAAAATGTATAATATCTGTGATGTTGGAACGTTTCAAAGTTTTTTGCGGGAATCTGCCGGTAGACGTTTTTGTTTCATATTATTTATACTTTATTGTTACCGTCTAGTTACAATCATTGCTTAAATAACCTCAGTAAATATTATGGCCATACCTTAATATTTTCCTTTAATTTAATTTCGGGGCCGAGAGAAACCCAGCCCGCGGCAATTATACGACATAGTTTTAGACATTCATTTAATAATACTGTTTCAATTGTCTGTCAAAAGGGAAGAGTAGAAAAAAAAACTTTTCGTAACGTTAATACTATTATATAAAACACAATAAAGGGGGCCACTTTGCATCCGTCACGTTAGCAGTTTTTTCCAATGGTTATTTTTAAGTACCTGAAACCGACCAAAAAGGGTTTCGACATGCAGGCTTATACTAGAACTAATTTGAGTTGATTTATTTTTTTACCCTCAAATTTCCATAAAAATTGGACGGAAAAGTTATGGAAATTTTAGGGTAATTAAAAAATTAATAGTAGTAATCAACTCATTATCTTTAGGATAAGCATGCATATATATTCAAATGTTGAAATTCTTTTTGGGTTGTTTCATATATTAAAAAAAATTACAACCATTAGAAAAACTGCTAACGTGACGGTAGCCCCCTTTATTGTGTGTTATGTCATACAAAAACTACTAAAAAATATTTTGTTAACGCTGTCAGATGGGTTTATGAATAAAACTGAATCACCATAAAAGCCGTATCCACATATATGTCATACTGTAATATGCAGTACATTTATTTACTGTGAATTTTGTCAAACCTTGGAATTTAAGAGACATTTGCCAAGAAATGTGTATATTTATCTTGAAATTAATTCATTCAATGGAGCTCTGTCACTGATAATTTCATGATATTGGCATTAAATAGAAATCCACTACTATAAGATTTAGGGAATTGTATTAAACGTTCTCTAGTGGTTAAAGTAAAAACCTGGAGTATGAGAGTTTGGTTAATCTGAATATTATTTATAGATGGCGGTTATCCCCACTTGTCCGACATCTTATCATCGCCCACTATTTAATTGTTTGAACTAATACAGGAGCCTTCAGAAACTACTTTTGTGAGAAAAAATTTGTACATCGGAAGTTTTCAACATTTAAAGGGGCGTTTCCAGAATCAAGATTAATATGGACTTTTTGTATGGTGTCGTCTCTATAAAACACGTACATGTACATAGACTTTACAATTTTAAATTCATCCCTAATCTTCGATCTAAAACGGTGTGGGTCTAGATTTTGATAGGGCAAATTTTGTCACAACTTGAAACATCAAGGAGTCAATTCAAAAATTGTATTAAGTTAAGGGTTGATGTAGAATTCAAGAATCGATTATAAGTGGTTTATGAAGTCGACAACTAATTGTGTTTTAAAATTGATTTGAAATAGAAAAGAATATTGAGGCTTGGACTTGACAGACAATTATTTGATTCTCTTTTGAAGTATACAGAAAAGGTGTATATAATTGGTTGCAAACTTGTATAGGTCTACTGATCTAGATTCTATGATTACATGTTCTAAACGGAATCTTATTGTTCTTGGCAGAGTGACTGGTCAAATCATTGCTTTTGTCTAAACTTATCTCATTTTGACTATTCCTAACACCCATAACGGTAATGGAAGTGGTAATGATCGTGTTAGGAATCTTGATGTACGGTCTTATAATGGATTCTTTGAAAATTACTTGGCTTTACTGACAGAGTTACAACATGTTCAGGTTGGGCCTCCATTTTGAATGTTACTCGTTTGTTCCTTTTAGAAGGTGAGTCCCCAAAAACTTGCCATGTTTAATAATAATAATAATAAGTGGATTTATATAGCGCACGTATCCACCAACTAAGTGGTGCTCAAGGCGCATTATATTATTATCCCTGCTCATAAGGCTCATAAATCATTCCTGAAACTATCTCAGCTCCCTGGGGAGTATACAGCTCAATTGCTGCCATTTCTAGCGCATATAGAGCAAACCAACTCTGCCTTCACATGTACCCATTTAACCCCTGGGTGGAAAGAAGCAATTATGATTAAGTGTCTTGCTCAAGGACACAAGTGTCACGGCCGTGATTCGAACCCACATTCTGTTGCTAACACCAGAACTTGAATCCGGTAAGCTAGACCGCTCGGCCACGACACCCCATTGTTTGTAATAATATTATGTATGGTCTACGGTTCACTTGGTCACCACTAAGGCTGATGAATGTTCTGTGTAGCGTACTCATTGGTTCATTAATTTGTATACAATTTTCCTGTTTTTATCATAATAAAATGAAATTGAATTAAAGTGGGTAGGAAGTGTAATACAAACACTGGGAGTCAATTTCATTACAAGTTCAGAATGTTTCTGTTCATGCTTCAGATTTTGAAATTGTTTTAATTATTTTACTAAAATGATATCGCCTATGACAAATATTTCGAGATGTTTGATATTTAGTCAAAACTGGTCGGTTGTTTTTGTTTAGATAACAGGATGCTTGATCATTGTATTGTACACCAAGGTATTTTGTTTGTTTGAATACCAATGTTGTACCTTTGCTTTAAGAATACTTGGCCCTATAGTGTCCTTTAACTGAGTGATCCTATCACTAGTTTTACAACTTAAGAATCTTGTCTTGATAATCCTGGAGAATTTGGCTATTAAAAATCGGTTGGTTTCTGCTATTTATCTCCCCCAAAAATATATGTATTTGAGACCAGTCAAGTAAAAAAGTATTTTATTATGAGAATTGAAATGTGATACTTTGGAGTTTAAAAGGGACAATCAATATGGAATTGGAGTGCTAGTTTTAGAGTAAATCGACAAAGTTGTAAATTAAAAGCATGTTACAGTTGTACGTTGCAATAACAATTTTTAAGTTTAGATTTACGATATATTTCTTGAAAACTAGAGCTGAAATGACTACTTTATAAAATACCATCGACTGATTAAATAATAAATCATACAAATTTTAGTTATTTCATATGGTCAGTCAAACCAAAGCTTTTTAACTACCAATGCTGCCACGGCAACAGCCCCAATCATGCTCCCAAGTGACACCCACCCCCAACGCTCTTTCTCCTCATTCGTGAGACACCGCTGGTTGTCGAGGGCAATGAGGAGTTCATCCTGGTTGTGTAGGGGGTCAAGTCGTTGAAGGACCTCATCAGCTGCTCGCATCCCTGACTGCACTGCTCCGCTCAGGTAACCGCAGTGTTGGGTGGCCGACTCGGTGCCTGCCCAGTGCACTCTAGAAGGAAAAGAAACCAAACAAAAAATGAAATTACTTGGAGTTTTTAAAGGAAATGGACAACTTGCTCTTGACAAAATATACTTTTCTTTGGCACACATTAACTAACCAATCTGTGAAAGATTTATTTCATTATGTTGTGTCAAAGCCAGTATATACTTATAGTAAAATGTATAAAAAAAAAAACTATGAAAAGAGAATAGTGAAAATGTATTCAGAATGTCTGTAATCATTTCAAGTATCTTTGGATGACAGAAATTCAAGTTGGGAATTATTTCTCAAATTTGTACTTAAATGATAGCACCAGATAAATATTTCAAAGGGATGTTTGCTACCATCATCAACACCAAGTTAGTTGTATGTAAATCCATCATTTATATTTTTGAGATTACCAATATTGTATAGTAATGTTAACAGTGATATTTTTTGATCAGCAAACACACTTTGACTTCATTTTATTTATGTTACTAATTGCAGTGGCGCACCCAGGATTTGATTAGGTGTGGGGCTCAAAATATTTTTATTTGAACTAATATGGGGAGAGACATGGCTGACCCAAACCATCGCGGCTGCAGCCATGTCCCTAGTCGTGCTCGTCAGTGAACCTACGGCACATGTTAAATGTTTCCTGGTGGTTTCTACTCATAAAAAGAAGACATTATGGCATGATTTGGACTCGTAGGGTTTTACCTTCCATATAATTTCCTCCTCTTGATGTAAAGAACTTGAGCTTGTTTCGTCTGCAAGATTTCTATAGTTAAATACTTTCATTGCGTGGACGTAAAGTTTGTGATCATTCCGGGCGGAGCTAAATTTTTTCAAACACGAATTTGGCGGCAAAACCAAATCCCAATATTATCCAATCGGTGTTTGCTAAAAGAGTGTCACATAATCTTTGTAAATTAAAACCCAATCCTGGGCCATTGTGTACAAACTGGAAAGGAGTTGATTATAATGCGGGCGTGTTTAAATTTTACGAGTAACCTCAACGACAGTCAACGACAGAAAATGAAAATAAAATTAAGTAAAGCTGCTCCCTGATCAGGGTGCACCATGGCAGGGGGGGGGGGAGAATGTGTAAAAATGCTTGTTATATATACTGGTGGCCCTTCAAGCTTACATGCACATGCAACGCCGTAAAATATAATAGTGAGTGGAATAAATGGAAAACTTTTGGAGGGGAGCTTGAGTCTCCTGAGTCCCCAATACTTGTACCATTGCCCTATACTCCTTGCCGAACTCCTCTGTAGACAAGACATGGGCTCAGATTTTGCTCTTTCCTGGCTCTTTCTTTAAAAAAATTAATAAAACATCAGCGGGCCCTTGGGGGGGGTGCGCCACTGACTAAATGACATCACCTTAAAAAATTTAGTAAATACAGTGAATAATTGTATCATTGGGGACATCATTTGAAAAATGATGCAAAGAGGATTGATTAATCTGGGCTGACTGACAGGCTGGAATGGTGTATTGTAAATAAGTGAGCAACAAAAAAATCATTCAAATACCTGTCAAATGGTGTCCTGAGTCCTTTGTGGAAGTAGGTCATTGCTCCTGGGGTCATGATGTTCACAGGGCAGCCACCATTGTAAGGTTCTAAAGCCCAGTCCTGTCAAACAAAAAGGGCTCTTCAATTTGAATATCAGAATGTTTATGGGAGGATGCTTACTCTTTGAATCGAGGAAAACATTAAACAACCAACCTGTTAAAGTTTCAGCTTATTACAAATTTGTTTTGTTATTACCAAGTGTAAATGGAACCCTAACAGAACACAACTTCATTTTTGCAGTTTAAGTCCATTCCTCTACCAACATTATGTGATGTCTCTTCTGGCACAGCTCGTCCTTACATACCGAGGGCATTTCGTCAAGTATTTTTCAACTCACTGCACAATTTATCGCACTCAGGTATCGGCGCTACACAGCGGTTAATTACTGCACGTTTTGTGTAGCCTGGCATCAACAAAGATGTAAGATTTTGGACGAAGACATGTCTTGCCTGTCAATTTATGAATATACATCTCCACTAAGAACACCAGATGCACGTTTTGACCATCGACATAGTAGGACCACTGCCTCCATCCGAAGGTAACATGTATCTATTGACTTGTGCTGACCGATTTACACACTGGCTAGAGGCTATAACAATTCCAGACATCGCAGCTGAGACGGTTGCACAAGCTTTTGTGTTGCGATGGGTTACAGTGTTTTGGAGCACCATCTATAGTTACTACCAACCGCAGTCGTCAGTTCGAGTCACCACTTTTTCATTCACTTTCTTACCTCCTCGGCTGTAAACAAACTCGGACAACATCTCACCATCCTGCATCAAATGGTCTAGTGGAAAGATTCCATCGTCAACTTCACTTGAAGCCCACGACAACCAATGCTGGACCGAGACACTTCCTGTCATTTTGCTTGGTATTCGTACTTCAGTAAAAGCAGACATCGGCTGTTGCACAGCAGAACAACCCTTTCAGTACAGATCCTAGTGATTACATTCAATGACTTAAACACATGATGCATATTCATCCTGAACTATCAACTTTTGTACGTGTCAATGCGTGGAAAAAACCTCTTCAACCTCCATATAATGGACCCTTTTGGGTCATTAAGCAAAACGATAAGTTTTTCATCATTGTGTTAACATCGACCCAGTTATGATCCCCTCACTTCAACCTCAACATACATGGCAGCACAACCACTAAAACCTACGGTTCAGAGACTCGTTCAGGGAGACATGTTCACTGGCCAAAATGCTGCATACAACTTCTGGATACAGGATGAAATTTCACACTTTCACACAGATTTTCAATCATCGATCTTGGAGGGAGCTAATGTAGTGACTTGAATTTATCACAACATGCAACAGCTGTACAACATTTGTGAATCTCGCAGATCTCAACACTTCTGTGTGCCACTACACTTCTTGTTGACTCCTTGATGGAAGTCAATTTTATTTTAATCAACGTGTGTGTCAGTCCAGTTACGACCACATTTTCATCTTTTACGGTGGATGAAAATTCTTCATAGGGTTTGCAGTGAAACCCACAATTTATTGACCAACAAATTCAGCTTGGGTTCGCTGAGAGAATTTGGGGGAGATTTTCGCTTCCTTTTTGTGCAGACATTTGGAGTGGAGGACATTTCGCATGTGTGAATTTTCTGCCACCATCTTGGATTACTGTAAGTTAGACGAATACAATTCAAATTTTGTAAGTAATATTTGTAGAATCGCCTACCAACACTATTACTTCTTCACATTCATTTCATTGCAATCTGATTTAGAAGCAACCACATCATTATCAACTCACCTTTTCCCTGTAATCCAGTGGCTCATTGGCTTTTGGTCCGAAGAATTCTGCTAAGGCCTCGAGGATGGCTGCCTTCCTGACCTCTGCCTGGTAAATCATGACAAGAGAGTATTAAAGAACGGTCAATCTTTAAGATATTTCGCCCATGTGTTTGCTTCTATTTTACCGACTCTTTCGTACATATTCTCTTTCAACCAATTGCTTTTTTACTTGCAGGAAAAGACGACAAATGGTTTAAACAGACAATATTGTCACAATCAGAGCAGATATTCAACAGGGCATGGAATCATTGTTTAGTTTAACACAGTGACTAAAAATAACTGGCTCATTTATGCAGCAGCAACGATAATATGACCTTATTATGTGGGGTATTATTTTAAGTCACTGAGTTAATCTAAAACCATCACTCTGATTCCATGCCCTGTTGATTGTGATGCTATTAATGTCCCTTTAAGGGCAAGGTTTTAAAATTCAAAAATAACTTTGTGTTAAGCTGATGATTGTATCATTATTCCCTGAAAAATATTTCAAGTGCTGTTTTTCAAGAAAAATTGTAATTTAGGAAAAAAAATCGTGTAAAGAAATGACTTTTGACTCGACTTTGAAAACAATTACTTGGGGCCAATTGCATAAAGCTGCTAAGTACACAAATTTGTTGAGTACAGACATGTTTTCGTCTGGCAGCTTACAGATGAAATCGCTGGCAGCATGAATGGATGATAGATTATTCACTGTATGTTCATGAGTTCTTTCGGGTAACACTACGTTATTCATTGTATTTACTTATTTCTTGTTTAACCTGGGGAGACAATAAAAATATAAATAAAAAAATTTAGGGTCACAAGAAAAGAGCAAAGATTCAATCAGATGTCAACAAACTGGGAGGGCATATTTATTTGATGATTATTATTATAACTTACCTTTCTCTGGACACTATGAAAATCTTTACTGTGAAAACACAATTTGCCATGATTTAACCTCTGAGCCAGACACGCGGCAATCTCAAGAACCCATGCCAGACCCACAGACTCTAGAGGATTTTTCCTCGGACGATGGTTCCCAGAAACCAAACGGTGTACATTTGGTCCTACAACACAACTTTCATGTTCATATCAACCACCAGATATCTTTATACCCGACAATCAAGTCAGTATCCTTTATACCGGAAAATGAACTTTGGTGCCCGGTTAGGTCACTTAAATGGTATCTGGCACACAATTATATATGACATAAAACACAATAAAGGGGGCCACTTTCCTACCGTCATGTTAGCAGTTTTTCTTATGGTTGTAATTTTTTTTTAAATATCTGAAACCACCCAAAAAGAATTTCAACATTTGAATAGACATGCATGCTTATCCTAAATATAATTTGAGTTGATTATTACTATTATTTTTTTAATTACCCTAAAATTTCCATCAACAAATGGACGAAAAAGTAAATAAAAAAATAAAAAAATAAAATAAATCAACTCAAATTAGTTCTAGTATAAGCCTGCATGTCCATTCACATGTTGAAACACTTTTTGGTTGGTTTCAGGTACTTAAAAATAAATAACAACCATTGGAAAACTGCTAACGTGACGGATGCAAGTGGCCCCTTTATTGTGTTATATCTCTACCACACAGCCACATGGGGCAGCTTCACAGAATACTATTTCAGATGGATAGTTAGAGAGCTATCATAGTACCTCTATCCTGGGTTGGTCTGCATCAACTGATGATAAATTATGCCCATGGGCCTATCTGCAGGCAGTGCGTCGCACGGCTCTTCTGCTAGACCCCACACATTCCATCCAAGGAGTGATGGGATGTCCCTTATCACCAGACCCCCATGGAACCTATTATTGGTAAGCCAAAGTATTCCTTCTGTTCTTGGGAGACTGTGAAGCGACTTACCCATCGGTTCCAATTGATTTTATACTAGCAGCCTCACCCTTGCCCTCGTCCGGCTTACGGTGCCAATCGATGCAAATGTTGGTTTAACAAGTAAAGAGTCCCTGAAGTGGACGATACTTACCTGTTAAACATCCCACCCCCTTCTCCACGTGGCTCGGCCTAGGTTAAGTTAACATTACTCACACTTAGGATGAAAACCCCAGGGCTCTTGAGGGGCGCTCTTAGAATCTAGCATTGGAGCCTATGGAAATGTTTGTTTAACAGCTAAGTATTTGGGGAAATCTATGGCAATGGTCATCTACATTACCTGGTCAAATTCAACTGACTGCAGAGATAGGAAATTAGGCAAAGTAAAAACAGTTATTGACTTACATCAACAATACTCCACCTCGACCATTAGCATAGAATCCTACAAGGGCTGGGCTGCCGTTAGATGATGTGCAATCGAATGTTATCTGGAGTGGTCTGAGCTGAGCCCTTCAAGTTTTGGCTTTCCACCGTGGCTGACTATCTCCCGGAAAAACCATCTTCCCTCAGAAGGCCTGATGAAAGATGGGATGCAGTTAGATGATGAGTTGTAAACTATGGTAACTATAAGGATGCAGTCAGGTGGAGAGCAAGATGTGAAGGTTTAAGCAGGGCTCCAAAGAAACAATTAGTATATTTCACCAAATAAATGTCAGGACCTACCATCAAACTATTTACTGTCAAAAGCATGCTTCTGACACCTATTTGATGAAATACAAAAGTGAAAGCCACTATGCACTGTTGGAAATCTACAAAAACATTAATCTTACTTGGTGTAAAGTTGACGGTAGTACAATCGAGTGAAATTACTTTATAAATACTTTTCCGCAACTAATAATATCTGTCATCTAACGATACCATGAAATAAGCTGAAACCCTTCACAGGTGGATTTTCTGTACATATCTGTTGATTTTTATCGAGTATGGAAGCATATATTTTAGCAATGGTATACAACTGACGCTTTCACAGTAATGCGTTACCATCTGTGACCCAAGCCCTCAAATTTGACACACACTTCTGCGTGTGAAGTTCATTCTTCAGGTAATGCATGTTATAAATAACCAATTTTGCCCTGTGCAAAAATGGTGCATATTACCATAATAGGGTTTATTTCTTTAACCTCTTTGTAATTTTAGTGACAGAACAGCAAAAATGCGAGAAACTCACTGTTTGATAGGTGATAATGAATTTAAAGAGATGAGCCATGGGTGAGTGGCACGCTAAGCTGATTCTAGCCAGGGTAACACAGGGCTGTAGGTAATGTCAGCTGCACATAAAACCCAAAACAAATTGTAGTTATTAACAAAACTCTTTGTGCGCTTTGTAGTTGCTAACGACTTCCTGGATAGATAATCTGAACGATCGTTACTTTAAAAGGGACAGTATTGGCATGGAATCGGTGTCCTTTTTAAGATGAACACAGTGACTGAAATGACTGGGTCATTATGCAGCAACAACAATAATATGCCCTTATCATGAAGGTATTATTTTCAGTCACTGATTTCTCTAAAACTCTGCACTCCATACCCTGTTGATCATGATGATATTCTCCCTTTGATATTAAAAAATAGTTGGCAAAATTTCTTTCACATACAAGAGAACACTTGAGGGGGCAATTGAACCCAAGGGGGGTTTTCAAAACAATGTAGGCAACAAATATTTGAATCTTTATTGCATCATTCAACATTCCAAAAGTGGGGGGTTTTGTGAAATGCTTGATCCTTAAAAAAATTGGTGGAGGGGTGGTAACGAGAATGTTGGCCCCTTCCATGAGGAACCCTGGATGCGCCACAGCGTATCAGTGCATCGGATTTGTGTTTCTGATGGCTGAGTCGTCAGAATGTGGGTTCGAATCCCGACCGCGACCATGGTGCTTGGTGCTTGAGCAAGACACTTTACCATAATGCTTCTTCTCACCCAAGGGTGAACTGGGCCTTGAGGGCAGAGTTGGTTGTTGTGTTTGATTAGCCCTGTATGCGCTGTAATGGCAGCAATTGAGCTGTATACTCCCAGAGAGCTGAGATGGTTTCAAAGGAATGATTTGTAAGCCTGATGAGCAGGGGCCAATAGTGTACAGCGCCCTTGAGCACCAGTTTGGTGGATACGTGCGCTATATAAGTCCACATTATTATTATTAGCTTGAGGGCAAGTTTGACCACCTTTGCACTTTGCCTTAAACAGGAAATTTCTAGATAATAAGGAAAGTTGGTCATTAAGTTAATTTGGACCATCGATTCAGCATTTCATCAACTTACTGGAGCAATGAAAAGGCGTAGCTGAGACAACATAGCGACAGGTGAACTCTTTGCCCTCTGTAGTCACCACGGTAACCTTATCAACCTCCCCTGGTCTATGTGAGATACGGGCTGACCGAGTAGCACCCTCCCATCCTATCCTTTCTGCTAGTAATGTTGATATTTGTGGGGCACCCAACCTAAGCACAGGAGAGAAATAGATTGCATTCAAAAATTACAATAACATGGTATAGTAAAAGTTCTTCACCAAGGAATAAAACTGACATATCATCAGTTCATGGAAACAATTTCAATAAATCAAATAAATAATTCCGTGTAAATTCAACACAGGTTTGGACACAATGATCACCGTTTTTGACGAAACTTGACAAAATTACCATTATGGAGAAAATTCTCTTCAACCAAAATGTTTTCTCCCCGGGGTCCCAAATGATTAAGGAGTTCAAATGTCATGAAGTTAAATGATTCTTTTCAGCCAAAGGTGGAGAAGGTTACATTGAGCATGCCCAGTACCAACAACTTCATTCAAAACAAGGCAGAAATATTTGTGCCTGTGTATGTATTGCTTAATTTTGAATAACAATTAAATCATGAGTTTTATGAGCAAATTGAGAATTTTAATTGTTAAGCGTTTTTGTTAAAGTGTAATTTTAAGTACAGCTGCCTCAGTTACACGGTCAATGGTACCTTTATTTTGAATTCCTGCGCCGATCCTGTGTTGCCTCATTCAGGGTTCTCATATCACTACCAGCTGAGCTGACATGTGAAAGAAGTATAACGCTGACAGTGTTCGAGGCTGGCACCCATGATCATGTTGATTGCTATCATCGATGGCATCTCGAGCCTCTGTTAAGAAAAATGTTTGAATCAGACTGGGGCACAATTTGTGATGCATCCAATTGAGCCAAACAGTGTGTATTTTGTTTCTTTGCGTCATGCCGACTCACATAAGTGTCATCAACTCAGACTGACCCGAAAACAGAATCAGGGTCAGTCCGACCTGGGGAAACTCATTTATGCCAATCATTCGTTCTTTTCTAAACAGGAAATATATCATTATTCCAATTTAAAAAAAAAAACTATTCTGGAAATTGCTGGTGAAACTGCAAAAACAACAGGTGGATACACGTTTAAGCGAGTTTTTCAGATAATAATTAAAAGGGACGAATATCGTATCACGATCAACAGGGCATGGAATCAGAAATGTCAGTTTTAGATTAACTCCCAGTGACTGAAAATATCCCAAATGCTAAGGTTGAGACATATGCTGTTGCTGTTGCAACAATGGCTGCGAACAGACAAGACGTGTGTGTGACATCGGGTTTTTCCTGACTCTTCCTGTCGAAAAATCGACTTCTAAGATACACAGGATCGTGTTGAAACTCCAGATATCACCGTCTGTCCCCATAAGCACATTCTTGAAAAGTGGATTTGCCCTTGATGAACGCTGTGCGTACAAACCGGAAATCGATTTTTAATCTGCGAAGGAGAAGCACCGTGACGGGATCCAAGATGGCACCGAGACGACAGACTCTACATCAAAAAGCTAGCTACCACCCTTTCAACTTGTACTTTGGACTTTAAAAACCCTGTAGATCTGTGTACAAACAGCAGCGGATGACATCCAGGAGTTGATGCCTCTATAATGTTTGGTCATTGTAATATTTTTCCTAAGTGCTTGCTCTTAGTTGCTCGCTTACCCAGTCCCAAAACCTAAACAGCCGAAGCAAGTTACAGTCCCTGATGTCTGTAGATCGCTATGTTGCCCCGAAACCGTCCTGCAACCCCTATTACCCCTGCAGGATATTTTCAAGGCTATGGAACACAGGTTCAAGCTGATATTAAATTACTTGATTGTAAATTGTTGCATTCAAACGTTGTACAATTTCCGACCAGAATTTGCTTTTTGTCCGAAAGGGAAACAATCGCCCAGTTGGAGAAGGAACGGGACGCGCTTGCATCTCTACCATTGATATGCTGATGAGCCCCTTCTTCTGTGCACCGAGGCCCGGGAAACCCAGAGCAGCTCCACACGTAGCGAGACATGGTCGCGCCCTCTGCCCCGAGCCAACCCAGCCAAGCGCCCTGGTGACAACAAGCAATCGCTTTGCCGTACTAGCACCGGTGATGTCGACTCAAGCTCACCAGCCACAACGACACCAGCGTCGACTCTGACCGAGGCTGAACTACTGATCGACACGTACTACGACGCTTCCCTGAAAACCCATGGATCTCATGATACACCCCAAAAAAAGCCTGGCTGCCTCAACGAAAAAAACCCGCCTCCTCCAAGAACAACTTGACCAGTACCAGACTAAACACACATAAGGAACTGAACGTTAAAACCAAACCGGCAGTTAGCAAGAAATGCAATCCTCGACCCCTCAACCGATCACCAATGCAGATAAATCTTCGATCATCGGTGATTCCATGATCAAACGACTGCAGCTATGTCACAGACTGAGTAGGAAGACGAAAGTAATCTGCCATACCATGCGCGAGCAAAAATCCCGAAGCATATCGCTCCGAATGCCAAACACCCATGTCAACCAAACATGGTGTTTCTGGGATTAATTCACGTCGGAACCAACAACACCTTCGACAGTCCAGAAACAATTGCCGCAAAGATCACTTCCTGGGTGAAAACGCTACCGACAACAGTGAACTGCATCTACTTCATCCATCGGAAGAACCAGCTGTCTCCTCCAAAACAAGAAGGTGGATGGGTCCAATGATCTCCTGAAATCCATCCAAAAGCGCAACAACCCTGGGGGTTTATCGACAACTAGAAACATAAATTCGACCATCTTATGTCTCAGAAGGGTGTGCACCTCTAACTCGCGGGGAGTAGGTCTATTTGCCAAGAACATTATCCAAAGCACATGCGTCGGTCCATCAGAAGAGACAGACCGACACACACCGCAGCGAACTCCCTTTTGGCGAAATGTTATTCGCTGAGGCCCTCCAGAAACCGGGGCTATTGGCTCGGAGATAGACCAACGGTTTTTCAGCGATCGATGCCAGCATTACCCGTACCTTCAACCGACTCATTGCCAACCACGACCCAAGATGTTCCAGACCAAACAAATGCACACCCAACGAGACCGTTGGGTGGAGGCCAAACCTCAATGGGTCCAAAGAACTGCTCAACCCACGGAACGGGATCCAGCACCCTAAGTAAACTTAACAAGTGGTATCATCCACAACCAATGTGGGTTTTTCATTCGCACACCTAAATGTTAGAAAGTATAATAAATAAACTTGACCATTTAAAATATTAATGTCCACAAACACCCATTCGATATCATCTGTTTAAATGAAAACTTTTTTTGACGCCCCCAATCATTGACAATGAGATCAGCCTACCCGATTACTCTATTGTAAGAAGAGATAAAACCGTCACGGTGGCAGGGTTTATATGTATATCAGAAACAATTTAACCCTTTCATTCGCCGTATCGACCTAGAAACAGATGACGTTGAACTGTATATGGGTTGAGATGTCTTAAACATAGGCAGCCTGTTCTTATCAGTTCTATCTGGCCACCTTCAAGTTCGGTTGGTTATAGATAAACTAAGTGATATCATAGACAAAGCCTCTTCTGGAATGTAAGGAAATTATTATCACTGGGTGATTTTTTAATCTTGATGTGTCCGATGACGACAATAGTATTTCCTCAAAACCTCTTATTTCTTGCTTTTAACTTGTTTCCAATGACGCAACTCGTGCATGATCCAACCCGTGTTACTGAACCAACTCGAAGCACTATTGATCTCATTTTTAGCTCGCATCCTGGCTTGTTAGTGAATGTGGTTGTCTTACCTGTACTTCTAAGTGACCACCAATACTTGTTTACTGTCTTCATATGGGAAAAACTTCCGCAAAAAGGGAGGACATTTAATTAACTTCAGATGTTTTAAAGATATAGAATGGTGATGCTTTCAAAGAAGACCCATTAACGCACCAAGGGGGATCATTGTACTCAGTTGTCATGATAGCATTAAGTAAACATGGTCCCTATGGCACTCCCCTGTTTATGAGTATAATTAACCACCATGCACCAATAAAATCAAAACATGTTCGGGGTACGACTCCTTGCCCTGGCTTGCCGGAGACATTCTTTCCAACTTATGCGACAACAGCCAGGCCGTGCACATAAAATCGCAAAACGTTCAGGTTCACAAATGATTGGGATGCTATACAAAAGTTGGTCAGGAACACGGTTACTAAGAAAATCACGTCAAAAAGTGAATGTTTTACGTCTACCATTGAGTGACAATAAAAGTAATTCATCTATGCTGTGGAAAAAACTAAAAGAGTTAACTTCCTAACAAAAACAGAAATTACTCCTAAATTCTATCGCTTTCTGCGAATGGTGAAAATATCTGAGGATCTTGGTGACATCGCTGATACATTGTGTCGAATGAGCACTTTTTCCCACAATTGGGGAACGTATGTTGTAGTAATGCCACCCCTCGTGATTTTGAAGTGAACGACAATATCGATTCATCTCTTCATAACTCAGTCTATGAGCAATGATATATTGCTTGCGACATAACAGAAGATTATGTGCAAAAGCAAAATAGCATCAATGTTGGTCGAGCAAAGCAACGGGTCCTGATGGCATCGGTGTTAAATGATTAAAAATATTTCTCCGTATATTATTGAGATCATTAACCCACATTTTTAACTTATCGATAGAATGTGACCAGTACCCTAAGGATTGGAAACAAGCTCTGGTCCACACCTATTCATAAGGAGGAGACAAATGTAACACAAGTAACTATCGGCCCTATATTCCATCCGGCCGATTATCTCGAAGATTTTAGAAAGATGGGTTTCATTCGGTTATTTATTCTTACCTCGATGAAAGTAATCTTATTCATAACCGCAATCACCCGGGTTAGGCCATTACACTCGACTGAAAGTACCCTACATGACTTAACGAACAAATGTTTTCAAGCTATGGAACGTGGGGAAATGGCAAAGGCACAGTCTTTATAGATCTCAGTAAAGCATTCTGATTCTGTTAATCATAACATGATCTGCTTTAGAGAAACTTTAAACAGTTGAATATGTCAACTTCTGTAATTCAATGGTTTAAATCATATCTGAGTGAACGTAGTCAATCTGTGAAAATCGATGGTAATATATCTAAGGCCTTGCCATTGTTAAATGTTGGCGTGCCGCGGGTTTCAATCCTAGGCCCTCTGTTATTCAATATTTATACTAGTGATCTTCCACTTTGCATCCCCCAAACTGCCAGTTTGTTCATGTATGCAGATGACTCTACTAACATTTGGGTCTCTCCAGTGTTAATGAAATAGAGAATATCTTGAATATAGCCCTAGTCAGGAATCCATGATTGGTATGTCAAAAACAAAACTTACAACAAATGCCACCCAAAACTAAATCCATGCTCATTGGATCCAGGCAAAAGGTTTCAAACACTGGCCTTAATGTAAGCATTGACGATGAGGCCACCAGCTAATTGTAAGGGTGAATTCATGTAAATGTTTGGGTGTTATTATTGATGAAACTTTAAGTTGGACTCCTCACGTTGAATACGTCAAGACTAAGGTCGCTTCTTAAACTGGCATGTTAAATAGAATTCGCGATTGTGTTCTGGCCAAAGCTGCTCGCAAATTCCTGTTTGCAAAGCTTGCTTTTCAAACCATCCAGATATACTGTTGTACTGTTTGGGAGATCGATACATAATATCTCACAATGTTATTCTTAACAAATGCCTGAAAAGGGCCGCGCGGATAATTCTAGAATGTGACTTTCTTACACCATCATCTAAAATAGTTTGCTAAACTTAATTGGCTCTCATTTTCTGGGAAATAGTTATGTACATAAAAGCTGTTCTTGTTTACAAATGCATAAACAAATGGGTCCTTCTGTACTTGACTAATCTATTCACACCGCTACACAGATTCGTGAAACGAGACGATCCACTGACTCGGCACTAAGGGTTCCTTTTGCGAAGAAGGAATCCTTACTTGCAACTTTGCTGTAAAGGTGCGCACATATGATTAACGAATGCCCAACTAAGAGCCGTAAATTCACTGGGTTCGTTCAAAGTTGAACTTCGTAAAACGTTCGTCAATAATGTTTATAATATACTGTATACAAGGCATTATTATATGTACTAACTGCTTTGTCAATAAAATTAATTATTTCTGCCAATGCTTTGACTTACGGGTTTAGCTGAGAACTTAAGGTTGCTGCGAAATTTCGAGAGCCGGAAGGAATTTCTCGCTTTTTTTCCCCAAGAAGGGTTTTTTCGCGGGGTTTCGCCCTTCCCGTACTCTCGGCGTATATGTTGGTGCCCAAAATTTTTATGTTAAGATTTCACACAGCTTATAATTGTTGCGATCTTAATTTATGTACAATTCAAATTATTTTGCGATGTTGTATATAATTGTTATTCTTAACGTGGATTGTCGTATTTTTCTGTGTATTTTTATTTTAAAGATTGACATATGCAGGGCCCTAATGGAAAAACCAGTTTTTAAACTGTTTGGGCATACCCTGGGTAAATAAATGTAATAAATAAATAAATAAATAAATAAATAAATGATCCAGTAATTTCAGTCAACTGTGTTCATCTCAAACTAGGACACTGATTCCATACCCTGTTGAAATCCTGTCACAATCTATGATGATGGTGTGCATGGCATACCTTGTGTCCCAGTAGTCTGACGTATAATCGTATATAATGTCATGCTATCTAAGACGTCAGCATTAGGGGCAGCCATAGGTTTATCTATTGGAACTGTTGAAGCAATTTTATCGACCTGTCGGGAAGAGGAGAAAAAAACATTTTTGGTAATCTTTAACCCCCAAACTCCTAAACATTTTTACTAGAAACCTTCCTCAACTCTATCAAACCCCAACAACCATGGTTGACTGTTGCTGGTTTACAGTACTCAACCACTGAAACTCCAACAGTCCACTTGCCATAACGGTACTCAACCCCGTCAAACTTAACAGGCCTCTTAGCTGTTGGACGTTTGGATTAATGAGGGACACATGGCCCAAAGTAAAGTTTGAACATAGGTCACAAGGTACTCAACCCATCATAATCCAACAATTGTTTTCATGTAAAAAACTTAATCTATTAAAAAACTAAAACACCCCTACGGAATAAATGGTAGAGTTCTGGATTGTATGGATGTTGGAGCACAATGCCAAGCATACCTAAGTACAATATTTGCCTTTATCAGTTGTTTATTACAGCGGGTTGCATACACACTCTCCACTCAAAAGTCTCAACAATGTTGCATTCTGGTAGAACTACCGTCTCCACTCAATCAAAATCCAACACTGTTACTGCACACACACAGTACTCAACCCATCAAACCCCAAAAATCCCTGGTGTTGGAGTTTGGCTGGATGTGGGATCTGTTACGGTTAATACAAGGAGCATCTCAAAAGTGGCAACCAGTGTTTTCCCTCGGCTCCAAAGATCTGACGTCATGTGTCCAAAGGCTCATGAAAGACACCGAATACCAGCCTCTCAGTTTCATGGAGATTCAACTTTGACCTTGGTTGGAAGCCAGGGCGCGAGCCTTGAAGCGTGATGTTGGATATTCGGCACAATGTATCCAATTAAATCCCTTGAATGATATGCCCGAGCCTGGTTCTGATATCCTGATAGGATAGGATAAAGACAGAGGGGACCGGTGCATGTTGCCCCTGGCTGATGATGAGCAGGGTTTGGGGTTTTCATATTAACCTGAAATGATTACACTGGTCTCTGCCAGCCAAAATGCTTCCAGAAACAAATGAAGTCAAACTTGACTAATTATGGGTCACTGAGAATGGAAATGATGCTTAAAATTGTTGATTGGCTCTGGGTTTTCAGCTAAGATCCTACATGTACATGTGTACACATATGGAATAGCGTATGATAATTCATGATTAAAATCTGCTATGTACACCATATACATAGTACGTAAAATGTAAAAGCATCTCCGAAGCAAACAACTTTAAAAAATTTGGGTGACTTCAGTGTTATCAAACCAGAGAACAGGGTTGACTAAGACTTGGACCAAAGGACAATTATTTGCACACCAACAATGGGGAATAAAGACCAAAGGGTACCAGGACGTGTCACATATGATATAAAACACAATAAAAGGGGGGCCACTTTGCATCCGTCACGTTGGCAAAGTTTTCCAAAAGGTTGTTGTTATAATTTTTTAAGTACCTGTAACCGACCAAAAAGTGTTTCAACATGTAAATGGGACATGCAGAGCTTATACTTAGAACTAATTTGAGTTGATTAATTTAATTTATTTATTTATTATTATTTTTTTTTTCCCTCAAATTTCCATAAAAATTGGACGGAGAAAAGTTACCGCACTTTTCCGTCTTGGTTTGTTGATAGAAATTAAAAAAGTAATTAAAAAAATAATAGTAATAATCAACTCAACCTCTTTTTAGAGATAAGCATGCATGTCTCATCCAAAATGTTGAGGAGGAAATAACTTTTTGGTGGTTTCAGATATATTAAAAAAAAAATTACAACCTATTAGAAAACTGCTAACGTGACGGTAGGAAAGTGCCCCTTTACTATTGCGTTTTATGTCATACACACAACTCGAGAATCATACATAGTGGATGCGTAATCTCTCTTCTGGATCAACAAGGCTCATAAAGGATTGAACTGGGGAAATTGGGTTCAAATTAACTTGTCTTCCGTCATGTGCAAGAGATGGGAAACCCACAGGTTTGAAAAAAAAAAAAAAAAAATCATGCATATTCATTATATTTGTAACAAAAACAATGAAATAAAATGAAAATTGTATAGATTGGTTTGAAATAATAATAATAATAATGTGTGAAGTTATATGGCGCACGTATCCACCCAAACTGGTGCTCAAGGCATTACATTATTGTCATTTCCCTGCTCGTCAGGCGCATAAATACAGCTCAATTGCTGCCATTTCAGCGCATGTAAAGCTAATCAAAACACAACAACCAACTCTGCCTCACAGGTGCCCCATTTACCCCCGGGTGGGTGGAGAGAAACAATTATGGTAAAAGTGTCTTGCTCATGACACAAGCACACCCCGGCCGCGGCTGGGATTCGAACCCACATTCTGACGAGACTCAGCCATCAGAACTCAAACTGATGCACTAAACCGCTCGACCATGGCACTCCAAATATATCTCTTGATTCTTATTAAAATGTGGATGCATTTACAGATACTTTACCAAAAAATCTTATTCTGGCGTTGAATGCACAGAGCAGAAAAACCAATATTAGTAACAAGCATCTTCACCGTTGTTTTAAATCGATTTACATCAAGCAACGCAACAAGTGACGACATAGACGGGATGCTGGCCTCATGGTCTGGGATGCCTCTTGTTGCTAACCCAACATCATCTTGTGTCCTGGTGATTGTGTTAGGGTACTTCTCAAAGGGCCTAAACTGACTTTACATTTAGACAATTTCTTCATACCTTAAACGGCCTCCATGCATAGCCCACCGTCTCCAAATACGATCAAAAATACGGCCATATAACTCCAGGGGTAAACACCCGACATTGTTGTGAATTAAAACACAAATACGAATAAAATTATTTTCTAACGACGGGTATAACTTTTAAAAGTTTTTTTAAGGGAGGCAGACAAATTATATCCAAATTAAAGCTTAGGTTCTCCTCTTTTAGAAATCACATGACTTGACTTACATTTAGATAATTTCTTCATACCTTAAAAATGGCCTATGCACACTTAGCCTCTCGCATAATGCTGTCAAAAATACGAATACATAACTCAGGGTAGACAACCTATATTGTTGTGGATTAAAACACAAATACGAATAGAAATTATTTCTAGCGATTTGGTTATAACTTTAAAAGTTTTTAATAGAGGGGCGACAAATTTATATCCAAATTAAAGCTTAGGTTCTCCTCTTTTGGAAATCACATGACTTTACATTTAGATAATTTCTTCATACCTTAAATAGGCCTCCATGCACACAGAGCCTCCCGCAAAATACTGTCAAAATGCGAGGCCATAACTCAGGAGATGAACAGCCTATGTTGTTGTGATTAAAAACACAAATACGAATGAAATTATTTCTAGCGCAACGGTTATCTTTTTAAAAGTTTTTAAGGGAGCCCGACAATTTATATCCAAATTTAAAATTTAGGTTCTCCTCCTCTTTTAGGAAATCACCTGACTTTACATTTAGACAATTTCTTCATACCTTAAACGGCCTCCATGCACACGTAGCCCTCCGTAAAATACGATCAAAATACGGGCCATAACTCAGGATAAACACCCGACATTGTTGTGATTAAAACACAAATACGAATGAAATTATTTCTCGCGACGGTATTAAAAACAAGGGGGTTTTTTAAGGGAGGCAGACCGTTATGTCCCAAAATTAAAAGCTTAAAGGTTTCTCCCTCTTTTTGAGGAAATAATGACTTTTACATTTAGATAATTTCTTCATGCCTTAAAATGGCCTCCATGCACCCTTAGCCCTCCGCAAAATGCTGTCAAAATACAGGGCCATAATCAGGAGATGAGCCTATATTGTTGTGATTAAAACACAAATAGGAATGAAATTATTTCTAGCGACAGGTTATAAACCCTTTAAAGTTTTTAAGGGAGGGCGACAAATTTATATGTCCCAAAATTAAAGCAGGTTCTCCTCTTTAGGAAATCACATGACTTTTACATTTAGGTAATTTCTTCCATACCTTAAAATGGCCTCCATGCACACTGAGCCCTCACAAAAATACTGTCAAATACGGGCATAACTCGGGTGAACAGCCTATATTGTTGTGATTAAAACACCCAAATACGAATGAAATTATTTCTAGCGACGGTTATAACTTTAAAAGGATTTTAGGGAGGGGCGACAAATTTATATATCCCAAAATTAAAAAGCTGAGGGTTCTCCTCTTTTAGAAATCATGACTTTTACATTTAGATAATTTCTTCATGTAAAAAGGACCACCATGCTGCCAGCCCTCCGCAAAAATACGGTCAAAATACGGGCCATAACTCAGGGTAGACGGCCTATATTATTTGTGATTAAACAACAATACAGATGAAATTATTTCTAGCGACAGGTTATAACTTTAAAAGTTTTTAAGGAGGCGAACAAATTTATATCCCAAAATTTAAAGCAGGTTCTCCTCTTTTGGGAAATCACTGACTTTTACATTTAGATAATTTCTTCCATACCTTGATAAGGGCACTCATGCACACCTGAAAACCCTCCAAAATATACTGTCAAAATACAGACCATAACTCAGGGTGAACAGCCTATATTGTTGTGGATTAAACAAACAAATACGAATAAATTATTTCTAAAAGGGCGACAGTTATAACTTTAAAAGTTTTTTAAAGGAAGCAGACAAATTTATATCAAGAAATTAAAGCTTAGGTTCTCCACTTTTAGGGAAATCACATGACTTTTACATTTAGATAAATTTCTTCATACCTTAAATGGGTTCCATGCACACTGAGCCCTCACCAAAATACTGTCAAAATACGGGCCATAACTCAGGAGGTAGACAGCCTATATTGTTTGATTAAACAACAAATACAGATAAATTATTTCTAGCGACAGTTTATAACACAAAGTTTTTAAGGAGGCCGACAAATTTATATCAGAGTGAAAGCTTAGGTTCTCTCCTTTTTGGGAAATCACATGACTTTACACTGAATATTTCTTCACTTTTGTAAAGGACCACCATGCGCACCAGCCCTCCGCAAAACCTTGTCCCAAAATACGGGGCCATAACTCCAGTCAGACAGCCCTATTGTTGTGATTAAAACACAAGCCACAGATGAAAATTATTTCTAGCGACAGTTATAACTTTAAAGTTTTTAAGAGGGCGACAAATGTATAGCCAAATTAAACAGGTTCTGCTCCTCTTTTTGGGAAATCATGACTTTTACATTTAGATAATTTCTTCTTTGTAAATGGCCTTCCATAACTGAGCCCTCCGCAAAAATACTGTCAAAATGCAGGGCCATAACTCAGAGTAAACACCATTTCATTGTTGTGATTAAAACACAAATGAATGAGTAATTTCTAGCGACGGGTATAACTTTTAAAGTTTTGGAGGCCGACAAATTTATATCTAAATTAAGCTTAGATTCTCTCCTTTTGGAAAAATCACATGACTTTAAACGGCCTCCATGCACATAGCCCTCCGTAAATAACGGTCAAAATACGAGCCATAACTCAGGGTAAACACCCGACATTGTTGTGATTAAAACAACAAATACGAATGAAATTATTTCTAGCGACGGGTATAACTTTAAAGTTTTTAAGCGAGGCAGACAAATTTATATACGAACAAAAGCTTAGGTTCTCCTCTTTTGAGGAAATCACATGACTTTTGTTTAGATAATTTCTTCATACCTTAAATGGACTCCATAATAGCACACTGAGCCCTCCGCAAAATGCTGTCAAAATACGGGCCGCCTTTCCGTTAAACACCCTATATTGTTGTGATTAAAACACTAAATACGAATAAATTATTTCTATGACGAATTTTATAACTTTAAAAAAGTTTTTAGAGAGGGCGACAAATTTATATCCAAATTAAAGCTAGGTTCTCTGCTTTAGAAATCATGACTTTACATTTAGATAATTTCCTTGTAAATAGCCTCATGCACACTGAGCCCCTCCGCAAAAATACTGTCCAAAATGCGGGCCATAACTCAGGTAAACAGCCGACATTGTTGTGATTAAAACACAAATACGAATGAAATTATTTCTAGCGACGGTTATAACTTTAAAAGTTTTTAAAGGAAGCCGACAAATTTATATCCAAATTAAAAGCTTGGTTCTCCTCCTTTAGAAATCACATGACTTTTACATTTAGATAATTTCTTCATACTGTAAGGACCACCATGCACCTTAGCCCTCCGCAAAATACTGTCAAAATACGGGCCCATAACTCGGTGTAGACAGCCTATATTGTTGTGATTAAACACAAATACGAATGAAATTATTTCTAGTGACGGTTATAACTTTAAAAAGTTTTTAAGGGGAGGCCGACAAATTTATATCCAAATTAAAAGCTTAGGATACTCTATTTTAGGAAATCACATGACTTTTTACATTTAGACAATTTACTTCATACCTTAAACGGCACTCCATGCCTTAGCCCTCCGTAAATACGGCGGTCCAAAATACGGGCCATAACTCAGGGTAAAAACACCGACATTGTTGTGATTAAAACACAAATACGAATGAAGTATTTCTAGCAACGGGTATCTTTAATAAAGTTTTAAGGAAGATAAAACAAATTTATATCCAAATTAAACAGGTTCTCTCTTTTAGAAATCACATGACTTTTACATTTAGATAATTTCTTCATACGTTAAAGGACCACCATGCACACTTAGCCCTCAAAATGTATCAAAATACGGGCCATAACTCAGAGGGTAGACAGCCTATATTGTTGTGATTAAAACACAAATACAGAATGAAATTATTTCTAGTGATTTATAACTTTAAAGTTTTTAAGGGGAGGGCGACAATTATATCCAAATTAAAGCTTAGGTTCTCCTCTTTTGAAATCACATGACTTGCATTTGAATAATTCTTCATGCCTTAAATGGCCTCCATACACACTGAGCCCTCACCAAAATATTGTCCAAAATACGGGCCATAACTCAGGGTAGACAGCCTATATTGTTGTGATTAAAAACAAATACGAATGAGAGTATTTCTAGCGACGGTTATAACATTATAAGTTTTTAAGGGAGGCCGACAAATTTATATTCAGGAAATTAAAGCTTAGGTTCCTCCTCCTTTAGGAAATCACATGACTTTACATTTAGACAATTTCTTCATACCTTAAACGACACTCCATGCACACTTAGCCCTCCGTAAATCGTCTACGGTCCATAACTCGGGGTGAACAGCCTATATTGTTGTGATTAAAGCCTGGGCGAATGAAATTATTTCTTGACGGTTATAACTTTAAAGTTTTTAAGGGGCCGACAAATTTATATCCAAATTAAAGCTTAGGTTCTCCTCTTTTGAAATCACTGACTTTTACATTTAGATAATTTCTTCATACCTTAAAGGACCTGTGCGCACTTAGCCCTCCGCAAAATGCTGTCAAAATACGGGCCATAACTCATGGTTGACGGCCTATATTGTTGTGATTCATTGACGAATACGAATGAAATTATTTCATAGCGACAGTTATGGTTTTAAAAAGTTTTTTAAAGGGAAGACGACAAATTTATATCCAAATTAAACAGGTTCTCCTTTTAAGCTACTTTACTTTTTTTTTTTTTTTTTTTTTTTAAAAAAAAAAAAAAAAAAAAAAAAAAAAGCCCAAAAT
>CM055819.1:24215792-24245068 GCA_029582265.1 Zoroaster sp. YZ-2022
TTAATGAATTAAGTATTCAGAAATTGCAGATTATTTAATATAGGCAATGCATGTACAGTTGGATTTTAACTTATAAGATTTCGTTATTTTATTTTGCCTTTTGATGTGTAGATGGACAACTACCGTATGCTACCGGTGTCACGGGCATCTGTAATGACAAAGATCGAGTGTGACACCGCAAGGGTTTAGCTTGACCGTAAATTGACGGACCTCGAGTGGTTTAACCCTAATCCCATGGGTATTCTGGCTAGGAACCTTCCTGAATCCTCCAAAATTCAGCACTTATATATGGCCTGTACTTCTTGCCAGGTAGTAATTTTGTCCCATTTGAAGAGGTGAAATTACCAGTTTCCAACAGCACTGAATTTTTCCTAAAAAGTGCCCCTTGAAGGATATGGGGGTGGTTAGGGTTAGGTTCCTGATTAGATTCACTGTTTAATTTTGTTAGTAGTTGATTAATATTATTGTGAACTTTTTAGGTATTTATTAACAGACACAAGTACCTAGAGCATGTCGCCTATTCCCATTCAATCTGTCAACAAATTAAAACCCAATTGTAATTTTGGTAAAACACCTTTTAGGCCAAACCAAGTATGTGGTTCACGCTAGTCGCCTCAGACATTTTTTGTTGCTATGAACCGATGTCCAATTGCAGCCAAACTTGCTCGACCGATTGGAATTCTGCCGCGCTGTGTTTTAAACGACTTTTTCACGTTTGCCCAATTTGTGAGGCCTCTTAGCCCGGTTCCAATATTTCACTGGTTGGCAAAAAAAAAAAAAAGCGTCACCGATTTTGAGGCCAACCTATGACTAGAAACCGGATACATTTTTGCCTTAGGACCTTGCACTTTTTGCCAATGTCGCCACCTGCCAAGTAAGAATTGGTACAATAACAAACAGTTTTGACCACCTTTTTCGCTTCTGGGTACTATTTTTTTTCCCCAAAAATACAAAACCATCATAAAAACCAACCTGGGAAGGTTTCGGTCCATCTGAGAGGGCATTCTTGGAAAGTTTGTTTTAGATTAACATTTTATAAAGGTGTTTAGAGACCTAACCCTTTACAAATCGATGTTCACATGTTGGACCCATCTCAATACATTTCATTACGAATTTTACCGATCTAGTTTATTAATTACTAAGAAAGTAATCATTTACAAAAAATTACGAGATAAAAACCAACTTGGAAACAGTGATTTAGAAACTTCGCCAACTTCAATTGTGGTTATCTCATACATGGATACATTTTTAAAGGCAAGGTACATTGGTAATGACAAGAATATCAAATTAAACTCACTTGGTGTAATTTTTGTACAAGTATCAATCATCCTGAGAAATTATTGGAGTGTTTCATCTTGCAGAAAACGGAAATTGTGTCACAAGTGACCTTTCAAATAGATAAGTTTCAATAAACATACCTTTAATTTGATGTATCTTGAATAAATGCAAACATGTCTTGACCCATGAGGGCAGCAGTAAAATAGATCATTATTTGAATTGGTAGGTGAAGGGTTATACTATTTATGTGTCTCATGGTATGCGATGGAAATATTTGCCAGATTCTTTTGGGGGTGGGGCCAGGCCCCGTTCGTTTCAGAACCCTCAAATAGCTTCGGTTTTTTGGTCACTTTGTTTCGAACGCTCTTTACTGGCTGCATGAATATAAAGTATCAGTGTTAACCTCGTCGCATGATCCTTGACATTTATTTGGATAAAAGTTTACATTTACAGCTAATTTGCATTATGTTAGAGAAACCAGCCGGTGTTTTAGAACTTTCAAGTCTCAACATTCCTTGAGAAAGCACTTTAATTCAATGTTCTCATTACACTGGTCAACAATTTTTTGTTGTCTGCTTCAGAGATAAAATGTGCTATTTATTATGGATTTTGATGTGCTGAATTCAAATAGCTGATTGGCTACTGTTTCCAAGATATTTAAGTTTTTACATTTTACGTACTATGTATATGGTGTACATAGCAGATTTTTAATCATGAATTCCCATACACATGTAGATCTTGAAAACAAGAGCCAATCAACAATTTTAAGCATCATTTCCATTCTCATAATTAGTCAAGTTTGACTGTAGACCACCAGAAAAAGCAACTGATTCTTTATCAATTCATAAAAATGTATAATATCTGTGATGTTGGTATAATTCCTTTTACAAGATGGTGGAACGTTTCAAAGTTTTTTGTGGGAATCTGCCGGTAGACGTTTTGTTTCATATTATTTATACTTTATTGTTACCGTCTAGTTACAATCATTGCTTAAATAACCTCAGTAAATATTATGGCCATACCTTAATATTTTCCTTTAATTTAATTTCGGGGCCGAGAGAAACCCAGCCCGCGGCAATTATACGACATAGTTTTAGACAAGTTGTACTATTTGACATTCATTTAATAATACTGTTTCAATTGTCTGTCAAAAGGGAAGAGTAGAAAAAAAACCTTTTCGTAACGTTAACATTATTACTATTATCATATAAAACACAATAAAGGGGGCCACTTTGCATCCGTCACGTTAGCAGTTTTTTCCAATGGTTATTTATTTTTAAGTACCTGAAACCGACCAAAAAGGGTTTCGACATGCAGGCTTATACTAGAACTAATTTGAGTTGATTTATTTTTTTACCCTCAAATTTCCATAAAAATTGGACGGAAAAGTTAGGTAACTTTTTCCGTCCATTTGTTGATGGAAATTTTAGGGTAATTAAAAAATTAATAGTAGTAATCAACTCATTATCTTTAGGATAAGCATGCATATATATTCAAATGTTGAAATTCTTTTTGGGTTGTTTCATATATTAAAAAAAATTACAACCATTAGAAAAACTGCTAACGTGACGGTAGCCCCCTTTATTGTGTGTTATGTCATACAAAAACTACTAAAAAATATTTTGTTAACGCTGTCAGATGGGTTTATGAATAAAACTGAATCACCATAAAAGCCGTATCCACATATGTCATACTGTAATATGCAGTACATTTATTTACTGTGAATTTTGTCAAATCTTGGAATTTAAGAGATATTTGCCAAGAAATGTGTACATTTATCTTGAAATTAATTCATTCAATGGAGCTCTGGCACTGATAATTTCATGATATTGGCATTAAATAGAAATCCACTACTATAAGATTTAGGGAATTGTATTAAACTATTCGTATTGAGTGTTCTCTAGTGGTTAAAGTAAAAACCTGGAGTATGAGAGTTTGGTTAATCTGAATATTATTTATAGATGGCGGTTATCCCCACTTGTCCGACATCTTATCATCGCCCACTATTTAATTGTTTGAACTAATACAGGAGCCTTCAGAAACTACTTTTGTGAGAAAAAATTTGTACATCGGAAGTTTTCAACATTTAAAGGGGCGTTTCCAGAATCAAGATTAATATGGACTTTTTGTATGGTGTCTCTATAAAACATGTACATAGACTTTACAATTTTAAATTCATCCCTAATCTTCGATCTAAAACGGTGTGGGTCTAGATTTTGATAGGGCAAATTTTGTCACAACTTGAAACATCAAGGAGTCAATTCAAAATTAGTATTTACAAAATCGAATTGATGAAACATTGTATTAAGTTAAGGGTTGATGTAGAATTCAAGAATCGATTATAAGTGGTTTGTGAAGTCGACAACTAATTGTGTTTTAAAATTGATTTGAAATAGAAAAGAATATTGAGGCTTGGACTTGACAGACAATTATTTGATTCTCTTTTGAAGTATACAGAAAAGGTGTATATAATTGGTTGCAAACTTGTATAGGTCTACTGATCTAGATTCTATGATTACATGTTCTAAACGGAATCTTATTGTTCTTGGCAGAGTGACTGGTCAAATCATTGCTTTTGTCTAAACTTATCTCATTTTGACTATTCCTAACACCCATAACGGTAATAAAAGATATGGAAGTGGTAATGATCGTGTTAGGAATCTTGATGTACGGTCTTATAATGGATTCTTTGAAAATTACTTGTCTTTACTGACAGAGTTACAACATGTTCAGCCTCCATTTTGAATGTTACTCGTTTGTTCCTTTTAGAAGGTGAGTCCCCAAAAACTTGCCATGTTTAATAATAATAAGTGGATTTATATAGCGCACGTATCCACCAACTAAGTGGTGCTCAAGGCGCATTATATTATTATCCCTGCTCATAAGGCTCATAAATCATTCCTGAAACTATCTCAGCTCCCTGGGGAGTATACAGCTCAATTGCTGCCATTTCTAGCGCATATAGAGCAAACCAACTCTGCCTTCACATGTACCCATTTAACCCCTGGGTGGAGAGAAGCAATTATGATTAAGTGTCTTGCTCAAGGACACAAGTGTCACGGCCGTGATTCGAACCCACATTCTGTTGCTAACACCAGAACTTGAATCCGGTAAGCTAGACCGCTCGGCCACGACACCCCATTGTTTGTAATAATATTATGTATGGTCTACGGTTCACTTGGTCACCACTAAGGCTGATGAATGTTCTGTGTAGCGTACTCATTGGTTCATTAATTTGTATACAATTTTCCTGTTTTTATCATAATAAAATGAAATTGAATTAAAGTGGGTAGGAAGTGTAATACAAACACTGGGAGTCAATTTCATTACAAGTTCAGAATGTTTCTGTTCATGCTTCAGATTTTGAAATTGTTTTAATTATTTTACTAAAATGATATCGCCTATGACAAATATTTCGAGATGTTTGATATTTAGTCAAAACTGGTCGGTTGTTTTTGTTTAGATAACAGGATGCTTGATCATTGTATTGTACACCAAGGTATTTTGTTTGTTTGAATACCAATGTTGTACCTTTGCTTTAAGAATACTTGGCCCTATAGTGTCCTTTAACTGAGTGATCCTATCACTAGTTTTACAACTTAAGAATCTTGTCTTGATAATCCTGGAGAATTTGGCTATTAAAAATCGGTTGGTTTCTGCTATTTATCTCCCCCAAAAATATATGTATTTGAGACCAGTCAAGTAAAAAAGTATTTTATTATGAGAATTGAAATGTGATACTTTGGAGTTTAAAAGGGACAATCAATATGGAATTGGAGTGCTAGTTTTAGAGTAAATCGACAAAGTTGTAAATTAAAAGCATGTTACAGTTGTACGTTGCAATAACAATTTTCAAGTTTAGATTTACGATATATTTCTTGAAAACTAGAGCTGAAATGACTACTTTATAAAATACCATCGACTGATTAAATAATAAATCATACAAATTTTAGTTATTTCATATGGTCAGTCAAACCAAAGCTTTTTAACTACCAATGCTGCCACGGCAACAGCCCCAATCATGCTCCCAAGTGACACCCACCCCCAACGCTCTTTCTCCTCATTCGTGAGACACCGCTGGTTGTCGAGGGCAATGAGGAGTTCATCCTGGTTGTGTAGGGGGTCAAGTCGTTGAAGGACCTCATCAGCTGCTCGCATCCCTGACTGCACTGCTCCGCTCAGGTAACCGCAGTGTTGGGTGGCCGACTCGGTGCCTGCCCAGTGCACTCTAGAAGGAAAAGAAACCAAACAAAAAATGAAATTACTTGGAGTTTTTAAAGGAAATGGACAACTTGCTCTTGACAAAATATACTTTTCTTTGGCACACATTAACTAACCAATCTGTGAAAGATTTATTTCATTATGTTGTGTCAAAGCCAGTATATACTTATAGTAAAATGTATATAAAAAAAAACTATGAAAAGAGAATAGTGAAAATGTATTCAGAATGTCTGTAATCATTTCAAGTATCTTTGGATGACAGAAATTCAAGTTGGGAATTATTTCTCAAATTTGTACTTAAATGATAGCACCAGATAAATATTTCAAAGGGATGTTTGCTACCATCATCAACACCAAGTTAGTTGTATGTAAATCCATCATTTATATTTTTGAGATTACCAATATTGTATAGTAATGTTAACAGTGATATTTTTTGATCAGCAAACACACTTTGACTTCATTTTATTTATGTTACTAATTGCAGTGGCGCACCCAGGATTTGATTGGGGGGGGGGCTCAAAATATTTTTATTTGAAATCCAATATGGGGGAGAGACATGGCTGACCCAAACCATCGCGGCTGCAGCCATGTCCCTAGTCGTGCTCGTCAGTGAACCTACGGCACATGTTAAATGTTTCCTGGTGGTTTCTACTCATAAAAAGAAGACATTATGGCATGATTTGGACTCGTAGGGTTTTACCTTCCATATAATTTCCTCCTCTTGATGTAAAGAACTTGAGCTTGTTTCGTCTGCAAGATTTCTATAGTTAAATACTTTCATTGCGTGGACGTAAAGTTTGTGATCATTCCGGGCGGAGCTAAATTTTTTCAAACACGAATTTGGCGGCAAAACCAAATCCCAATATTATCCAATCGGTGTTTGCTAAAAGAGTGTCACATAATCTTTGTAAATTAAAACCCAATCCTGGGCCATTGTGTACAAACTGGAAAGGAGTTGATTATAATGCGGGCGTGTTTAAATTTTACGAGTAACCTCAACGACAGTCAACGACCTCAACAAGAGAAACGGACAACAGAAAATGAAAATAAAATTAAGTAAAGCTGCTCCCTGATCAGGGTGCACCATGGCAGGGGGGGGGGGAATGTGTAAAAATGCTTGTTATATATACTGGTGGCCCTTCAAGCTTACATGCACATGCAACGCCGTAAAATATAATAGTGAGTGGAATAAATGGAAAACTTTTGGAGGGGAGCTTGAGTCCCCATCCCTTGTACCATTGCCCTATACTCCTTGCCGAACTCCTCTGTAGACAAGACATGGGCTCAGATTTTGCTCTTTCCTGGCTCTTTCTTTAAAAAAATTAATAAAACATCAGCGGGCCCTTGGGGGGTGGGTGCGCCACTGACTAAATGACATCACCTTAAAAAATTTAGTAAATACAGTGAATAATTGTATCATTGGGGACATCATTTGAAAAATGATGCAAAGAGGATTGATTAATCTGGGCTGACTGACAGGCTGGAATGGTGTATTGTAAATAAGTGAGCAACAAAAAAATCATTCAAATACCTGTCAAATGGTGTCCTGAGTCCTTTGTGGAAGTAGGTCATTGCTCCTGGGGTCATGATGTTCACAGGGCAGCCACCATTGTAAGGTTCTAAAGCCCAGTCCTGTCAAACAAAAAGGGCTCTTCAATTTGAATATCAGAATGTTTATGGGAGGATGCTTACTCTTTGAATCGAGGAAAACATTAAACAACCAACCTGTTAAAGTTTCAGCTTATTACAAATTTGTTTTGTTATTACCAAGTGTAAATGGAACCCTAACAGAACACAACTTCATTTTTGCAGTTTAAGTCCATTCCTCTACCAACATTATGTGATGTCTCTTCTGGCACAGCTCGTCCTTACATACCGAGGGCATTTCGTCAAGTATTTTTCAACTCACTGCACAATTTATCGCACTCAGGTATCGGCGCTACACAGCGGTTAATTACTGCACGTTTTGTGTAGCCTGGCATCAACAAAGATGTAAGATTTTGGACGAAGACATGTCTTGCCTGTCAATTTATGAATATACATCTCCACTAAGAACACCAGATGCACGTTTTGACCATCGACATAGTAGGACCACTGCCTCCATCCGAAGGTAACATGTATCTATTGACTTGTGCTGACCGATTTACACACTGGCTAGAGGCTATAACAATTCCAGACATCGCAGCTGAGACGGTTGCACAAGCTTTTGTGTTGCGATGGGTTACAGTGTTTGGAGCACCATCTATAGTTACTACCAACCGCAGTCGTCAGTTCGAGTCACCACTTTTTCATTCACTTTCTTACCTCCTCGGCTGTAAACAAACTCGGACAACATCTCACCATCCTGCATCAAATGGTCTAGTGGAAAGATTCCATCGTCAACTTCACTTGAAGCCCACGACAACCAATGCTGGACCGAGACACTTCCTGTCATTTTGCTTGGTATTCGTACTTCAGTAAAAGCAGACATCGGCTGTTGCACAGCAGAACAACCCTTTCAGTACAGATCCTAGTGATTACATTCAATGACTTAAACACATGATGCATATTCATCCTGAACTATCAACTTTTGTATGTGTCAATGCGTGGAAAAAACCTCTTCAACCTCCATATAATGGACCCTTTTGGGTCATTAAGCAAAACGATAAGTTTTTCATCATTGTGTTAACATCGACTGCTTAAAAGTAGTTTTCATCGATCCAGTTATGATCCCCTCACTTCAACCTCAACATACATGGCAGCACAACCACTAAAACCTACGGTTCAGAGACTCGTTCAGGGAGACATGTTCACTGGCCAAAATGCTGCATACAACTTCTGGATACAGGATGAAATTTCACACTTTCACACAGATTTTCAATCATCGATCTTGGAGGGAGCTAATGTAGTGACTTGAATTTATCACAACATGCAACAGCTGTACAACATTTGTGAATCTCGCAGATCTCAACACTTCTGTGTGCCACTACACTTCTTGTTGACTCCTTGATGGAAGTCAATTTTATTTTAATCAACGTGTGTGTGTCAGTCCAGTTACGACCACATTTTTCATCTTTTACGGTGGATGAAAATTCTTCATAGGGTTTGCAGTGAAACCCACAATTTATTGACCAACAAATTCAGCTTGGGTTCGCTGAGAGAATTTGGGGGAGATTTTCGCTTCCTTTTTGTGCAGACATTTGGAGTGGAGGACATTTCGCATGTGTGAATTTTCTGCCACCATCTTGGATTACTGTAAGTTAGACGAATACAATTCAAATTTTGTAAGTAATATTTGTAGAATCGCCTACAACACTATTACTTCACATTCATTTCATTGCAATCTGATTTAGAAGCAACCACATCATTATCAACTCACCTTTTCCCTGTAATCCAGTGGCTCATTGGCTTTTGGTCCGAAGAATTCTGCTAAGGCCTCGAGGATGGCTGCCTTCCTGACCTCTGCCTGGTAAATCATGACAAGAGAGTATTAAAGAACGGTCAATCTTTAAGATATTTCGCCCATGTGTTTGCTCTATTTTACCGACTCTTTCCGTACATATTCTCTTTCAACCAATTGCTTTTTTACTTGCAGGAAAAGACGACAAATGGTTTAAACAGACAATATTGTCACAATCAGAGCAGATATTCAACAGGGCATGGAATCATTGTTTAGTTTAACACAGTGACTAAAAATAACTGGCTCATTTATGCAGCAGCAACGATAATATGACCTTATTATGTGGGGTATTATTTTAAGTCACTGAGTTAATCTAAAACCATCACTCTGATTCCATGCCCTGTTGATCATGATGCTATTAATGTCCCTTTAAGGGCAAGGTTTTAAAATTCAAAAATAACTTTGTGTTAAGCTGATGATTGTATCATTATTCCCTAGAAAAATATTTCAAGTGCTGTTTTTTTCAAGAAAAATTGTAATTTAGGAAAGAGTACTCGTGTAAAGAAATGACTTTTGACTCAACTTTGAAAACAATTACTTGGGGCCAATTGCATAAAGCTGCTAAGTACACGAATTTGTTGAGTACAGACATGTTTTCGTCTGGCAGCTTACAGGTGAAATCGCTGGCAGCAGGAATGGATGATAGATTATTCATTGTATGTTCATGAGTTCTTTCGGGTAACACTATGTTATTCATTGTATTTACTTATTTCTTGTTTAACCTCGAGAGACAATAAAAATAGAAATAAAAAAATTTAGGATCACAAGAAAAGAGCCAAGATTCAATCAGATGTCAACAAACTGGGAGGGCATATTTATTTGATGACTATTATTATAACTTACCTTTCTCTGGACACGATGAAAATCTTTACTGTGAAAACACAATTTGCCATGATTTAACCTCTGAGCCAGACACGCGGCAATCTCAAGAACCCATGCCAGACCCACAGACTCTAGAGGATTTTTCCTCGGACGATGGTTCCCAGAAACCAAACGGTGTACATTTGGTCCTACAACACAACTTTCATGTTCATATCAACCACCAGATATCTTTATACCCGACAATCAAGTCAGTATCCTTTATACCGGAAAATGAACTTTGGTGCCCGGTTAGGTCACTTAAATGGTATCTGGCACACAATTATATATGACATAAAACACAATAAAGGGGGCCACTTTCCTACCGTCACGTTAGCAGTTTTTCTTATGGTTGTAATTTTTTTTTTAATATCTGAAACCACCCAAAAAGAATTTCAACATTTGAATAGACATGCATGCTTATCCTAAATATAATTTGAGTTGATTATTACTATTATTTTTTTAATTACCCTAAAATTTCCATCAACAAATGGACGAAAAAGTAAATAAAAAAATAAAAAAATAAAATAAATCAACTCAAATTAGTTCTAGTATAAGCCTGCATGTCCATTCACATGTTGAAACACTTTTTGGTTGGTTTCAGGTACTTAAAAATAAATAACAACCATTGGAAAAACTGCTAACGTGACGGATGCAAAGTGGCCCCCTTTATTGTGTTATATCTCTACTACACAGCCACATGGGGCAGCTTCACAGAATACTATTTCCAGATGGATAGTTAGAGAGCTATCATAGTACCTCTATCCTGGGTTGGTCTGCATCAACTGATGATGTTCATGCCCATGGGCCTATCTGCAGGCAGTGCGTCGCACGGCTCTTCTGCTAGACCCCACACCTCCATCCAAGGAGTGATGGGATGTCCCCTTATCACCAGACCCCCATGGAACCTATTATTGGTAAGCCAAAGTATTCCTTCTGTTCTTGGGAGACTGTGAAGCGACTTACCCATCGGTTCCAATTGATTTTATACTAGCAGCCTCACCCTTGCCCTCGTCCGGCTTACGGTGCCAATCTATGCAAATGTTGGTTTAACAAGTAAAAGAGTCCCTGAAGTGGACGATACTTACCTGTTAAACATCCCACCCGCCTTCTCCACGTGGCTCGGCCTAGGTTAAGTTAACATTACTCACACTTAGAGGATGAAAAACCCAGGGCTCTTGAGGGCGCTCTTAGAATCTAGCATTGGAGCCTATGGAAATGTTTGTTTAACAGCTAAGTATTTGGGGGAAATCTATGGCAATGGTCATCTACATTACCTGGTCAAATTCAACTGACTGCAGAGATAGGGGAAATTAGGCAAAGTAAAAACAGTTATTGACTTACATCAACAATACTCCACTCTCGACCATTAGCATAGAATCCTACAAGGGCTGGGCTGCCGTTAGATGATGTGCAATCGAATGTTATCTGGAGTGGTCCCGAGCTGAGCCCTTCAAGTTTTGGCTTTCCACCGTGGCTGACTATCTCCCCGGAAAAACCATCTTCCCTCCAGAAGGCCTGATGAAAAGATGGGATGCAGTTAGATGATGAGTTGTAACCATGGCAACTATAAGGATGCAGTCAGGGTGGAGGAGCAAGATGTGAAGGTTTAAGCAGGGCTCCAAAGAAACAATTAGTTATTTCACCAAATAAATGTCAGGACCTACCATCAAACTATTTACTGTCAAAAGCATGCTTCTGACACCTATTTGATGAAATACAAAAGTGAAAGCCACTATGCACTGTTGGAAATCTACAAAAACATTAATCTTACTTGGTGTAAAGTTGACGGTAGTACAATCGAGTGAAATTACTTTATAAATACTTTTCCGCAACTAATAATATCTGTCATCTGAACAATGTGACTGCATTTTCACTTTTTTTGGTAACGATACCATGAAATAAGCTGAAACCCTTCACAGGTGGATTTTCTGTACATATCTGTTGATTTTTATCGAGTATGGAAGCATATATTTTAGCAATGGTATACAACTGACGCTTTCACAGTAATGCGTTACCATCTGTGACCCAGCCCTCAAATTTGACACACACTTCTGCGTGTGAAGTTCATTCTTCAGGTAATGCATGTTATAAATAACCAATTTTGCCCTGTGCAAAAATGGTGCATATTACCATAATAGGGTTTATTTCTTTAACCTCTTTGTAATTTTAGTGCACAGACAGCAAAAATGCGAGAAACTCACTGTTTGATAGGTGATAATGAATTTAAAGAGATGAGCCATGGGTGAGTGACACGCTAAGCTGATTCTAGCCAGGGGTAGCACAGGGCTGTAGGTAATGTCAGCTGCACATAAAACAAACAAATTGTAGTTATTAACAAAAACTCTTTGTGCGCTTTGTAGTTGCTAACGACTTCCTGGATAGATAATCTGAACGATCGTTACTTTAAAGGGACAGTATTGGCATGGAATCGGTGTCCTTTTTTAAGATGAACACAGTGACTGAAAATGACTGGCTCATTTATGCAGCAGCAACAATAATATGCCCTTATCATGAAGGTATTATTTTCAGTCACTGATTTCTCTAAAACTCGCACTCCATACCCTGTTGATCATGATGATATTCTCCCTTTGATATTAAAAATAGTAGGCAAAATTTCTTTCACATACAAGAGAACACTTGAGGGCAATGGTGAACCCAAGGGGGGGGGGGTACATGGGTTTTCAAAAATAATGTAGGCAACAAATATTTTGAATCTTTATTGCATCATTCAACATTCCAAAAGTGGGGGGGGGGGGGGTTGTGAAATGCCTTTGCTTGATCGCCCAACAAAATTGGTGGAGGGGTGAGTAACGAGAATGTTGGCCCCCTTCCATGAGGAACCCTGGATGCGCCACAGCGTATCAGTGCATCGGATTTGTGTTCTGATGGCTGAGTCGTCAGAATGTGGGTTCGAATCCCGACCGCGACCATGGTGCTTGTGTGCTTGAGCAAGACACTTTACCATAATTGCTTCTCTCCACCCAAGGGTAAATTGGTACCTGTGAGGGCAGAGTTGGTTGTTGTGTTTGATTAGCCCTGTATGCGCTGTAATGGCAGCAATTGAGCTGTATACTCCCCAGAGAGCTGAGATGGTTTCAGGAATGATTTATGAGCCTGATGAGCAGGGGTAATAGTGTACAGCGCCTTGAGCACCAGTTTGGTGGATACGTGCGCTATATAAGTCCACATTATTATTATTATTAGCTTGAGGGCACAGTATTTGACCTACCTTTGCACTTTGCCTTAAACAGGGAATTCTAGATAGAGTGTCATCGGGAAAGTTAGGTCATTAAGTTAATTTGGACCATCGATTCAGCATTTCATCAACTTACTGGAGCAATGAATGGGCGTAGCTGAGACAACATAGCGACAGGTGAACTCTTTGCCCTCTGTAGTCACCACGGTAACCTTATCAACCTCCCCCTGGTCTATGTGAGATACGGGCTGACCGAGTAGCACCCTCTCCCATCCTATCCTTTCTGCTAGTAATGTTGATATTTGTTGGGCGCCACCCTAAGCACAGGAGAGGAATATAGATTGCATTCAAAAATTACAATAACATGGTATAGTAAAAGTTCTTCACCAAGGAATAAAACTGACATATCATCAGTTCATGGAAACAATTTCAATAAATCAAATAAATAATTCCGTGTAAATTCAACACAGGTTTGGACACAATGATCACCGTTTTTGACGAAACTTGACAAAGTTACCATTATGGAGAAATTCTCTCAACCAAAATGTTTTCTCCCGGGGTCAAATGATTAAGGAGTTCAAAATGTCATGAAGTTAAATGATTCTTTTCAGCCAAATTGGAGATAGTTTACATTAAGGCTGCCCGAGTACCAGCAACTTCATTCAAAACAAGGCAGAAATATTTGTGCCTGTGTATGTAATGCTAATTTTGAATAACAATTAAATCATGAGTTTTGCTGAGCAAATTGAGAATTTTAATTGTTAAGCGTTTTGTTAAGTGTAATTTTAAGTACAGCTGCCTCAGTTACACGGTCAATGGTACCTTTATTTTGAATTCCTGCGCCGATCCCTGTGTTGCCTCATTCAGGGTTCTCATACTACCAGCTGAGCTGACGTAATGAAAGAAGTATAACGCTGACAGTGTTCGAGGCTGGGCACCCATGATCATGTTGATTGCTACATCGATGGCATCTCGAGCCTCTGTTAAGAAAAAAAATGTGCGAATCATACTGGGGCGCAATTTGTGATGCATCCAATTGAGCCAAACAGTGTGTATTTTGTTTCTTTTGCGTCATGCCGACTCACAAGCGTCACTCTAACTCAGACTGACCCGAAAACAGAATCAGGGTCAGTCCGACCTGGAATCTCATTTGAAAGCAATCATTTTCTTTTCTAAACAGGAAATTATCATTATTCCAATTAAAAGAAAAACTATTCTGGAAATTGCTGGTGAAACTGCAAAAAAACACAGGTGATACACGTTTAAGTTTTTCAGATAATAATTAAAGGGACAGTATCGTCACGATCAACAGGGCATGGAATCAGAATGTCAGTTTTAGATTAACTCAGTGACTGAAAATATCCCAAATGCTAAGGTCATATTACTGTTGCTGTTGCAACAATGGCTGCGAACAGACAAGACGTGTGTGACATCGGCTCTCCGACTTTCCTGTCGAAAATCGACTCTAAGATACAGGAAATCGTGTTGAAACTCCAGATATCACCGTCTGTCCCCATAAGCACATTCTTGAAAAGTGGATTTGCCCTTGATGAACTGCTACAAGCCAGGAAATCGATTTTTGAATCTGCGAAGGAGAAGCACCGTGACGGGATCCAAGATGGCACCGAGACGACAGACTCTACATCAAAAAAGCTAAGTACCCTTTCAACTTGTACTTTGACTTTAAAACCCCGTAGATCTGTACAAACAGCAGCGGATGACATCCAGGAGTTGTGCCTCTATATGTTTGGTCATTGTAATATTTTTCCTAAGTCTTGCCTTAGCTCAGTTACCCAGTCCAAACCTAAACAGCCGAAGCAAGTTACAGTCCCTGATGTCACAGACGCCATGTTGCCCGAAACCGTCCCAACCCCTATTACCCTGCAGGATATTTTCAAGGCGGTATCACAGGTTCAAGCTGATATTAAATTACTTGATTGTAAATTTTCTGCCCAAATTGCCACAATTTCCGACCAGATTTCTGTTTCTTTTTTGTCCGAAAGGGAAACAATCGCCCAGTTGGAGAAGGAACGGGACGCGCTGCATTCTACCATTGATATGCTGATGAGCCCTTCTTCTTGTGCACCGAGCCGGAACCAGGAGCAGCTCCCCACACGTAGCGAGACATGGCCGCCACCTCTGCCCCCGAGCCAACCCAGCCAAGCGCCCCTGGTGACAACAAGCAATCGCTTTGCCGTACTAGCACCGGGTGATGTCGATCAAGTCACCAGCCACAACGACACCAGCGTCGACTCTCTGACCGAGGCTGAACTACTGATCGACACGTACTACGACGCCCTGAAACCTATGGATCTCATGATACACCCCCAAAGCAGCCTGGCCCCTCAACGAAAAAACCCGCCTCCTTCCAAGAACAACTTGACCAGTACCAGACTAAACACAAGGAACTGAACGCTGCTAAAACCAAACCGGCAGTTAGCAAGAAAATGCAATCCCCGACCCCTCAACCGATCACCAATGCAGATATCTTGATCATCGGTGATTCCATGATCAAACGACTGCAGCCAAGGAGACTGAGTAGGAAGACGAAAGTAATCTGCCATACCATGCGCGGAGCAAAAATCGAAGACATCGCTCCGAATGCCAAACACCTGTCAACCAAACATGGTGTTTCTGGGATAATTCTTCACGTCGGAACCAACAACACCTTCGACAGTCCAGAAACAATTGCCGCAAAGATCACTTCCCTGGGTGAAACGCTACCGACAACAGTGACAATTTCATCTATCATCCATCGGAAGAACCAGTCAGTCTCCCAACGCAAGAAGGTGGATGAGTCCAATGATCTCCTGAAATCCATCGCAAAGCGCAACAACTGGGGGTTTATCGACAATAGAAACATAAATTCCGACCATCTTGTCTCAGATGGTGTGCACCTCAACTCGCGGGGAGTAGGTCTATTTGCCAAGAACATTATCCAGCACATCGCCGGTCCATCAGAAGAGACAGACCGACACACACCGCAGCGAACTCCCTTTGGCGAAATGTTATTCGCTGAGGCCCTCCAGAAACCGGCTATTGGCTCTCGAGATAGACCAACGGTTTTTCAGCGATCGAGCCAGCATTACCCGTACCTTCAACCGACTCATTGCCAACCACGACCCAAGATGTTCCAGACCAAAACAATGCACACCCAACGAGACCACGAGTGGAGGCAATACCTCAAACAGGTCAAAGAACTGCTCAACCCACGGAACAGGGATCCAAAGTAAACTTAACAAATGGTATCATCCACAACCAATGTGTAGGGGGTTTTTCATTCGCACACCTAAATGTTAGAAGTATAATAAATAAACTTGACCATTTTAAGATATTAATGTCAAAAAACCCATTCGATATCATCTGTTTAAATGAAACTTTTTGTGACGCCTCAATCGCTGACAATGAGATCAGCCTACCCGATTACTCTATTGTAAGAAGAGATAGAAACCGTCACGGTGGCGGGGTTGCCATGTATATCAGAAACAATTTAACTTTCATTCGCCGTATCGACCTAGAAACAGATGACGTTGAATGTATATGGGTTGAGATTAAATGTAAACATAGGCAGCCTGTTCTTATCAGTTCTATCTACAGGCCACCTTCAAGTTCGGTTGAATTTATAGATAAACTAAGTGATATCATAGACAAAGCCTCTTCTGAATGTAAGGAAATTATTGTCACTGGTGATTTTAATCTTGATGTGTCCGATGACGATAATAGTAGTACCTCAAAACCTCTTATTTCTTGCTTTAACTTGTTCCAAATGACGCAACTCGTGCATGATCCAACCCGTGTTACTGAACTAACTCGAAGCACTATTGATCTCATTTTTAGCTCGCATCCTGAGCTTGTTAGTGAATGTGGTGTCTTACCTGTACTTCTAAGTGACCACTATCTTGTTTACTGTCTTCATACTTGGAAAATCCCCCAAAAGGGAGGACATTCAATTAACTTCAGATGTTTTAAAGATATAGATAGTGATGCTTTCAAAGAAGACCTCATTAACGCACCATGGAATCATGTACTCAGTTGTCATGATGTTAATGAAGCGTGGTCCCTATGGCACTCCCTGTTTATGAGTATAATTAACCACCATGCACCAATAAAATCAAAACGTGTTCGGGGTGACTCCTTGCCCTGGCTTGATGGAGACATTCTTCAACTTATGCGACAACGTGACCGTGCACATAAAATCGCAAAACGTTCAGGTTCACAAAATGATTGGGATGCATACAAAAAGTTGCGGAACACGGTTACTAAGAAAATCCGTACGACGAAAAGTGAATACTTTACGTCTACCATTGAGGACAATAAAAGTAATTCATCTATGCTGTGGAAAAAACTAAAAGAGGTGCTTCCTAACAAAAACAGAATTACTCCAAATTCTATCCTTTCTGCGAATGGTGAAAATATCGAGGATCTTGTTGACATCGCTGATACATTTAATGAGCACTTTTCCACAATTGGGGAACGTATGTGTAGTAATGCCACCCCTCGTGATTTTGAAGTAGACGACAATATCGATTCATCTCTTCATAACTCAGTCTATGAGCAATGCATATTGCCCGACATAACAGAAGATTATGTGCAAAAGCAAATAGCATCAATGTTAGTCGGGAAAGCAACAGGTCCTGATGGCATCAGTGTTAAAATGATTAAAATAGCTTCTCCGTATATTATTAGATCATTAACCCACATTTTTAACTTATCGATAAGATGTGACCAGTACCCTAAGGATTGGAAACAAGCTCTGGTCACACCTATTCATAAGGGAGGAGACAAATGTAACACAAGTAACTATCGGCCTATTTCCATCCTGCCGATTATCTCGAAGATTTTAGAAAGATGGGTACATTCAGTTATTTATTCTTACCTCGATGAAAGTAATCTTATTCCTGCTTGCCAATCGGGATTTAGGCCATTACACTCGACTGAAAGTACCCTACATGACTTAACGAACAAATGTTTTCAAGCTATGGAACGTGGGGAAATGACAGGCACAGTCTTTATAGATCTCAGTAAAGCATTCGATTCTGTTAATCATAACATTCTGCTAGAGAAACTTAAACAGTTGAATATGTCAACTTCTGTAATTCAATGGTTTAAATCATATCTGAGTGAACGTAGTCAATCTGTGAAAATCGATGGTAATATATCTAAGGCCTTGCCATTAAATGTTGGCGTGCCGCAGGGTTCAATCCTAGGCCCTCTGTTATTCATTATTTATACTAGTGATCTTCCACTTTGTATCCCCCCAAACTGCAGTTTGTTCATGTATGCAGATGACTCTACACTAACTTGTAGTTCCTCCAGTGTTAATGAAATAGAGAATATCTTGAATATAGCCCTAGTCAGAATCCATGATTGGTGCGTCAAAAACAAACTTACAATAAATGCCACCAAAACTAAATCCATGCTCATTGGATCCAGGCAAAAGGTTTCAAACACTGGCCTTAATGTAAGCATTGACGATGGTACAATTGTAAAGGTGAATTCATGTAAATGTTTGGGTGTTATTATTGATGAAACTTTAAGTTGGACTCCTCACGTTGAATACGTCAAGACTAAGGTCGCTTCTAAACTGGGTATGTTAAATAGAATTCGCGATTGTGTTCCACAAAGCTGCCTGCAAATTCTGTTTGTAAGCTTAGTTAAGCCATCCTTAGATTACTGTTGTACTGTTTGGGGAGATCGATACATATCTCACAATGTTATTCTTAACAAATGCCTGAAAAGGGCCGCGCGGATAATTCTGAAGTGTGACTTTCTTACACCATCATCTGAAATGTTTGCTAAACTTAATTGGCTCTCATTTTCTGAAATAGTTATGTACAAAAAAGCTGTTCTTGTTTACAAATGCATAAACAAAATGGGTCCTCTGTACATGACTAATCTATTCACACCGCTTACACAGATTCGTGAAACGAGACGATCCACTGACTCGGCACTAAGGGTTCCTTTTGCGAAGAAGGAATCCTACTTTACGAGCTTTGCTGTAAAAGGTGCGCACATATGGAATAACTTGAATGCCCAACTAAGAGCCGTAAATTCACTGGGTTCGTTCAAAGTTGAACTTCGTAAAACGTTCATCCAATAATGTTTATACTGTATACAAGGCATTATTATATGTACTTAACGCTGTCAATAAAAATTAATTATTTCTGTGCTGACTTACGGAGTTTATAAACTTGGTTGCCGCGAAATTTCAGAGCCGGAAGGGAATTTCCTCGCTTTTTTCCCCAAGAAGGGTTTTCGCGGGGTTTTCGCCCTTCCCGTACTCGGCGTATATGTTGGTGCCCAAATTTGTATGTTAAGATTTCACACAGCTTATAATTGTTGATCTTAATCTATGTACAATTTTAATTACTTTTGTGATGTTGTATCTAATTGTTATTTTTTACGTGGATTGTCGTATTTTCTGTATGTTTTAATTTTTAAAGTTGACATATGCAGGGCCCCAATGGAAACCAGTTTTTAACTGTTTGGGCATACCCTGGGTAAATAAATGTAATAAATAAATAAATAAATAAATAAATAAATGATCCAGTAATTTCGAGTCACTGTGTTCATCTCAAACTAGGACACTGATTCCATACCCTGTTGAAATCCTGCTCTGATCATGATGATGGTGTGCATGGCATACCTTGTGTCCAAGTAGTCTGACGTATAATCGTATCTAATGTCATGCTATCTAAGACGTCAGCATTAGGGGCAGCCATAGGTTTATCTATTGGAACTGTTGAAGCAATTTTATCGACCTGTCGGGAAGAGAAAAAAAAACATTTTTTGGTAATCTTTTAACCCTAACTCCCTAAGCATTTTTACTAGAAACCTTCCTCAACCTATCAAATCCCAACACCATGGTTGACTGTTGCTGGTTTACAGTACTCAACCCATGAAACTCCAACAGTCCACTTGCCATAACAGTACTCAACCCGTCAAACTCCAACAGGCCCTTAGCTGTTGGAGTTTGATTGAGTGGGGACACATGGCCCAAAGTAAAGTTTGAACACTGGAGTCACACAGTACTCAACCCATCATAATCCAACAATTGTTTTCATGCTAAAAAAACTTAACTATACAAAAACTAAAACACCCTACGGAATAAATGGTAGGTTCTAGTTGTATGATGTTAGACACAATGCCAAGCATACCTAAGTACAATATTTGCCTTTATCAGTTGTTTATTACAGCAGGTTGCATACACACACTCTCCACTCAAAGTCTAACAATGTTGCATGCTAGTAGAACTACCGTCCTCACTCAATCAAAATCCAACACTGTTACTGCACACATACAGTACTCAACCCATCAAACTCCAACAATCCCTGGTGTTGGAGTTTGGCTGGATGGGGATCGTTACGGTTAATACAAGGAGCATCTCAAAAGTGGCAACCAGTGTTTTCCCTAGCCCAAAGATCTGACGTCATGTGTCAAGGCTCATGAAAGACACCAGATACCGGCCTCTCAGTTTCATGGAGATTCAACTTTGACCTTGGTTAGTAGCTAGCGCACGAGCCTTGAAGCGTGATGTTGGATATTCGGCACAATGTATCCAATTAAATCCCTTGAATGATATGCCCAGAGCCTGTCTATATCCTTGATAGGATAGGATAAAGACAGGGGACCAGTGTATGTTTGCCCTGGCTATTGATGAGAGCGAGTTGGGTTTGCTATTGCTCTGAAATGATTACACTGGTCTACAGCCAAAATGCTTCCGAAACAAATGAAGTCAAACTTGACTAATTATGGGTCACTGAGAATGGAAATGATGCTTAAAATTGTTGATTGGCTCTAGTTTTCAAGATCTACATGTACATGTGTACACATATGGGAATAGCGTATGATAATTCATGATTAAAAATCTGCTATGTACACCATATACATAGTACGTAAAATGTAAAAACATCTCCGAAGCAAACAACTTTAAAAAAATTGTTGACCAGTGTTATCAAACCGAGAACAGGGTTGATAAGACTTGACCCAAGGACAATTACTTGCACGCAACAATGGGAAATAAGACCAAGGGTACCAGGACGTGTCACATATGATATAAAACACAATAAAGGGGGCCACTTTGCATCCGTCACGTTGGCAGTTTTTCCAAAGGTTGTTATTAATTTTTAAGTACCTGTAACCGACCAAAAAGTGTTTCAACATGTAAATGGACATGCAGGCTTATACTAGAACTAATTTGAGTTGATTAATTTAATTTATTTATTTATTATTATTTTTTTTTACCCTCAAATTTCCATAAAAATTGGACGGAAAAAGTTACCGCACTTTTCCGTCTATTTGTTGATAGAAATTTTAGAGTAATTAAAAAAATAATAGTAATAATCAACTCAACTTATCTTTAGGATAAGCATGCATGTCTATCCAAATGTTGAAATTCTTTTTTGGTGGTTTCAGATATTAAAAAAAAAATTACAACCATTAGAAAAACTGCTAACGTGACGGTAGGAAAGTGGCCCCCTTTATTGCGTTTTATGTCATACACAAACTGAGAATCATACATAGTGGATGCGTAATCTCTTCGGGTGATCAACAAGGCTCAGCAAAGGATTGAAATTGTGAAATTAGTTCAAATTAACTTGTCTTCCGGAGATGGAATCCCACAGGTTTGAAAAAAAAAAATCATGCATATTCAATATATTCTTGTAAACAACACAATGAAATAAGATGAAAATTGTATAGATTGGTTTTGAAATAATAATAATAATAATGTGAAGTTATATGGCGCACGTATCCACCAAACTGGTGCTCAAGGCGCATTACATTATTACCCCTGCTCATCAGGCGCATAAATACAGCTCAATTGCTGCCATTTCAGCGCATATAGAGCTAATCAAACACAACAACCAACTCTGCCCTCACAGGTACCCATTTACCCCTGGGTGGAGAGAAGCAATTATGGTAAAGTGTCTTGCTCAAGGACACAAGCACCCCGGCCGCGGCTGGGATTCGAACCCACATTCTGACGACTCAGCCATCAGAACTCAAATCCGATGCACTAAACCGCTCGACCATGGCACTCCAAATATATCTCTTGATTCTTATTAAGTATGGATGCATTTACAGATACTTTACCAAAATCTTATTCTGGCGTTGAATGCACAGAGCAGAAAAACCAATATTAGTAACAAGCACTTACCGTTGTTTTAAATCGATTTACATCAAGCAACGCAACAAGTGACATAGACGGGATGCTGGCCTCATAGCTCCGGATGCCCTTGTTGCCTAGCAACATCATCTTGTGTCCTGTGGTGTATTGTGGGTACTTCTCAAGGCCTAACTGACTTTTACATTTAGACAATTTCTTCATACCTTAAACGGCCTCCATGCACACTTAGCCCTCCGTAAAATACGATCAAAATACGGGCCATAACTCAGGGTAAACACCCGACATTGTTGTGATTAAAACACAAATACGAATGAAATTATTTCTAGCGACGGGTATAACTTTAAAAGTTTTTAAGGGAGGCAGACAAATTTATATCCAAATTAAAGCTTAGGTTCTCCTCTTTTAGGAAATCACATGACTTTTACATTTAGATAATTTCTTCATACCTTAAAATGGCCTCCATGCACACTTAGCCCTCCGCAAAATGCTGTCAAAATACGGGCCATAACTCAGGGTAGACAGCCTATATTGTTGTGATTAAAACACAAATACGAATGAAATTATTTCTAGCGACGGTTATAACTTTAAAAGTTTTTAAGAGAGGGCGACAAATTTATATCCAAATTAAAGCTTAGGTTCTCCTCTTTTAGGAAATCACATGACTTTTACATTTAGATAATTTCTTCATACCTTAAATGGCCTCCATGCACACTGAGCCCTCCGCAAAATACTGTCAAAATGCGGGCCATAACTCAGGGTAGACAGCCTATATTGTTGTGATTAAAACACAAATACGAATGAAATTATTTCTAGCGACGGTTATAACTTTAAAAGTTTTTAAGGGAGGCCGACAAATTTATATCCAAATTAAAGCTTAGGTTCTCCTCTTTTAGGAAATCACATGACTTTTACATTTAGACAATTTCTTCATACCTTAAACGGCCTCCATGCACACTTAGCCCTCCGTAAAATACGATCAAAATACGGGCCATAACTCAGGGTAAACACCCGACATTGTTGTGATTAAAACACAAATACGAATGAAATTATTTCTAGCGACGGGTATAACTTTAAAAGTTTTTAAGGGAGGCAGACAAATTTATATCCAAATTAAAGCTTAGGTTCTCCTCTTTTAGGAAATCACATGACTTTTACATTTAGATAATTTCTTCATACCTTAAAATGGCCTCCATGCACACTTAGCCCTCCGCAAAATGCTGTCAAAATACGGGCCATAACTCAGGGTAGACAGCCTATATTGTTGTGATTAAAACACAAATAGGAATGAAATTATTTCTAGCGACGGTTATAACTTTAAAAGTTTTTAAGGGAGGGCGACAAATTTATATCCAAATTAAAGCTTAGGTTCTCCTCTTTTAGGAAATCACATGACTTTTACATTTAGATAATTTCTTCATACCTTAAATGGCCTCCATGCACACTGAGCCCTCCGCAAAATACTGTCAAAATACGGGCCATAACTCAGGGTAGACAGCCTATATTGTTGTGATTAAAACACAAATACGAATGAAATTATTTCTAGCGACGGTTATAACTTTAAAAGTTTTTAAGGGAGGGCGACAAATTTATATCCAAATTAAAGCTGAGGTTCTCCTCTTTTAGCAAATCACATGACTTTTACATTTAGATAATTTCTTCATACCTTAAATGGCCTCCATGCACACTGAGCCCTCCGCAAAATACTGTCAAAATACGGGCCATAACTCAGGGTAGACAGCCTATATTGTTGTGATTAAAACACAAATACGAATGAAATTATTTCTAGCGACGGTTATAACTTTAAAAAAATTTAAGGGAGGCCGACAAATTTATATCCAAATTAAAGCTTAGGTTCTCCTCTTTTAGGAAATCACATGACTTTTACATTTAGATAATTTCTTCATACCTTAAATGGACTCCATGCACACTGAGCCCTCCGCAAAATACTGTCAAAATACGGGCCATAACTCAGGGTAGACAGCCTATATTGTTGTGATTAAAACACAAATACGAATGAAATTATTTCTAGCGACGGTTATAACTTTAAAAGTTTTTAAGGGAGGCAGACAAATTTATATCCAAATTAAAGCTTAGGTTCTCCTCTTTTAGGAAATCACATGACTTTTACATTTAGATAATTTCTTCATACCTTAAATGGGTTCCATGCACACTGAGCCCTCCGCAAAATACTGTCAAAATGCGGGCCATAACTCACAGTAGACAGCCTATATTGTTGTGATTAAAACACAAATACGAATGAAATTATTTCTAGCGACGGTTATAACTTTAAAAGTTTTTAAGGGAGGCCGACAAATTTATATCCAAATTAAAGCTTAGGTTCTCCTCTTTTAGGAAATCACATGACTTTTACATTTAGATAATTTCTTCATACCTTAAAGGACCACCATGCACACTTAGCCCTCCGCAAAATACTGTCAAAATACGGGCCATAACTCAGGGTAGACAGCCTATATTGTTGTGATTAAAACACAAATACGAATGAAATTATTTCTAGCGACGGTTATAACTTTAAAAGTTTTTAAGAGAGCGCGACAAATTTATATCCAAATTAAAGCTTAGGTTCTCCTCTTTTAGGAAATCACATGACTTTTACATTTAGATAATTTCTTCATACCTTAAATGGCCTCCATGCACACTGAGCCCTCCGCAAAATACTGTCAAAATACGGGCCATAACTCAGGGTAAACACCCGACATTGTTGTGATTAAAACACAAATACGAATGAAATTATTTCTAGCGACGGGTATAACTTTAAAAGTTTTTAAGGGAGGCCGACAAATTTATATCCAAATTAAAGCTTAGGTTCTCCTCTTTTAGGAAATCACATGACTTTTACATTTAGATAATTTCTTCATACCTTAAACGGCCTCCATGCACACTGAGCCCTCCGCAAAATACTGTCAAAATACGGGCCATAACTCAGGGTAAACACCCGACATTGTTGTGATTAAAACACAAATACGAATGAAATTATTTCTAGCGACGGGTATAACTTTAAAAGTTTTTAAGCGAGGCAGACAAATTTATATACAAATTAAAGCTTAGGTTCTCCTCTTTTAGGAAATCACATGACTTTTACATTTAGATAATTTCTTCATACCTTAAAGGACCACCATGCGCACTTAGCCCTCCGCAAAATGCTGTCAAAATACGGGCCATAACTCAGGGTAGACAGCCTATATTGTTGTGATTAAAACACAAATACGAATGAAATTATTTCTAGCGACGGTTATAACTTTAAAAGTTTTTAAGAGAGGGCGACAAATTTATATCCAAATTAAAGCTTAGGTTCTCCTCTTTTAGGAAATCACATGACTTTTACATTTAGATAATTTCTTCATACCTTAAAGGACCACCATGCACACTTAGCCCTCCGCAAAATACTGTCAAAATACGGGCCATAACTCAGGGTAAACACCCGACATTGTTGTGATTAAAACACAAATACGAATGAAATTATTTCTAGCGACGGGTATAACTTTAAAAGTTTTTAAGGAAGGGCGACAAATTTATATCCAAATTAAAGCTTAGGTTCTCCTCTTTTAGGAAATCACATGACTTTTACATTTAGACAATTTCTTCATACCTTAAAGGGCCTCCATGCACACTTAGCCCTCCGCAAAATGCTGTCAAAATACGGGCCATAACTCAGGGTAGACAGCCTATATTGTTGTGATTAAAACACAAATACGAATGAAATTATTTCTAGTGACGGTTATAACTTTAAAGGTTTTAAGGGAGAGCGACAAATTTATATCCAAATTAAAGCTTAGGTTCTCCTCTTTTAGGAAATCACATGACTTTTACATTTAGATAATTTCTTCATACCTTAAATGGCCTCCATGCACACTTAGCCCTCCGCAAAATACGGTCAAAATACGGGCCATAACTCAGGGTAGACAGCCTATATTGTTGTGATTAAAACACAAATACGAATGAAATTATTTCTAGCGACGGTTATAACTTTAAAAGTTTTTAAGGGAGGCCGACAAATTTATATCCAAATTAAAGCTTAGGTTCTCCTCTTTTAGGAAATCACATGACTTTTACATTTAGACAATTTCTTCATACCTTAAAGGTCCTCCATGCACACTTAGCCCTCCGCAAAATACGGTCAAAATACGGGCCATAACTCAGGGTAGACAGCCTATATTGTTGTGATTAAAACACAAATACGAATGAAATTATTTCTAGCGACGGTTATAACTTTAAAAGTTTTTAAGGGAGGCCGACAAATTTATATCCAAATTAAAGCTTAGGTTCTCCTCTTTTAGGAAATCACATGACTTTTACATTTAGATAATTTCTTCATACCTTTAAATGGCCTCCATGCACACTGAGCCCTCCGCAAAATATTGTCAAAATACGGGCCATAACTCAGGGTAGACAGCCTATATTGTTGTGATTAAAACACAAATACGAATGAAATTATTTCTAGCGACGGTTATAACTTTAAAAGTTTTTAAGGGAGGCCGACAAATTTATATCCAAATTAAAGCTTAGGTTCTCCTTTAGGAAATCACATGACTTTTACATTTAGATAATTTCTTCATACCTTAAATGGCCTCCATGCACACTGAGCCCTCCGCAAAATACTGTCAAAATACGGGCCATAACTCAGGGTAGACAGCCTATATTGTTGTGATTAAAACACAAATACGAATGAAATTATTTCTAGCGACGGTTATAACTTTAAAAGTTTTTAAGGGAGGCCGACAAATTTATATACAAATTAAAGCTTAGGTTCTCCTCTTTTAGGAAATCACATGACTTTTACATTTAGACAATTTCTTCATACCTTAAACGGCCTCCATGCACACTTAGCCCTCCGTAAAATACGGTCAAAATACGGGCCATAACTCAGGGTAGACAGCCTATATTGTTGTGATTAAAACACAAATACGAATGAAATTATTTCTAGCGACGGTTATAACTTTAAAAGTTTTTAAGGGAGGCCGACAAATTTATATCCAAATTAAAGCTTAGGTTCTCCTCTTTTAGGAAATCACATGACTTTTACATTTAGATAATTTCTTCATACCTTAAAAGGACCACCATCCATGCACTTAGCCTCCGCAAATGCTGTCAAAATACGGGCCATAACTCAGGGTAGACAGCCTATATTGTTGTGATTAAAACACAAATACGAATGAAATTATTTCTAGCGACGGTTATAACTTTAAAAGTTTTTAAGAGCGGGCGACAAATTTATATCCAAATTAAAGCTTAGGTTCTCCTCTTTTAGGAAATCACATGACTTTTACATTTAGATAATTTCTTCATACCTTAAATGGCCTCCATGCACACTTAGCCCTCCGCAAAATACTGTCAAAATACGGGCCATAACTCAGGGTAGACAGCCTATATTGTTGTGATTAAAACACAAATACGAATGAAATTATTTCTAGCGACAGTTATAACTTAAAGGTTTATAAGGGAGGCCGACAAATTTATATCCAAATTAAAGCTTAGGTTCTCCTCTTTTAGGAAATCACATGACTTTTACATTTAGACAATTTCTTCATACTTTAAACGGCCTCCATGCACACTTAGCCCTCCGCAAAATACTGTCAAAATACGGGCCATAACTCAGGGTAGACAGCCTATATTGTTGTGATTAAAACACAAATACGAATGAAATTATTTCAGCGACGGTTATAACTTTAACAGTTTTAAAGGGAGGCCGACAAATTTATATCCAAATTAAAGCTTAGGTTCTCCTCTTTTAGGAAATCACATGACTTTTACATTTAGATAATTTCTTCATACCTTAAAGGACCACCATGCACACTTAGCCCTCCGCAAAATGCTGTCAAAATACGGGCCATAACTCAGGGTAGACAGCCTATATTGTTGTGATTAAAACACAAATACGAATGAAATTATTTCTAGCGACGGTTATAACTTTAAAAGTTTTTAAGGGAGGGCGACAAATTTATATCCAAATTAAAGCTTAGGTTCTCCTCTTTTAGGAAATCACATGACTTTTACATTTAGATAATTTCTTCATACCTTAAATGGCCTCCATGCACACTGAGCCCTCCGCAAAATACTGTCAAAATACGGGCCATAACTCAGGGTAGACAGCCTATATTGTTGTGATTAAAACACAAATACGAATGAAATTATTTCTAGCGACGGTTATAACTTTAAAAGTTTTTAGGGAGGCCGACAAATTTATATCCAAATTAAAGCTTAGGTTCTCCTCTTTTAGGAAATCACATGACTTTTACATTTAGATAATTTCTTCATACCTTAAAGGACCACCATGCACACTTAGCCCTCCGCAAAATGCTGTCAAAATACGGGCCATAACTCAGGGTAGACAGCCTATATTGTTGTGATTAAAACACAAATACGAATGAAATTATTTCTAGCGACGGTTATAACTTTAAAAGTTTTTAAGGATGGGCGACAAATTTATATCCAAATTAAAGCTTAGGTTCTCCTCTTTTAGGAAATCACATGACTTTTACATTTAGATAATTTCTTCATACCTTAAATGGCCTCCATGCACACTGAGCCCTCCGCAAAATACTGTCAAAATACGGGCCATAACTCAGGGTAGACAGCCTATATTGTTGTGATTAAAACACAAATACGAATGAAATTATTTCTAGCGACGGTTATAACTTTAAAAGTTTTAAGGGAGGCGACAAATTTATATCCAAATTAAAGCTTAGGTTCTCCTCTTTTAGAAATCACATGACTTTTACATTTAGATAATTTCTTCATACCTTAAACGGCCTCCATGCACACTGAGTCCTCCGTAATATACTGTCAAAATACGCGCCATAACTCAGGGTAGACAGCCTATATTGTTGTGATTAAAACACAAATACGAATGAAATTATTTCTAGCGACGGTTATAACTTTAAAAGTTTTAAGGGAGGCAGACAAATTTATATCCAAATTAAAGCTTAGGTTCTCCTCTTTAGGAAATCACATGACTTTTACATTTAGATAATTTCTTCATACCTTAAATGGCCACCATGCACACTGAAGCCCTCCGCAAAATGCTGTCAAAATACGGGCCATAACTCAGGGTAGACAGCCCTATATTGTTGTGATTAAACACAAATACGAATGAAAATTATTTCTAGCGACAGTTATACACTTTAAAAGTTTTTAAG
>CM055819.1:24245568-24279678 GCA_029582265.1 Zoroaster sp. YZ-2022
GGGGAAAAAGATGGCGAACAACGAGCTTCAGCCAATCGGCGTGATCTCCTATCCAGTAAGTACATCTGATATTCTTCCCAATTCATGTGTTAGGAATTTGGGATCATGGTTCGACTCACAGTTGACTATGAATATTCATATTACTAAGGCTTGTTCGGCTGCTTTTTTTCATCTGCATAACATTAGAAGTATTAGTAAATTTTTATCTCGTGAGTCTCTATTGACTTTAATCCATGCTTTTGTCACCAGTCGAATGGATTATTGTAATAGCTTATTGTACGGTCTACCGAAAAGTCAATTAGCCAAACTACGAGTCCAGAATGCTGCGGCCAGACTTGTGTTCAACACACCTAGGTTTCAGCATATAACACCAATTCTTCGCGAATTACATTGGTTACCTGTTTTGTTTATGATTAATTTTAAAATTATTTTGTTAACTTTCAAGGCACTCCATGGTTTATCTCCAGTGTACATAAAACATCTCATTAGTATTAACAAAGGTTCCCGTTATAATCTCAGGTCAAGTAGTAGGCTAATGGTCTTGTTTTAGAGTACCCTAAGGGCAAGATGCTTGCTACGCTGGGTGCTAGAGCATTTTCATCGGCAGCCCCAGTGCTCTGGAATACCATTCTGCGCCACATTCACAATGAACAGACACTTGATTCTTTTAAACGTAAGATTAAAACATACCTTTTTAATGAAGCCTTTTTGAATTAATTTTTTCTCTCCTTAATTGTACTTTTGATGAGAACCAAGCCAGTTAGGCTATATTCCTTTAATTAGTATAGCTAGGTTAAAGGCGTCTGTCTCCGGGAAAGATCGAGACGTCACCGATGCCAGTGGGGGTACATTGACATAGATCCTCCTCTGGCGGGACAGACGTAACCCCATACTGAGGTTTGGGATCTGGCTTGGCAACCTCATCTGTTCTGATTTAAAATAATTAAAAAAAATCTTATTTGTATTTATATCTGTTTATTTAATGGCGTGTTTATTTTTGTTATGCGCTTTTGATCATTTTTAAATGGAAACAGCGCAATAGAATTTTTTTTTTTTTAATTTACTGTAGTGAAGGACTTTCTACTGGGTCTGACTGGTACTACATTATCATTGGTTTCTAGTGCCCTTATACGGATGCTGTGCCATCTTGCTATTTTAAGAATATGGCCATACATAGTGATGAACAAAGCTGCAGTAATTGAAATCAAAGAATATATGGATATGTTATAAGGATATTTGAACAAACATGCACGAATGTCACGGTTGTATGTGATAGTCCAGTTACTTTGAAGAAACGCCACAAAGGCAATAAGATTCGCAGTCATCCATGAGATGCACACAATTTTCACAGCTCTATGTGAAGAAAGCAATATTTCATAACGTAACGGACATACAACTGCAATGTATCGATCAATTGTCACTAATAGAACAGATACATAAGACCATTAAGAATAATTGCGGTGACACCATGTGAAATTCTCAATTGAGTAGTAATTAGTTCTGAAAAGAACTGGAGGTTACAACTCGACGTTTCGATCAGTATACTCTGATCGTCCTCAGGATGAATTACTAATTACTACTCAATAGAGAATTTCACATGGTGTCACCGCAATTATTCCTACTTATCCTCCTTACCATGCAAAGCTACAAGTCTTAGATACATAGGACATTATAATAGATACGATTGTGATCCATGCCATGAAATAGCGATAATCACCAAATGGCCATTCCCCACCTTGAATAAACACCCCTATCATCGGAACATTATTTTCTTCAAAAATCGCTCAATGGAGGGAGAGAGTGGAGTTGGGGTAAGTTTTTGTAAGTCTGATGCGTTAACTGTTGTAATTACCATATCCCATGAAAAACATATGATTTAGATTCCCACAAAACAAGTCAAGTTTGGTAATATGCATGCGATTCTGCATTTATGAGTAACATTGTGGCAAAATTCATGAGATTTGGGACTACATTTGATACCTGTGAGCATGAGAATTGATCTCAAGCATAATGTGTGAGACTATAGCATCCATGACAGTTGGATATTAGGACGAAAGGTGTAATGATTCTTCATATTGCTTTTGCGATACCTCTTTTCATTGAAAACCAAAGTGGAATTTATCTAACTTGGGTCCAGTCTTCATTGTCATCCATTGATTAATCAGTACTTATTTGTTGTGTGAACTCATGCCCATGTATTTTGAGGTATCACCTTTGACCTTAACCTTACAATCCATCAGACTACCTCACATTGTAGGCAGGATGGGTCGTCTGGAGGCCATTGACAAGAAATACTTCCTGATTGTAGCAAAGGACTTCTACAATAACCAGGTACAAATTTAAACAATTTTCAGGCATTATTTTTTTTTTCAATCAGGTTGGCCACAGCCCAATTTCATAGAGTCACTAAACAGCCGATTTTTGCTTACTGTTTTTCATTTCATAGAGAAAGGCATACAAACTTGCTGGCCATTATTGCTAGCAAATGAGTGACGTCACGCTAGTACTTTTGCATACTCTTTTCTTGTTTGCATGGCGTTACGGTAAAATGAGCGAACATCGTGTAACACGCTCTCAACCAATCACAAAACAGTATCTATGTATGAGGTGTTATAATACAAAATCTTCACAGTCAAGGACTACACATTTTGAAATGCATACCTCTGCATTACGAACAATCACCGCAACAAATTCAACAAATTCCATGCATCATTGTCTCAAAGCCAAATCCAAGTTGCTCCTAAAGATGACATCTATTGGGAACCCATGTGTTCTACTTTGTTGCCTTTTAATTTGGGACAAGCTTTTCTCATCAATATTTTCAAGTTGATTACAAAGAGTTAACTTTATCTCTTGCAGGTGACTGATGAGTCAAGTAAACGAGCCTTCACTTCAACATTCCAGTCAGCGGCTGCAACCTCTACCGATCCCGTCTATGCACAGCTTCTTGGGTGTCTGTGAACACTGCAGCACATGTAAGCTTCATGTCAGTATATACTACGTTTCATCCCAAGGGGCAGATCTAGTGAATGCATGTATCACAGAATAAAATTCTTGCCTCAGGAGATAAACAGTTAATGTTATTTTTTATATTTGTTTTTCTTATATTTGTGATGGTATCAATTTCAAGAGTTGATCTTCCAAATATGCATTAGTTACATGCACAAAATATTTTCAAACAAAATTGTTCCACGGTGGTTGGAAAGTGGGCGGAGTACGCTCTAGAAAAAGGGAGGCATGCATAAAAATGTCAGTACATTTACATGCATGATGATAAAAGGGTTGTCCTTGCCCTTGTAATCCAAGTTTGGAACATTTCAATCTTGATGGCAGACTGACTTGATGAGTATAGACTTGTGTGAGTTTGTTTGGTCCATCATAAGAAATCACACCCATGTACGTATGTGGATGTTGCAGTAAGATAAAGGTCTTTAATACTTTATTCATGACATACATGTATGTGACATGAACAATAGTAAATGACACGTATTTCATGCCAATGCGAAAAGCAAAGTGAATGACTGTGGCGTTGACAGCTAAACTCTGCTCTTTCACCGTTGTTGACATCTCGAAAATTCACTTCGGCTTCACATAAACATGAAGTATAAACTTCACAGTGTTTGGTTTGACAAACTGAAATAGCTTCCTTTATAGTTTAAATACTCAAGATTGTTGCCGGATGTTATCTACGGTAAAGCACCCATGTTTTTTTTATACATATATCTTGATTCTTATAAAGTATGGATGCATTCACTGACATTGTACCAAACGTGTATACTGGTTTTAACCAGTGTGACCTGTACATTTTCATTATTAAATCATTAATAGATATATTAATATATGTACAATTATCCTGACCTTTTTATCTCCCCATCCTTCTTATCTCCCACCACCCCCCCCCCTCTCAATTTGTTGGTCTTTCTGAAAAACTGTAGACACATTTACAGAGAAGATACAACATTAGTGATATTGGCAAAACTGCTGTTATGAGTATGGATACTTTCTTTGAATAAGTCATGACATTAAAGGGGGACTGACATGGATTTAAATCAAACAGTTAAATATGTGATCGTTTTATTCTTTTATATCAGTAAAAGATCAATAAAAAAAATTGTTTTGTGTTTTTATTGTTTTTGAGAGTGTTATTTTACCATTGTAAAAATGCCCCCCACTTTTACGCCCTGCACGGAGCAGCTGTTCGTGACGTCATGTCGGGAAGAGAAATTCGGCTCAAAACTCGGCTCAAAATGATCGCTGCACAAAACTATGTGAGCCGCTGGACCTGACCACTTTACTCTTGTCAGTTGAACTTTGCTCGTCCAAATACGGCGATATTTTGGGTCACTTGGGGACAGATGAAGGCTAACACCGTCTTTAGTGGTGTTGCTGCATCCTGCAGAAACACATCTTCCCGGCATTTTATTAGTTCCGGAAACAAAAATCACGGAAGAAATGAAATCGACGCTACGTGTGTGAAACGTTTGTATGTACATCATGGACACATCGGATCTTCCCGACCTTATGTCACATATCTTATGCAAATGAAGCTTCCACCATGGGGCGGGGTTGCCTCCCCCAAACACTTCAAATATTGTTTTAAAATACTTGTACTCAGAAATCAATGATTAAATAGACACAGGTGGGTCTCACAATATTTTATTACAAAACGCCTTAACTTAAGGCGTAGTAAAGGATGTCAGTCCCCCTTTAAACAACCAACTTTAGAAAAATCCAATCAATGTGGAGTCCAAGCCTCGATTAATAGCATTTACAATTTTGAAAATGTATTATTTTTTTTCTTAATCAGGAAATTACTGATGTTGTACCCTTAATTCCCTTTGAATGACACAATTGTTCAGAAACCACTTGTGGTGTTTGTATATAATGTAATTAAGAAAAAGCTGAATGTATATAATCGTTAAGAATGTAAAAGCAGAGATTAAGAATGTAAAAACAGTGAAGCACCTTCTGAAGTATGGCCATTCCTTAATTCCGCTTCTGTCATCTCGTTCGCATCACAATCATTCTGGTAAAAATTGGCAAACACTATTTGATGGCCCATTTCAAAGATGTTTATTCTTTTCATAAATGTCAGGCCTGTGATTGCTCAGGATTTTTACTGATTTCAGGATTTTTTACAAATCTCCCTTTGCCTCAATTTTTTTAAAAGAAGAGTAGCTAGCCTCCAAGGGAAGAGAGAAGTAGCCTGTATTGTGTTCCAAACCTCTAGTTTCTTGTTTGTGGAGATGTGGAGAGTCTATAAATCCTCCAAAATTAAACATCCAGGAGGTTCAGGGGGCTTTGTCCTTGAGACCAAAGGGAGACCCAGGCCCACTACCCACAGGAGGTTCAGGTGGCTTTGTCCTCTAGACCAAAGGGAGACCCAGGCCCACTACCCATTTTTCATGATTTTTAACTTTTGTCAAATCACACCCCTGAAATTTGCTTTGCTGTTTCTTTAATAATAGCAATAATAATGTAATCAAAATTGATTGAATATTATGATTTCTGTAGATGTTCTATAATCTTGATGAATGGCGTATGATAAAGTCTGATAAAAGTCATACAGATCTTTGATGCCATAAAAAAAAGAATATATCCCCACCATTATATCTTGCAGGATGAGAATTATATAGCATCAGTGAGCATGATATCTGAGGAAGTGGTATTGAATTATTAACACTTCATATATATTGTAAATTTTAAGAAGAATCTTGAAAACTTATAAACTAATTTTTTTCTTAATAAAGAATTTTGAAAACTAATTACAGTAATTCCTTTTTTGCCACAATATCAGTGTGGTAACAAAATAAAGTCCGGATTAGCTTTGTTTATCCTGAATTTCCTTTTTATTGGTTTATAAAGATAAGGCTCAATATAATAAGGGCCAATGGATTGAGACCTGCTCAAGTCACTGCACTATAGCTGGTCGCAACATACACTGGCATTGTGCAATATCGGTCATTAAGTTTATTTCAAGTAGTAATAACAAATTGTTTGTGTTTATGTGTCAGTATCTTTGTCATGTCGAACCTATACCATGTACTTCAGCCCCCCCCCCTCCCCATTAAATCATGTGGACTCATTATCATGTGGACTGATTAATAAAAGCAATAAGATGAATTGGAGCTAACCCAGACTTCATTTTTTTTACCACCCTGATATTTTGGCAAAAAGAAGGAATTACACTTAACATAAACTTACCCTAATGTCTGTCAATGTTAAAATGAAACACATTTTTTGGATGGAGACTCTTGATGTAGAAGACAACATTTTTTCAGTAAACATGCCTATAACCGACCCAATTTCCTTCCCGTAATGCATTTCATATCTTCCATGCCCGTTTCCTCTCCATTCCTCAAGCCTGTGATTTCTCAGGATTTTTCCTGAGAAGAAGCCACCAAGGAAAGAAAGGAGTAGCCTGTCTTGTGTCCAAACCTCTAGTTTCTTGTTTTGTGGGGATGTGTAAATCCTCCACAATTAAACATCCAGGAGCTTCAGGGGGCTTTGTCCAAGGGGAGAACGTGACCCGCTACCCAATTTTCATGAGTTGTGAAATCACACCCCCTGATTCCTTCCTCGATTTTCTCCCTCTTTCCTTCTCTTCCACTCTCTTTCCGTCTCTTCCACTCTCTCCTCCAGAAATTTCAATAACAAGAAGTTTAAATTTTCCTTTAGTGGCCCCCTCACCACTACCCCCAAACCCACCACCCCCACCCCCACTTCCACCCATACCTTCACCACAGCTTGCAACAGAAAATTATTCTTTACTGGCAAATCTTAAGGGTGTTATGTTCGACAGTGTGTAGATTTGTTTTCAGTAGTGTGATCTCTGTAGTAAATAATTGGATTGTTTTAGAACGAAATATTAATCTTAAATCTGACTTGGTGTAAAGTTAGTTCAGGTATCTGTCGTCCTGAGAAGTTATCACATTTCATGTGCTTTCACCTTAATAGAGAAAACAAATAATTGTTCTGTCAAAATTATTTAAAAAAAGTTAATTAAACAAAGGAACGGTTTGTTATTGTTTAATCAAAAAATGTGATCACCTATTGTGATGGACATTTAACAGATTAGTTTGATTATATATTTCTTCAATCCTAGCGGTCAGTGGAATGAAAATATGTTTGGAAATTGTGGTATTTTCCCTTTAATTCAAATGGGAAAATATTCCCTAAAATCAGTGATATAATAATGCCCAATTGTAATTTGTGATAGATTTTTGTATTACTATAGATATTTTACAGAATTGAAGCTTTTCTCATACAAAAATGTTCAGTTTATTGCTGTTTGTATGAACTAGTAAAATATAATTATTCATGTTTCTTTGATTGTAAATGTATTAGATGTATATAAGTATATATCTTGCAAAAACGTCAATTTGTAATGCAGATGTAATGAGTGTAATCTACCCAAAGTTGTTATTGTGTATAAAAAGCAATAAAAAATTACAAAGTACACCAAAGTGACTTATCATCATATTGTTCCTTTCTTGATTTTCTTTTTCCTTTCATTTTCCTTTCATTTTCCTTTCTTTTTCCTTTCATTTTCCTTTCATTTTCCTTTCATTTTCCTTTTTCCATTGTGAAATATCTTACCATCATTAAGATTTATCAATGACATTTACTTCAATGTTAAAGGGACAATATTGTCACAATCAGAGCAGACTTTCAACAGGACATGGACATAGTTTTAGACGAACTCAAATAATACCCCGCGAGCGCGTGATGGTTTAGATTTTGGGCCGCGATAAGATCATATTAATTACTGTGGCAGTAATGGGTGCATAAAGCAATGATAATAATGATCGTATCGCACCCTGTTATCTAATTAAGCCCGAGCGCAAAACTAGGAAAGTCTGCTCTGATTACGCAGGGTTTAGATTTGCCAGTGGTCCGCTGGCCAAATGCCAGTTCACAGCAGCGGACTAGTCCAAACCACCTCTCCGATAGTAGTAGTCCAGCGGGCTTCTCAAAATTACAAAGACTGCATTGAATTAATCCTATTTTTTATTCTATATTGATACATTTTATATTTGTTCCACTGGACCATAATTTCGTCAATTTCAAATATGCTAGCATCATGAAATTCAAATAAATATTCTCTCAGAAACAACTGGGAGTCAACATCACTCTACTTACCTGTAGAGCCACTACATTTGCATATTTCCCCCACCCAACTGGCAGGTTTCATTCGCTAAGATTAAGAATTTACACACAATAGGCCTACCCACAATTCCCTGTGGCACGTCCGCCCTCTATCGTCCTCTTTTCTCTTAGCATCAGGTAGAATTCGTACGTGTTTTCTTCGAGCTCCGTAGAAGAGAGATTTCCAATGTAGTAGCAAAAGACAGAGTAGAATTTATAAAGATTTCCTTTTTTTTCCTTTTTTTTTAGTGAACTTTAGTATGTCGAAACGCCTGGCTAGAGTCGAGACCGTCCATACTGTAACGGGGAGACTAATTCCCACTCCCCGGGACCGTCCATCTCTTCGGGGGGCTGCGCCGGTGACATAGAAAAATCCCCATGCCAGCAGTTCCCTTCACAACTCCCGGTGTCAGAGTCGGCCTTGAGCGTTGGGAACCCGGCAGGCATCAGCCCCTCAACCCCGGCCGAAGGGGTAAGCCAGGGAAGCCGGCTCCAGCTCCAGCTCCAGTTACAAGCAGGGCCAACGCGGGAGACGAGCTCTGGTCACAGCCAACTAGCACAAACCACCCCTACCGTACCCCCCAGAGGGGACCCGGGCTACCCATGCGACCCGCACTGGGCAACCACGCAGCAGAGAGACCTCCAGCAGACTTTAAGTCACCCACCAGCTTCCCCACCGAACATCAGCATCCACCCGTCTGCAATTCTCAGGTCGGATACCGACTCGTCCTAGCCCTCAGAGGACCCCACACCGACCGCAGCAGCACGATCTGGCCCAGCAGGCACAGCCCGATGCCCAACAAGGGACCAGCTGCACGACATCAACCCGATTCCGGAGGCAACCCTATCCGATCACAACTCACCGGGGTGGACGAAGAGACAGCCCGTATACAACGGCTATCGATCACGGAGACGGAACTCCGACTGGTGGAACATTATTAGGTGTTCGGCTTTTCAGCCGAACAACTATTGTAATTGTTCCGTTTTTGTTTTTGTTTTTAGGTGTTCGAGCTACAGCGCGAACAACTATTGTAATTGTTCCGTTTTTTGTTTTTTTACTTCTCCTTCTTCTTCTTCTCCTTAACTCTTCTCTACATCGAAAGTGCAAGTTAACAATTTCACACAACCTTGAAACTTCACACATATAAAGACCTTATCATGTAGATGAATCTAGACGTTGTTACGTCAGAAGTTGTTACGTCATGATGACGTCATCAGGTATCAAAAATGACCATTTGCTATCGACTGTATATCAAAATATACTAAAGCTATGATGTTCATAATCTGGGATCTGATAGATCAAGGCTTAGGCAACATTTGAAAAGTTAACGTCAAAATCGTCTGACATTTGCTTCCGGTCGTACCGGAAGGTCAAAATCCCATTGACTTAACACACACCAGACACTCGTGGTTCTGGGGCCCATAGGCCATAATACGTGGGTCATTTTTGTGTTCGTTCGTGCAACACAGAAGGGGATTACTTACTTTTTTCACTATATAAAGAAAATGCTATAGTAATGTCAAATTCACTTATCCCCAGATGTATTTTGTGCACATGGTCGAGAAAATGACGAAAAAATTACCGTAATTCATTGAAAAATCATGATAATACCCAATCCAAAATCTGTCCCAACTTCAAATCCAGTACGCACAATCTGTAAATACTAATTTCAAGTTGGGCCGTTATTCTGAGTTGGGCCACATTCCACATGTTGTCAACAAACAAGATGGCGGCACTCCCAACGTGTGACGATGTGGGGAGTAAAAGTCAACGTTTTTCAGACTTTTGTGTGTGATGCACATAGCACCATCCACAAACAGTAGGTTCATTGAATTTAGCAAGGATTCGTGGAGTAAATTTGTACGTTTTGGAACCAAATGGACAAAATTTGACTGCAGAGAAGGAGAAATTGCACGGAGTTCTGCTATCAATCTCGGTATTGATTTTCAAGATGAGCAAGAATGTTTGAATGCACAACCCTACTCGGACCATGTTGGGTATCGCTGACTGAGTGCTACAAACGTTTCTGTGACATCAGTAAGGTCCGGAGAAAGGAGGAAACAGCCCAGAAGTTGAAAGAAGTGAACAACACAGGTTAGATTTTGGTTTGTGATAATTTTTGGGAGGTGGGGTGGGAGTATTTAGGCCTTGGCTTTTCAAAAAAATGAAAATGGAGCGAAGGGAAACAGGTCAATGAAATCAACTTGGCCCTGCACCTACTCATATATTTCAGCAATCCTTTTAAAATTTTATGTTGAACATATCTATTCATTTTAAAGTTAGTTTGCTGCCCAGCCACGGGACGACCATAAATTGTTTTCAGTGAAATTTACCAAGTTTTACTTATATTAGGAAAGGGAAAAGCATATGGTGGGGTATTTTCCAAATATTTGGGGGATCTACTTCATGCAAAAAATCCCCTGAAGCACTGCGGCAAGCGTGGAGTTGTTTCCTCCTGAATCACAAGGAAAACCTTTTTTTTCAATTTTTTTAAAAAAAGGTTTTGGTATGCACATAGTTAACTTGCTGTGCATACTTATTACTTGACTGAGTATACAGGCTTTTTGACTTGGGGGATCGGGAACAAGTTGACCCTTTCTGTTTTTCCATTACGACTCATTTTACAATTTGTCTATTTGGGTTGCTGAGTAATTTGTGCACCCAAACGACGTCGACAGGAGTATATGTTGTGCACATGTTGCACATGTTGATTAAATGTAATTAAATCACAACTACTCTTCGAACGTTAGTTAGAATGCCATTCTTTGAATCCAAGATTTGTGAGTTCAAATCCCAGTGAGAATTTTTGGTAATTTTATTTTACAAGAGCAATCTAGAAGCTAGCTCTGTTGGCTTAATAATTCATGGCTTTTGAGAATTTAAAAAAAATGCACTGAAAGAGCAATCATCCATTTTTGATAATAGCAAACAAATAAATACAGTGCTGCCTATGCTCTGACAGTTGGGGGGGGGGGGGGGCAGAAGATGAGCAGGGTGGGGAGTCTATCAATTAAGAGCATTTTGTTTAATCTGCTACCATAACAATTTTGCACTCATGTTTAGGGCTTGGCAAGACACTTTGGATCAAATTACTATAATTATCAGGGCTAAATTGATAAACCAGTAATAGGTAATAGATTGTAGACCATGCACGGATTACCGCACAGGCAAACTGGGCACGTGCCCCGGGCCCAGGAGCCAATAGGGACCCTTGGTTTTCAAAAAAAGAAGAAAAAAAACGCATCGTACTAGTAGTATTATGCGCGTGTATGGGCCCGTGGTGAATTTGTGCCCAGGGCCTGTGCTCATGATGATCCGTCCATGTTGTAGACTGATGACTTTCCACTGGTACACCTGCTGCTGGCTAGACAGCAATTTTCGATTAATTGTCCTACATCGTACATCTCACTTCTTGTGTTATCGGGTATTTTTTCTTTCTTTGTTTTGTCCATATGTCACATGATGTATGACTGTGCTGGTTTAATTACATCTGACTTTGTCATGGGCTGAGAGTTGAAATCAGAACATTATAATAAATATTTACTTTGATAAACTATGTTTAATGTTAAAGTTGAAGTGAAATAATTCTTTGATTGATACAGTACAATTTAGAAGTGTATAAAATGAAATGTCACATTCACTGTATAATGAATATTTTTTATTTTCACTTTCTCTCACAAACCAGGCACCAGCATAGACAAAGACCCTGGAGAATGTTCTGGTTTGAGCAGTGTTGATGACAGCTATCAGCGTGAGCTTAGATCTTCTGAAGGAAAGGGGCAAGACCATGGATAAGAAGACACATGTTCCCAGATGAGTGTTTGTTATGTAATGGGGCAAAATATCGCAGAGATCGTGTGTCAGGGAAAAGATCATTGGTAAGGTTAATAAAATGTGAGCAGGTTAAAGGGGGTCAACTTCTGACAGCTGCCCGCAAAAAGGAAGACACAATTCTCTTTCAGAAAATTGATGGCCAAGACTTGGTCGCCCAAGAACTTCAGTATCATCCCGAGTGCTACAAAGCATATACAAGATTCATTGGCAAGAAGAGCAGACCCCTCACTCCAATTCAAGCTGGATATGAGGATGCATTTTCGGAATTCGCTGATGATGTGATCCGACGGCGCCTCATTCAAAATAAGGAAATCTTGACATTGGCAAGGCTGAATAAACTGTTTGTGAGTAAAATCAGAGAAATCAGCAGACCTTTCCTCAGTTGATTTTCATAAGACCTTCAAACCGAAGAATGAGTGACATAGTTTTTACAGAAACATTGTCTGCTGAGGACCTTGTCGAAGATTTGTTGGAAGAATCAACATCAGGTGATAGCTCAATAGAAGATGACAACAGCGCCAACATCAGCAAGGATGAAGATGCACCGCCAACTCAAAGTCCCAATGCAACTTCCATAAGGGAATTGTAAATCCACTGCATTTGTGTATCACAAGGATAATTGATTCGGCGAAGTGATAATATCTAAAATCATAAAACTGTAACTTCTTGGCAGGCCACAGTGAAAATTTAATTGAAACTAACAAAGAAATAAGTAACATCTTCAGATTGGCTGTTTTTTGTTTAGCCTAACTCTTACCAAAACAATTTGCCATCCACGACATGTTTCTGACACAACTGAAAGGAAATTTGGTTACACTGTACATGTAAGTCCTTTCTAATGAAATGAAAAATATGTGCCATGAGATGCATACAGTTTTTTTTTGTCTGTGCTTTGACATCAGATCACAGTTGTATCAACTGCAAAAGCTTCCTCATGTAATTTTGCTCCTTTTGATCATTTTTCTTTTTCTGTTTGAAGGCTAGGCAAAAATGATTTTTATAAAAAACATTATTGGGGGGGGGGTTGCAGGGGGGTTTCACAGTAAAATTTTGTTTAGAAAAAAAGGGTAGGGGATACATATTTTTTGGTGCACCCCATCTGGTCTTGTGTTTGGCTTGAAATAACAATCATGCATACCCCTCCCCCAATTGTTGAGCCAAATTTGAAAGTTTACAAGCCCGGCATATATTGGATATAGGCTTGCTACTGATGCTATGGTCATGAAAATAAAATTAAACAGAAAAAATACAGTAGTATTGCAGCATTTCAATTAATAAATTTTATTTTGCAAACACAAGACATACAGGTAATATTTTAATACTATGTACTGTTGTACTTTTTTTATACAAAAACAGTGTGTCTGCAGGGAATGATTTTGATGAATAATTAATGCAAAAAAGTTTTAATGTCATCATGACATATTTCTATTACCAAATACAATTTTTTTTCTGATAAGCAGTTTTCTTTTACCAGTTGAAACCATTCCCGCTCAGACAAAATAGGTCAAGTAGGTTGAAAACAATTACCATTATGTACAGAGGATGTAGATGAGGATGTGTGGGTGCAGGGGCGGATCTCGGGAGGTTCCTCTTTTGAAAATCAACCATGTATAAAATCAGACATGACATATGTAATTTCTGATGCCGTGTGCCTCCCTTTTGCCCCTCTAGATCTGCCCCCTGGATAGATGGTGATGGTAGAGATGATGGGTTGGGGTGCAGGTTGCGTGGAGAAGGGTTCCCGGGAGAGGGAGTGGAATGTGCCCAAATCAAACCTCTACCGAATCAAAGCTAAAAGTTGTTGCATTCCTTTAAAAACAAAAGGGTGGGGGTTACACGTCCTTTCAGCGAATCCTTTCTCCTCCCAGTCCCTTTCTTTGCACTCCTTATCTCTGTCCCAGACCCTGCATTTCAGTATTTCAGTACAGGGGAGGGGAACATTTATACATGAGAAAGAACAGTTGGTAGATGGATATGTCTTTACATAGCTATAAGTTTACACAAAACAAAGCAGGGGTGGGACACCCCAACCCCACCCCCTCCCCCGGCAAGACCACTACACAAGATAAAACTGTCCACCACCACCCTACCCCAAGGCTGCATGGGCAAACACCACATTTCATTATGCTTGAACTTTTGAAGCATATCAACATGGTACAGTGCTTAGTGCATTGCATATGCAGCCTGTTACATTATTCATAAGTACAGTTTTATTAATAACTCTCAAAAAAATTAATGTGCAGTTTTCACGCTTGGGGATAAGCTGTTTTGGATTCAGATACATATTAGCAGTTAAATATTGCTACACATGGCATCGGTACCAACTAGATGTTGCATATTGCTGGTTTGAGCAAACTTCAAAGTGTACCTGTACATTTCAAGGTCAGGTGCATTCTCTTATGTCCACCAGGTTTGTAGTTTGGATTTTGTGGGATCTTGTTACATTCAGCAAGGTACCTGAATAACCGTTATAATTCTGTGCATGAAATCTTTATTGACATTATGACCTTTTCAAAATATTTGTTAATGACGTCATCACACGTTACAGCGCCTTCTAGCGATATCTTTTAACTGTTACTTATTGCGTGCAAGTACTCATTTGACGAATCTTAAGTCACATTTTAACAATGATCACAATTGATGAGGACATCAATTACCGTCACTTCCGAACACCTTGAGTTTGTGCACAAACTCTGAATTTCTAGTTTTTACTTCTCCTTCTTCTTCTTCTCCCTAATTCTTCTCTACATCGAAAGTGCAAGTTAACAATATCACACAACCTTGAAACTTCACACATATAAAGACCTTATCATGTAGATGAATCTAGTTACGTCATAATCACGTCATCAGGTATCAAATTACAAGCCATTTAAGTTTTAAAAATGACCATTTGCTATCGACTGTATATCAAAATATACTAAAGCTATGATGTTCATAATCTGGGATCTGATAGATCAAGGCTTAGGCAACATTTGAAAAGTTAACGTCAAAATCGTCTGACATTTGCTTCCGGTCGTACCGGAAGGTCAAAGTTTTGCTGCTAACACCAGAACTTGAGTGCGGTAAGCTAGACCGCTCGGCCACGACACTCCATGACATGACATGACATGATACGTGCTTCATCTACCATCGGCTGATGATCTGGCCCCGCCCGACCGTTAGTCCTTCAAACGGAGGACGGGGTAGACAGAAACCAGTAGCAGCCCAGTATTTCCGGCGCTTCCCGTGGACCGCGTGTGTGCAGACACAATCACCAAGATCGCAGAAGCAAAGACATGGCAATCATATAGAAAAAGAGAACAGCCAAACTACACCTTTCCCAAGGAGGATTTTCAAAAGTTGTTCTCGGTGCCAATCCTACCCAAATTCGGCCAAAGACAAACTGACTTCTGATAGTGCAGCCACTCCCTCCAAAGGATTATTTACCGATCGTAATAGAGGAAAGATGGATCTTGATGGAGGAAATACTATTAAAAAAAAGATGGACAGCGCCTCCCGCTTTGGCACGCGATCTTCATCCTTCTTGCTCCTACTATCTGATAGTTTCAGGTTGTGAAGAGGAGCCATCCATCCCGGCTGATATGCTAACGGCATTCCCTTTGCCTTGACAATGGTCTGCGCACTGTGCTGGAACAGTTCACGAAAATTTCAATCCTCGCATCCTCTACCCGCCTGGCTAATGTCTTAGATGCCCTATACCTCCCATCGGAAGGGGCTCAAAAGCGCATTGACTCCCTACCACTGATGGGACAGGACCTATTTGCTGGCTGATTCCAGGAATCGATGGAGGCCGAAGCAAAACGCCTAGAAGCAACAGACAAAATAAACCTATGGAAACCCACACCAGCTCCACCCCCATGATCAAGCGCAGGGAAGAGAGGGAAAACGATCTTTTAAATCCCACATCGCCGACCGCTAAAGACTAATCGGGGTAGCCTGGCGGCTGATCTTAAACCTGAAACCCCTCAACAAGTTCATTCAACCCAGAGGTTTCCGTATGGAAACGTTAAACATTGTACTAAAGTCCATTTCAAACCCACCATGGGTGGCATCACTGGATTTGAAGGATGTATACCTTAATATACCCATCCTTCTGGAGTTACAAATACACAATGTACCTTCGCTTCGAGTACAACAATGTGACTTACGAATTCAGATCTCTCCTTTTCGGACTGTCAACTTCCCCCAGGGTTTTCACCAGATTAGTAAATACGATCGGGGCAGTACTGCGGAGACAAGGAATAAAAATGTTCATGCACCTCGACGACTGGCTTGTAGTAGGCCAGTCGTACCAAGAGACATGGGCAGCAATAGAAACAACACAACGGCTGACAAAAAATCTGGTGTTAATCGTCAACGAGGCAAAATCACAACTACAGCCCACACAGACCCCGGTCTTCTTGGGCGCGGTGGTCGACCTCAACAAAAGGGAACTGCTCGCCCGACAGACGAACGCATCATGAATCTTCAACAGTGTGTGAAGATCTTCATGGAAACAACGTCTGCACCAGCAGGGGCCTGGCTCAGACTACTGGGACTGATGACCAGCGTAATAGACCTCATAAGTTGCTGCAGGCTCCAAATGCGGCCAATCCAGCTCCACCTATTATCGTTTTTTCGACCCAGTCGCCATCCAATTCACCATTACAACCACATCTCCAATGGTGGGCAGAAACCTCATGAAAGGGATATTCATTCCCTCCTCCCTATCCATCAGTGACCATAGCAACAGATGCCTCTCTGACCAGATGGGGGCCACCCTAACACCACGTCAAGTGGCGGGAACATGGGACACCGACTGCCAAACATATCATATCAACGTACTGGAGATGTTGGCAGTCAGCAGGGCCCTCCGTCACTTTGTTCATTCAGTAACAAATCAAGCAGTTCAAATCAGATGCGACAATGCCACAGTGGTGACATACATTAACCATCAAGGGGGCACACTATTGAGTCAAAACAAGAAACGCCGTAATGCCCAAGCTAACCATAAGAAATACATCCACATGCGTTTCCATACGGTCACTACTGAACCCTCCAGTGGAAATACCCCTAACCCACCAACACATATACTGTAGTTAATTTGTCTGATCCCCAGGTTAAACTACTCTCACGGGGCCTTAAATTTTGCCCTACACCCAAAGAGCCTAATCAACTCTCCCTTCAACAGAACATGGCTCAATTCAACTGGAGACTACGACGCCGTGAAATTCTTTCACGTTGAACCCTCCACAGACGACGGGCCCCCAGATGACAGTCCCTCTGGGTCCCTCGGCCGCAACCGCTTCAAAGAAAAAGTGTATGGTACCTCCTAAGAATCGGGATGTAGCCCTTGATAATTACATCAACTCAGTCAATTCTGAGGTTCACAGGGAACCTCCTACCAGATTGCCAGCAACATTTCCCGTGCCGAACTGGACGCCATCTGTGAACTCCGCCAAGCCACCAACCTTGTCATCAAGCGGGCTGACAAAGGGTCATGAACAGAGATGACTACATAGCCGAGGCCCTTAGACAACTAAGTAACATTGATCACTATATCGAATAAACCCTCTAGTATCTTTTCTATAACAGACAGTTTCCAGACGTTTGTAGAAACATTTGTTCCAATCCCGTATGAGTCTCCCAAACCCTTGGCATGATTTTCCTATTTGATCATCAAATGATATTATTGTGTGTCACAGCAGGTGATAAGAGCAACCAAGTGCAACAGGTACAACATATGGGTGACAGTGTACACTTAGCAAGTGTTTGTTTTTACACTTTTTACGCGTACAAATATTCTGAGACTGTTGTTAAATTTAATCTCAGTGGAAATGGGTGAACTCGATTGATTTGTTCATGGCAATGGCATAAGATGTAGAATGAATTCTAGTAACTTTGAAGTATATTGAAAGCTAAAGGGACAGTGGTGTGGTTGTTAATGTATTTTTCTCCATAGCTTTTTTTCTTTTCTTTTTTAATGATAGTAATTTGTTTTCCCCCCTACTTTTTTTGTTAATTAGTAACCCTGACAATATTAAATTTTGCATCAGGCATAACACTGATATTCTATATGTGATCAATAATTGATATGTGACCGGCGTCACAAAATGAGCAAAAAGTCACACTTTATTTCTCGATATCTACTGCCGGTGTCTACAAGCCAATATGCGTCACCACAGCATATACACTTTATTTCTCAATATCTACTGCCAGTGACTACAAGCCAATATACATCAGTACAGCATATACACTTTATTTCTCAATATCTACTGCCGGTGCCTACAAGCCAATATGCATCAGTACAGCATATTATACACTTTATTTCTCGATATCTACTGCCGGTGGCTACAAGCCAACATGCATCAGTACAGTATATACACTTTATTTCTCAATATCTACTGCCGGTGCCTACAAGCCAATATGTATCAGTACAGCATATTATACACTTTATTTCTCGATATCTACTGCCGGTGGCTACAAGCTAATATGCATCAGTACAGTATATACACTTTATTTCTCAATATCTACTGCCGGTGCCTACAAGCCAATATGCATCAGTACAGCATATTATACACTTTATTTCTCGATATCTACTGCCGGTGCCTACAAGCCAATATGCATCAGTACAGCATATTATACACTTTATTTCTCGATATCTACTGCCGGTGCCTACAAGCCAATATGTATCAGTACAGCATTCACACTTTATTTCTCGATATCTACTGCCGGTGGCTACAAGCTAATATGCATCAGTACAGTATATACACTTTATTTCTCAATATCTACTGCCGGTGCCTACAAGCCAATATGCATCAGTACAGCATATTATACACTTTATTTCTCGATATCTACTGCCGGTGCGGCTATGTCAATATGCATCAGTACAGCATATACACTATATTTCTCGATATCTACTGCCGGTGGCTACAAGCCAATATGTATCAGTACAGCATATACACTTTATTTCTCGATATCTACTGCCGGTGTCTACAAGCCAATATGTATCAGTACAGCATATACACTTTATTTCTCGATATCTACTGCCAGTGACTAAAGTACAAGCCAATATGCATCTGTACAGCATATAAAGTACAGCCACAAAACATAAAAGGAAAATACAATCTCCATGATAATTGTTTTGAAAATATATCTCATGTTGTAATATCTTCAAACAAATGTAGAACTCCTGTAAGTTTTTTATATTGATAACTTTTAGAGAAATTAGTAAAATGGCCAAATAAAAAGTCTGTGGTTTCTGGTCATAGGTAGGCTTTAAAATCGGTGTAGTGACGCGCTTTTATTTATTTATTTATTTATTTGTTTTGGTAATCTTGTTATTTAAGTGATACATGTTGAAATGTATACATGTTTATTAAAACCAGACCAAATTTCCATACACAAAGTATGGTGGCTAAGAGGCCGCACAAATCAGGCAAATGTTCATACCCCTATGTGAAAAGGTTATTTAAAACTCAGCGCAGCGGAATTCCAATCGATCCAGCAATTTTGGCTGCAATTGGATATTGTTTCATAGCAAAAAAACAAAACTAAAAATGCTCACACATAGGTCTGAGGCGACGCACATCGAAACCAGAATCCAGAGACTTATTTTGCTTGGCCTTAAGTATCCATCAAATAAAAAGATACTAAAATCTTTCATTTCCTGATAAATTTAGAAACCGTTTATTTCAAAAATATTAACTTGATTAAAATACACGTTTTACACATGCTTACAATATAAGTTTTACCCAAAAACGAAAACAGCAACTGATTATCTAAAAGCTTAATAGGTTATGTTGTGAGATCATCCAGAGAAAGGATTCTGTCCGACTTTGTTTTCAGTTTTAAGAAAATGTTATAATGTACAAAATTCCAATCAGGATCTGGATCTTTTGGCTCTAATCCATTTTCACTATTTTCACGTTAACGACTCAATGAAATAATTCCCCATCTGAAATCCTTTCACAGGTTGGCAATACATATATCCTTGATTCTTCTGAAACCTGGATACATGTTACAAGGCATTTTTATCAGAAGGGTATACTGCCTTGCAAATATTATATACCGTTTTTTCTATGTTTTGGAACACACATAGCTGAACTTATCATTAAGTTAGTGCCTCCAAATGCAGTTTTTCTACTTGAAAAACAATATGTTTAATAGAACAGTCTTCTGTGGCCATTGTTAGCATTAATGTAAATGTAGATCTGTAGCCCATGCATACTTGTGGTTCCTAGGCCCTTACTATAATCGTGCTTGTATCAACAGCGCCTTCATGGTCCAATAACTCTGAAGAAAAGTTTGTTGGCCACTTCCTGAATGCCTTGTTCCTGAGTGTAGTAGAATTAAAACGATTTAACCAGCTCTGAGTGGCGTACAATATTTGTGCTGCTGTCACCACCGCGGCTTAATGGTTACCTGAATTGCCATCAAGACGTATTTTATATACACAATAATTGTATATAGGGGTCCAGCAAATTATGAAGGAACCAAGTTGACTAGGAGAGCTGTAGTGAAGGACTTTCTGCTGGGTCTGACTGGTACTTGCATTATCATTGTTGGTTTCCCCAGTGCCTCTTATAGTCGGATTCTGTGCCATCTTGCTTATTTTAAGAATATGCCGCTACATGTAGCGATGTTCACAAAGCCACAAAACTGCAGTGATTGTAATCATAGAATATATGGATATCTTTGTAAGGATTATTGAACGTACATAAGTGAATGTCACGGATGCGTGATTGTCCAATTACTTTGAAGAAACGCCATAAAGGCAATCAGATTCACAGCATAGACGCAACCATGAGATGCAGACAATTTTCAGAGCTCTATGAGAAAGGCAAGGTATTTCATAACGTCCAACGGACGTATAACTGCAATGTATCAGATCAATTGTCACTTAATAGAACAGGATACATAAGACATTGTCAATAGTGATACCCATTGTGATCCATCCATGAAATAGCAATAACACCAAATGGGCCCATTCCCTCCCTTGAATAGACACCCCTATCCTCGGAACATGGTCGAAAAGTCCAATGCAAAGGTCATTTAAGGTCATGGATCTCAAGGAAAATTTTGAGGTGGTATCGGTGAAATCACTCACTCTTGGGTTAAGAATCAGGAAACAAGCAGCATTAAGAAAAAGAACCTAAAACAGACGTCACCAACCAGAGCTGCGTTGTAGAAAGGATTACACTAAATGTGTACACACCGTCCGAAGCTTACCGTCGAATTCCATTATTATTTTAACAGTGAAGTTAGCTCTTTTAAGGTTCTAAATGTGAGCTTGTTTCTTGATCATAGCTCTGTTGTTTTGTTCGTAATATTTTTCTAGTTGGACCGAGACAGCACGTAAGGTGTTTTTTGTACTATAGGCACTCTCCATTCAGCTTACCGGTGTTTGTGATGCTCACAAGCAGCTAGATGTACAAAATACACCAGGTCAAGTCAAAAGGCAAACAAAGACATCCTTCAATAGAATGGTTACTGTGGTATCACTAAAGTGGGTGACAATTTCTTGACATTTGTAGAAACTGTTGTTCCCATCTCATGACATGTGTGCGTACTGTTCCTTAGGGAAGCAGTCTCTTGACCCCTTCGCATGATGTTAAGATTTACACAAAAGGCTACAATTCTCTCATGTATTGTATGTGTGCTGCAACGGCGAAAGCTTATCTCCAACCGAGTACGACGTGTGGGTGAGTGTCCACTGTACACTCTGTGGTTTGTTACTAGTGTTCTGAAATGATTCAAAGTTTGTGATGGAGCTTCTTGGCAGGATACTTCAGAGGCCGCCCGCTGATCACCGACATTTGATTTCGCAGAAAGGTGGCTACAATTTGTCGCAGGTTTGCCAAGTGGCAACGGGCACAATATGGAGTAATTCCCAACAACTTGGTCAGTGCAGTAGCAATAAGGCACGCTATTGCAATAATGAAATTATGAATCAAATGGATTTAATATCTTCTGTATCTGTCTGTTGTTTATTAAAAATGAAAACAGTGCCAGTCAAAGTCGGCACTTTAAGAGTTGTAAGTACAAGTAATAATAGGCAAAAGCTGGAACAAAGTCAGGCCTTGTGGAATGAGCACATTTCTCAGTATTTAGCGGCAGTCGTTACTTTAAAGTGGTCCTTACAATAAGGTGAATAAGAATTCTTCTATGGTTTATAGCAGAAATATTGGAAGTGAATTTCCATCAGGAAAGAGCATTGTGCAAAAAAGCATGTGCGATATAACTCAGATGCAGTCGTGTTTGTGATGTCATAAATGTACTAAATGATGTCCTGACACATCTCAATTCAAAAAGCAGACAGAGTGGCGTCTGTCAGTAGAATATCGCTCCTCTAGTATATTTTCGATAACAGACAGTTTGTAGATGTTTGAAGAAAACTTTTGTTTCAATCCCGTATGGGACAGTCTCCCAAACCCATGGCATGATTTTCAGATTTGATCATCAAATGGTATTATTGTATGTCACATCAGGTACGTGATTAAGAGCAACCAAGTGTAACAGTGCCAGCATATGGGTGACAGTGTACACGTAGAAAGTGTTTTTACACTTTTGTTTGTCAAAAAACCGGCATTTTTGAAAAAAAGTGGTTGATGATTGAATCTGTCTGAAAAATCAAACTCCTCTATATATCGCGGAACACGCTGCATGCTATATAGGATTCTATTGACCAATCGTCATTAGGCAAGCTCGGTGGTCGAGAAGGTAAAGACGTCTGCACTAGCAAGCAACAGGAGGTCGTGAGTTCGAATCGCCCGAGTCGCCTGTAGTTTTTCACAGACGTTCGGAAAGCGCGAGCGCCACGTCGGTGCGGGGGCAAGAAATTAAATCAATTGTTTTATCTCCGACACAAAATTTCACCAATCTATGAAAACTCCTCATAACACACATTTTAGGCAAAAGTGGACATACCCAGTTCTGGTTTTTAAGCCCTCTAAATATTCTGAGACTGTTGTTTGATTAATTTAATCTCCCAGTGAGAAATGGGTAAACTCGATTGATTTGTCAATGGCAATGGCACAACGTGTAGAATGTGAATTCAATAACTTGGCAGTACATTACCAATGTTGAATGCAGTAAGACAATTGAATCAAGTGACTGTAAGTACCGGTAGATGTTCGCCTAAGAGAGTCTTCTGTACGGAAGCGTGGTACCGCCAATGAATAAAAAAAAAATCTCACTCTTATCGTCAGCATGTACACGATAACTATCGTCAACCATGTACATACATGATAATATCGTACATAGATAAGGCGAGTTTTGTTGTTCGAATGAAGTTTTTCGCTTCCATACTTCTAATATTAATCGTTAGGACTAATGTAATAAATGCTAAAAGCCACGCTGTAGTTTCCAAGGCCCTTACTTCAATCATCAGTGGCAAAAGATAGGCGTGCATTTATAAGTTGCATACATCACCGGTTAGCATCCACAATGTAATACTTAATATGTAGGTGCATCAACTTTCCTACCATGTAGTTATCGATCCTTTTCTTTACAATGTGTGGAGCTCCCGGATGCCATCCGGTTTGCCGACTTCCCAAGCTAATTTATGTCGGGATGAAGACATCATAAGGTACGAGATAAGTGCTCAGGATCTCAAGAATTTGGATGACACTTCAACAGCTTACGTAAAACGGCAATTGTGTAGAATAGTTGAAAAGAAAATAATAATTTGCATTTTGAATCTTTGATGGATACCTCCGAAATTCCAAACAATTGATAGATACAAACAATGCATATTGACTATTGTTTTCATTTGTTATTAAAAAAAGAAGGTATAAATACAAACCAGGTACATTTACTTGGAATTTAAGGTTTCAAATAATAACATCACTTAAATTTTTATTACTTATTACATGTATCAACAACTTTTTACTAAGTAATTTTGTTGTGAGAGAGAGTGTTATTAGGTTTGAAAGATTCAATTGGTTAATTGGTGTTAATTGTTGGTTGGTGTGAAGATTAAAAAATAAAAAGCATATTGAACCACTTTTTCCTGGCTTTTTGATAATGCAGTAGTAAAAAGCTATAAACTACAGTGGTAATGAAACCTTGTTTTGGTTACAAAACAACCTATCACAACTGTTGCTGTAAACTGATAACTCTAGTAAACAAACAAATTTTAAATTGTTATACATTTACATCAAAAACGTTCTTCAACCACTGCAAAAATAAGATTAAATTGTAAGGTCCTTACTTACTGGGGCGTTCGTTGGTTATTAATAAAAAGGTGAAACAGAAAATAACTGAAAACAGAAAAAAATGTAAATCTTCAAAAGAGGACATGGGCCTACTACAGGTGCTTATTTTTTATTTCATCTCATTTTTCTTTTAAGAGATAAACCCATATACTGCAGTCATCCAAAAATATAATGTTGTGCCACTTTGTCACAGTATGTAATTACAACAGTCAGTCCTATATAACACAAACGAATAAATAAATAAAAAGAAATAAATACCAATCCCTGGACCAAACTTGGCATAATATTTTAGCAGGCCTGTAGCATCAAATATCATAGCCCTCCTATATCCCAACTGACCCATTCATCTGTCACAGCTGTTTTACTATTAAATTTGAGAAAATAAAAAAGTAATATAACTTTTCACACCTATTGCACGGCGTGAGGGCTGTATATCCGCGTTAGATAAATAATCCGTAATAACGGATTACTAATCCGTAATAACGGATTGCTAATCCGTAATAACAGTTACCCCAATCATAATAACGGTTACTAATCCCTGTAATAACAGATTACTAATCCCGTAATAACAGATTACTAATCCGTAATAACGGATTAGTAATCACGTATAACGAATTACTAATTCATCAACCAACAGTTACTAATCCGTTATTACGGATTAGTAACTCTTAAGTGGCACCAATGGTCTTTCGTAGGCATGTTGCAATAACGAAAATTGAATCAAGTGACGCTGTGAAGTGAATGGTGTATTCTTCATGTCTGTCGCATTGACCAAAGCAGGAACTGGTGCCAGTCAAACTGCACTGAAGATGTTGTGGATATAGTAATAATATCCATCAAGCTGAACAAAGAGTCAGGCCTTGTGGACAAGCACATTTCTCAGTATTTAGCGGCAGTCGTTACTTTAAAGTGGTCCTTACAATAAGGTGAATAAAATTCATCATGGTTTATAGCAGAATGAGCTTGAAGTAGATTGCCATCAGGACGGAAGCATTGTGCAAAAAGCATATGCGATATAACTCGTAGTGTTTTGTAGATGTTTGGAGGCTTTGGTTCCAATCACCAGCATGAGACAGTCTATCAAACCCTTGGCATGGTTACCAGATTTGATCATTAAATGATATTATTGTGTGTCACAGCAGGTGATAAGAGCAACCAAGTGCAACAGGTACAACATATGGTGACACAGTGGCCACACTAATAAGCAAGTGTTTGTTTTTGCACTTTTACTTGTGCACTGTAGCAAATTCAGAGCTTAAAACTAGAACTGGTTATGTCCAAAATCAGCATTTTGAAAAACATGAGTTTAAATGATTGAGATCTTTGTGAAAAAGTCCTCATAACACATTTTAGGCAAAAAAGTTGACATGCAGTTCTGGTTTAAAGCCCTCGAAATATTCTGAGACTGTTGTTTGATTAATTTAATCTCAGTGCAAACAGGTGGGCTCGACTGATTTTGTCCGTAGCTGATGAGCATACCGTGTAGAATGAATTCTAAACCTTGGCAAGTACATTAGCAATGTCGAATGCAGTAAGACAGTTGAATCAAGTGACTGAAGTATATTGATGTGTTCACCTATAAAGAGACAGTCTTCTGTGGTAATCATTCGCACTAATGTAAATAAAGACTAAAGCCCACGCTATAGTTTCAAGGCCCTTACTTTAATCATGCTTGTGTAAACAGCGCCCTCATACAACCGTGAACAGGGCCAATAGCTCTGAAGAAAAGTTTGTTGGTCATTTCCTTGAATGCCTTGTTCCTGATATTAGTAGATGAAAACATTTCCTGACTCTGAGTGGCGTACAATATTTGTGAAGTCGCCACCACGGCTGGCGGTACCTGGTGGCATCAGAAGTTTCATATAAGCAATAATTGAAAATGGGGTCCAGCAAATTGTAAGAAGGAACCGTTGACTAGGAGAGCTGTATTATGAAGGACTTTCTGCTGGGTCTGACTGGTACTGCATTATCATTGGTTTCTAGTGCCCTTATACGGATGCTGTGCCATCTTGCTATTTTAAGAATATGGCCATACATGGCGATAGTCGCTAGGCACAAAAACTGCAGTGATTGTAATCATAGAATATATGAATATCTTGGCAAGTTGATTGAACACACATACGTGAATGTCACGGATGTACTTGATTCTGTCCAGTTACTTTGAAGAAATGCCACAAAGGCAATAAGATTCACAGCCAGCCATGAGATACTTACACAATTTTCACAGCTTATGAGAAGAAAGTAAGATTTCATAACGTAACGGACGTCAACTGCAATGTGTCGATCGGTTGTCACTAATAGAACAGACACATAAGACATTATAACAGATACAATTGTGATCCATGCCATGAAATAGCAATAATCGCAAATGGCCATTCCCTCTTTGAATCGACATCCCTATCATCCGGAACAATCTGAAAAGTCCAATGCAGATGTACATTCAAGGTCATGGATCTGAGGAAAACTTTGAGTGGTATCACTAAATCCTGAACTTTCAGTTTTTAAGTTTCAGTTTCAGTTTATTTTCCACTCAATCAGAACACAACAAATTGAGATATAAGGCCAATAAAATACAAAATCAGTTAAACAATAATACATGTAATTAAAAACGAAAGGCCAATGTGACAAAGTGATTAAGTGGTGGAGGTCTCCAAAAAGCAAGCTTGTCAGTGGAGACCCCCCAAAAATAATAATTAATGTAGAAATTTATCTGAACTAATACAACTGTAAATACAACTAGATGCATAAATTACACACACAGAGAATATAGTAATATTACCTACACATAAACAAGACAGGACAAACACTAATGAGACAAGACAGCATGGTGTAACTGCACAGCAGTAAAATATAATGAAAGATCAGGAGGGCATTATTAATATATGAGTAAGAGTAAATTATACAATTAATTAAATTAGCTGAAATTAAATGTTACAGTATTTTTCAACAAGCTATACTTAAAAGCTTCCTTTTTAAATACCAAGGGCAAGTTTAAAATTTTAAGGTTAATGCCCAAAGAATTCTAAAACTTAGGTCCCTGATAACTGACAGTTTTACGAGCTTGAGAGGTACGCACATATAGAATATAGAAGTCATCAGACTGTCTAGTTTGATGAAAATGAATTCAGTATTTAAGGTAAACATGCTCTGAAACGAGTTTGGCCAAATCATGTGAAATAAATTGATACATGAAAATACCAATTGAAACAAATAAATATCATTGAGTTTAAGAGTCTTATATGATTAAAAAATAGAAGATTGGAATGCGTCGAAAATCAACTCGATCGATAATTCTGAGGACCCTTTTTGCAAAATATGGATTCTATTTAACAGGTTGGCACTAGTATTTGAGGCAAGAATACCATATATGATAGATAAAGGCAAAATTAATGCATTATAAATATTAAACAATTATAAGAGGCAATTACAAAATCATGACCCGAACTTTTCTTATTGGGTAAATTAAAAACTATAGAGGAAAGCTCATGTTCAGTAACTGGGTTGAAAAAAATAGAATGAGTTAGCATCAGGGAGGTAATCTTGAAAATGGGAAGTGCAATCAGGAATTTTATTAGCAAGATTGGTTAATGTTAACAAAAATATATTAATGTTCAGCAATTAATCGAGGATCATTTATATTCTGATTATTAATAATAATAGTAGTAGTTTTTGAGGGGGTATTACTTTTTCAAAGCTGTTGATAACCTTCAGGTATTTTTAATACTGCTTTTCCTTCTCGAATTGCTGTAATTAATAATTTTGTTTGGCGGATCGTAAAATTGAGGTAAGATAATTTCTGTAACGTGTATGTTTTAGACGATTTGACTCGGTGGGGAAAGATATTTATGATAAAGCCTATTTTTATGATTAATAGAGCTTCAACAGGGATGAAGTAATCCACTGTGACCGAGTTGAGACTTTCTGTTGGCGTGCTTCATCCTAACAAGGGATATTCTTATCATATGAATGATTAAAATATCCATAAAATTATTAAAGGAAATATTTGGGTCATCGGTGCTGAAAACCACAGACCAGTCCAAGAATTCAACTCAGATTTGAACGTGACGCAAATTGTCACTAGAAAGTTTACGAAAACATTTTGTGTGTGATGAGAGACTTTCTGGGAGTAAAGAAGAAGGTAAAAATAGGAAAATGATCAGATATATCACAAACTAAAATTCCAGAATTAGGAGGGGAAGAATATTTGTGAAAATGTTGTCAATAAAGAAGAATTGTAGAAGTACTAGTAATTCTAGTAGGTTTGTTAATAAGAGGAATGTAAGAATAAGCAAATACAGAATCCAAGAATTCCCGGGGCTGGTCGTGGCGATCAACTTCAAGGAGATTAATATTAAAGTCTCCTGAGATAAGACTGTAACTTATTCTCAGATGAAATTAAAGACTTGAAGGTCCTGAAAAGTTGATAAAAGTCATTAAATGAGCGGAGATTGGTTTATAACAACACCTGCAATAATGTTCTTATTACAGGTTCTTAATTTCAATAAAATTGATTCCAAAGAGTCTGTAGAATGAGATAAATCTTGACGAACTACATACTGGAATTACAAAGAAATATACAATACAGCTCTTCCCACTCTTTCTGCTCGACTGTTGGGTCTCAAGATTATAACCTGGAATAGTATAAATATTGAAAGGCATGTTAGAATTAACTTGTAGCCAAGTTTCCTGAGAGACCAACAATAGAGAAGTCAGCATGAAGAGATTAGTGATTTGCATTTGGTCAAAAATGTCTGGAAGACTTCTAATATTCATATGAAGAGAAAATCTTAAAGGATCATTAAGATTAAAAGAAGTTTGTAAATTGGTTTCTGTAAAATAATCACAAAGAGTGTTGATTGTAATTCAAATTATTGGAGTCAATCACAGGATTAGAATGCTTCTAGACACATTATTAGGAATATCTAAGATAAGCCGATCAGATCTAACTGGTTTATGAGTTCATATCTAAAAGACAGAAGACAATTCATTAGAATCTAAAAAATTAAAAGGCAAATTCACATTAAGACAGGAATGGCAAAACCGCGACTCTGTCACTGAGAGCTAATTGTTGGTACTCTATAAATGATAGATTTGTACACATCAGGTGAATCAATTATTGCAAGAGTCACAAAATGTCCCATGCTGGTAGTCTCTAACAGTTAATTTACAAGAAATACATGGATAAGACACGGACATAACACAAACACTGACAAAACGAGGTGTATATTAGAAAATATAGAAATAAAGCGAAAGATTTAGTTGAAGGGGTAAAAATGACCACAAAAAGTGTCAAGGGTAGCAATAGTTAAAGTAACAAAAATGAATTGTAAGGCATGAAACTATGGAGCCATAGACATCAGGCCCACAATTTTTCAATTGAAAAAGAACAAGAGAAAAAATGTATTACGTAGGTAGTTTTAAATTTGAATGCAACAGATTAGATTGTCGCGTAACCACGACCATGTATATTCCTACAAACACAATAAAGTGATGGATGTACATGCTTTATGTACATGTATGTGGGTAGGCTGACGATGTTGATCCTTAAGTACGACTAATTATTTATTTTGCCCGAGGAAAACACAATATGTTCTAAGCTAATTAATTAAAATAGGAGGAGATATTGGGATCAACGAGAAAGAAAAACATCAAAATTGAACAACGTGACACGATCAACCTACCTGCTTATAAAGGTAAGTGGAATGTGAATAAAATGCCATCACTCCATGCACTATGATCCGACATACGAATGAATAATGATGACGGTATGACGAAAAAGAACTCATTAATAGAAGGAAAAAAACATGAAAATTCAACGATATACATACCTTACAATTAATGAAGACAAGGTATATGATATATGACAATCCGTTAATCTGTTTGGGTGGCAGTCATGAGAAATATGAAATTATTTTTTTATTTTTATTTTTGTATTATTATTTTATTCACACCTAGTAATAATTTGGTGAAATGAGACGTTCAACACAAACTTCGCATCTGCTCACCTGCCGACCCACAACAAAGCAGGCGCCGAATGGTCATAAATTTCAGTAGCATTTGTTCTGGTTTCTGAAGGTCCCATGGATCCACAATTACACGGGTGCCATCTTTCTGTCGGATCTCTAACCGGCCGTCTTGGGTCCATACCTTGTCGGTTTCTGGTGACGCTTCGCTGCATTCAGCCAGCCTTAACGTTCTGTAGTTGAGGCTCTCGTGGACGTAGATATTGGAGCCCATAAATTTGGCTCTGAGACGGTAGAAGGCAGCCCGCGAGTTATAGTCCAACGAACTTGACGACCGCGGCCTTGCTCGAACTTGCCTGGTTTGTCCAAAGCAGGATCCGATGCGGTGTGTGAGCGGTCGATGGCTTCAGGAACGCAGATCGATTCCAAGGTGCTGCTTTTGCCGCTTCAGTGATTTGCCAGAATCATAAAACAAAGCAGCATTGAAAAAGAACTAGTGAGACGTCACCAACCAGGCGTTGTATGAAAGGATTACACCAGATGTTACACACCGTCCGAGTCACCGTCAAATTCATTATTTATTTAACAATGAAGTTGCACATTTAAGTACAAATGTGAGACTGTTTCTTGATCATAGTATGTTTCTTGTTCGTAGTATTTGTCTAGTTGACCAAGACTCTCCATTCGGTTTGCAATGTTTGTGATGTCTGAAGCAGTAGATGTACAACCAGGACACATCTCAAGGTCAAGGCATCCTTCCATAGAACAGTTTACTGTGTGGTATCACCATAGTGGTGACAGTTTCTTGACATTGTAGAAACTGTTGTTCACTGTGCCTTGGAGGGCAGTCTCTGACCCTTGGCATCCGCAGATTTTTAAGACTATTCTCTCATGTGTATGTGCTGCAATGGGTGAAAAAAGCATCTCAACTGGTACGACGTGTGGGTGAGTGTGCTGTACACTCTGTGTTTTGTGCCAGTGTACTGAAAGGATCTGTGCATGATGGAGCCTTGTGAGATGTTTGAAGGCTGTCCGCTGATCAATGACATTTGATTTCAATGTGGAAACACAATTTGGCTCCTAAAAGGTTTGCCATGGCAACAGCACAATTTGTGGGGTGAATTCTTACAACTTGGTCAGTGCAGTAGCAATAAGGCACGCATTGCAATAATGAAATTGAATCAAATGGGTGTATTCTTCCGGATCTGTCTTGTTTATTAAAAATGAAAACAGTGCCAGTCAACTGCACTTAAGAGTTGTATGAGTAATAATATCCATCAAGCTGAACAAAGTCGGGCCTTGTGAATGAGCACAGTTGTCAATATTGTTGGCAATCGTTAACATGGGCGAATAAATTCATCATGGTTTATAGCAGAATATGTACTGAAGTATGAATTTCCATTAGGGCATTGTGCAAAAAGCATATGCGGTATAAATCCAGATGCAGTGTTTGTGATGTCGCATACACCCAATGATGTCCAAACACATCTCAATTCAAAAAGCAGACAGAGGCGTTTGTCAGTAGAATGTCGCTCCTCTAGTGTCTTTTCGATAACAGACGGTTTGTAGATGTTTGAAGAAACTTTAGTTTTCAATCCTGTATGAGACAGTCTCCCAAACCCTTGGCATGATTTTAGATTTGAGCATCAAATGATATTATTATGCACTGTAGCAAACATTCTAAGGAAACTGTTGTTTAATTTAATCTTAGTGGAAACGGGTGAACTCGATTGATTTGTCCATAACAATGGCATACCGTATAGAATAATTCTAACTTTGAAATTTTCGAAATGTATGATTTCTTCTTTCGCTCAAATCTTTGTTTTCTCTACACTTAAAGGGACAATGGTGTGCTTGTTAATTTGTTTTCATAGCTTTTTTCCTTTTTAATGATAGTAATTTGTTTTTCATTCGCCTTTTTTGTAATGATAGTTAATTAGTAACCCTGACAAAATGTAATTTTACATCAGGCGGAACACTGATATTCTATATGTGATCATTTGATATTTTGGACCTGGCGTCACAAAATGAGCAAATAGTCAAACTAGTCCAAACCAAAGGGTGGTCTTCATTTCCTGATAGGCCTATATTAGAAACCGGTCATTTAAAAATATTAGCAGTTAAAATGCAGATGTTACAAAGGCTTACAATGTTGGTTACAATCTTTTAAACACCCAAAAAGAAAACAGAAATTTATTATCTAAAACACTAGGTTATGCTGTGAGATCATCCAGAGAAAGGATTTCTGACAGACTTGTTTCAGTTTTAAGAAAATTTGGAAATGTAGAAAAATTCAAATCAAAATAAATCTGGCATCTTCGATCCATTTCACTATCTTCCCATTAAAGACTTAATAAATAATTAGCTTAAACCATCTACGGGTTGGTAATACATATATCTTGATTCTTCTAAAAACCTGGATGGATTTACTAGACATTTTATCCAGAAAGGTATACTCCTTTAACATTTAATTTAAATGTCTGTTCTCAACAATTTGACAAAAATGACACAAAAGAAGCAAAGTATGTGATTTCATTATTGTTTGAAAGATATTATTTTTATTTTTGTTTGTCTTTGAAAAAATTGAATTATGTCAAAAGGGGGATGTTCTACAATATGTTTGCCCTCAAACAACTTTTAAAAAAAAAAACATTGATCACAGTTTGAAGAAAACTATAAAATGAGTTGATTTTAATTTGATGATGTTATCAAGCACCTCTAGAAATTAGTAAAATAGTAAGAAAGTGTTTGCATTTTGGCGATCAAAAAATGTGCAAAGTGTTTAATTATTTTGAAGTGAACAACAATACTTAATTAGTAGAAACCTTTAAGAGGTTGCTTGGTTAAATATTATCTTGATTCAAAATAAGCATACTCATAGAAACAATTTGTCAACATGGATATTTCAGCTCAATGCACAGTGTAAGTCATGAGAAAGAGTATTAAAAAGTATTTACATTTTGGGTGTTCGAGCCACAGCGCGAACACCTTGATATTCGGGTTTTTGGGTGTTCGAGCACAGCGTGAACACCTCTTGATATTGTTCGTTTTTATTTCGTGGAGCCTTGTGAGATATTTGAGAGGCTGTCCGCTGATCGCTGTTGTTTGATTTCAAGGTGGAAACGCTAATTTTGGCTCTAAAGGTTTGCCATGGCAACGGCGCAATTTGTGGGTGAATTCTTACAACTTGGTCAAGGCGAGTAGCAACAAGGCACGCATTGCAATAATGAAATTGAAACAAATGGGTATATTGCTTATTATCTGTCTTGTTTATTAAAAATGAAAAATTAGTGCCAGTCAAGCACACTTTAGTGTTGTGAAATGTAAATAATAATATCTATCAAGCTGAACAAAGTCAGGCACATTTCTCAATGTATTCAGCGGCAGTCGTTGCTTTAAAGTGGTCCTTACAATAAGGTGAACAGGAATTCATCATGGTTTTATAGCAGAATGTGCTTGGTAGATTTCCATCAGGAAGGCATTGTGCAAAAAGCATGTATGCGATATAACTCAGATGCAGTAGTGTTTGTGAGCTTTTGTTCCAATCCCGTATGAGACAGTCTTCCAAACCCTTGGCATGATTTTCAGATTTGATCGTCAAATGATATTATTGTGTCACAGCAGGTGATAAGAGCAACCCAAGTGCAACAGAATTGCAACATATGGGTGACCGTATAATAAAGCAAGTGATTGTTTTTGCACTTTTTTTTGTCCAAAAAACAGGCATTTTGAAAAAAATGAGCTTAAATGATTGAATCTGTCTGAAAAATCAAAAACTCCTCATAACACATTTTAGGCAAAAGTGGACATACCAAGTTCTGGTTTTAAGCCCTCGAAATATTCTGAGACTGTTCTTTGATTAATTTAATCTCGGTGGAAATGGGTAAACTCCGGTTGATTTGTCAATGGCAATGGCACAATGTAGAATGAATTCAAATAACTTGGCAAGTACATTAACAATGTCAAG
>CM055819.1:24280178-24316245 GCA_029582265.1 Zoroaster sp. YZ-2022
AAGCATTAAGGGGATGGGGTTGTAGAACCCACCCCTCTCCCGTAGAACATCACCTGATTCACACAGTTTACTATTGCTATAAAAAACGGCTGGTGGGCGTGCTTTTTTTTCTAATGCTTAACGGATCAGCAGCGCCATGACATGAATACGGCACGCAAGCCAAACATCCGATGCAGCTTGGTACATCTATGACAAGAGTCATCCTTTGAAAGTCTATATTGCCGTATCAGCGAGTAATATGGCAATTTATATAATTAATTTCAGATTTATAAGGCGTTAAATGGAAATTAGCTGTCAGTGCATGGAGCAGTAATAAGCATGACGGCAAACACTTTGTATACGCTAAACTGATTCTCAACAAGAAAGATGTATCTTTCTCTATATAAACACATTATAATAATATAGGCCTACCAGGTTTGAAAAAGTTTGTTATATATATATATCTGTCATTTATGCTCTGATTCAAATTGTATAGACCATGTGATTTGTTGACACTTTGTGTGACCTTTAGGTAGGCATGTCACAGGAACGAATAACAAAAAACCGCCGTCCAAGGATCTATTTATATTCCCTTTCTTATATGTCCTCGGACGGTTTGCAGTGCAATCCCGCCCCCCCCTCCCCCCCACACACACACATTCTCAAATATGCATACTTGTGGAGACATCTATTGTTCTTTCCTTTGTCCCTGTACTTAACAATTTCTCATAGGGTTTGTACACAAATTTCCTTGTGGAGACCGGAATCCTTTAGAATTTCCCTGTGGAGACCAATTGTTCTTGTCTTTCCCTATAGGACTCCACAAGGTAGCGATTTCACCCCCCCCCCCCACACACACACATACACATACACACATGCGTGTACGCGTGCACAAACAATGCTCTTTTCAAAATCGTTTTTAAATACAATAATACATTTGTGTTCAATTATGATTCCAGGAACGAAGAACAAAGAACCGCCTTCCGAGGATCTATTATTCCCTTTCTATTATGTCCTCGGACGGTTTGCAGTGCAACCCCCCCCCCCCCCCACACACACACACACATTCTCAAATATGCGCGCATGTGGAGACATAATATTGTTCTTTCCTTTGTCCCTGTACTTAACAATTTCTCATAGGGTTTGTACACAAATTTTCTTGTGGAGGGCAGAGTCCTTTAGAATTACCATGTGGAGACCAATCTCGCCTATCCCTTTTATTATAGGACTCCACAAGGTAGCGATTACCCCCTCCCCCCCCCCCCCACACACACACACACACGCACAGAAACTAGTACGAGTGCACAAACATTCCCTTTTCAAAATCGTTTTTAAATACAAGAATACATTTGTTTTCAATTATGATTCCAGATTTGAAGAGAGGAAGACTTCTTCTCAATAAAAACCAAGTTTCCTTACGGAAAAAAAATAAGGGAAAGTGCTACTAGTACTGCTTGAGAATAGTTCAATTTGTAACACTTGTCGCGCAGCTCAAGGCACCAAATCGAATCGGCTGTTTTGCAAGCTCGGGAGATGACAGATGAATCAAAAGGTGATCCTAGACTCCTACATTGCCCATATTTGGAAGTCCCATTCATATCAAAATTAATACATCCGAACACAGTTCCAACGATTACCGAAACAAGCCACGTTTTCGGGTGTACGGATCGGTTGAAATTATGCTCTCAATCAAGGCCTAATATTTCAAGTTTTCTCAATTTTTCGAACTGATCGTGATAAACGAATACTTATAAATGTCTTTAGTAAATTTTCACCAAGTTTAAGATCCATAATTAATCGGGATCACCTTTTGATTGACGCATTTTTGTTGGGCCCCGTTTTATTTTTCCGGTGCGTGGCCGATATTAAGCCAGGGATAAATATTATTTACTTAAATATCAGAATTTATTGAATAATAAAGTGAAAAATAATGTGTTTAAATAGGAATGTTTTGTGATTAAAAAAATTGTGCACAGGGAGTAAGTTTTACACGGAACAGCAAGAAATGCATCACGTGATCCGTACCGCACTCAGTGATTGGAAGGGTCACCCTTCTTGGCCCTTTTGGTTGTTCCGCCTATTGAACTTACTCCAACTGTGACGGGCTCGTGAAATAAGAATATCAAAAAAAAAATCACCGAAGAATAATATTTATGTAAACTCTTACAAGAGAAAAAGCAAACGTTTGTGACAGATGTTCAGCCTTTAAAATTTCAGTGTTGTATTAATATGAATGGATTTGGAGATATAACATTAAAATAGACACAAAGTACACAAGAATCAGTTTGGACGTTTTCACTCACGGTGCCACGCTGATACAGTAAAGTTCCATTACATTTTTTCAGGAAGGACCCCGAATATGAATTACTTAAAAATCTGTAACTTTTGAACCGTTTCATCAATTTGTTTAATTGTTTTTATTAAGTTTGATATTTTTGCCCTTTTTAATCAATATGAGTTTTGTACAGAAACAAGGAATTTGAATTTTGGGTCTAACATCCCTACGGGTGTGTTTGTTTCACTCCTGGTCGCGGATCTGTTTTAATAATAATAATAATGTGTGGACTTTATATAGCGCACGTATCCACCAACTGAGTGGTGCTCAAGGCGCATTATATTATTACCCCTGCTCATAAGGCTCATAAATCATTCCTGAAACCATATCAGCTCCCTGGGGAGTATACAGCTCAATTGCTGCTATTACAGCGCATATAGGGCTAATCAACCAACTCTGCCCTCACAGGTACCCATTTAACCCCTGGGTGGAGAGAAGCAATTATGGTTAAGTGTCTTGCTCAAGGACACAAGTGTCACGGCCGGGTTTCAAACCCACATTCTGCTGTTAACACCAGAACTTGAGTCCGGTAAGCTAGACCGCTCAGCCACGACACTCCACACTTTTAGATATCATTTAATAGCAATGATAATTTATTTTGGCCTTCAAATAAATTGTTTCAAAAGTTTTTAAGTTTATTCATGATGATTTAATGAATTCTGTAATGATTTTCGTCTTGTTATTTTGCGTCATCGATCTAGCACGTATCCACTGTGCGAGCAAGATCAGCAAATACAGGATCCGGATCAGTAAACTGTCTAAACTGTTCGGACTATCTGGTGATCGAGATCCGGATCTGTGCCAAACAAACACACCATGAGAGTGCCTAGGTGATTTCCCGCTTGACATTATATGAACTACATAGATACCATAAACAATGTTCCTATTGTTTTGTTAATTTACCTCATATGATCTTTAAATTGTTCTACAATTATTTAATCAATATAAGTGTATAATAACGCTTGTGCCATTAGCGCTGTTCCCAAAATTGACATTCAAATTAAATATGTATCGCCCGTATTTTTCAGTATTATACCGGTAATTTTCTTTTCGTCAAAACATTTCTATTTCACTTTAGGAAAGAAAAACAAATGCTTTTAAAATTCCACATTTAACAAAATACTCGCGACAAGCATACTTTTACAGTAAATATATCCCGAAATATATAATGATGGGTCCCACCTTAAATTAATTTTGGCTCATAATTACTGTTAAACCAAACTTCTGACGATTATTTTTGTGAAATATTTTATTTCAGTGTTTCTTTTCCATTCTAAAAGTAAATTCACAATGATCCGTTAAAACACAAATTGACGCTAAAATAACGGGCAATCCATCTTTAACGGATCCGTACTTATTATACTGTGGAATATCGCACTTCTTTCACTATTAGCTAGCAATTAAATTTAAGCATTAAGCGATTAAATGTGTTCGCGTCTCTTATATATGTGACAGCTTAGAAAAAACCTCTGTTTCAACTATTTTAAGCGATATCGGTCGAAGTGTTCTGGAGATACAGTAAAACAAAATATCACATTGTGCCTCGGCCTGATAAGGTTAAAGGTCAAGTTGTGGGAAATTTGAAAATAGCTGAAGATCATACGGTTTGTACAAATCGCTTAAAAAAGCTTCTGGTCGTGACGTGACAACAGGGGCGTATCCAAAGTAGGTGTGGGTGGCAATAAACAATAAAATCAAATCATCGAAGCAGGCCTGAAGATTTTGTACCCAAAATGTCTAGGTCTACCCCCTCGTCCGGCGGTTTCTCACGCCTATCCTATCCCCAACAAATTTCTCACACCTACCCTTCCCCTTAAAATTAATCACACCTGCCTCCCCCTCGTCCAACGATTTTGAAGGTGTTCAATTGTTTACTGCTGCTGCAGTCAGTCGGCAAATTGGCTTCCACCCACCCCACCCCATCTAAGAAAAAAAAGTATGATTTCACTATTATGTCCTTGCGTGGCAAACACGAGGCCGCAGATAGATTTGGCTATACCGCATAGGATAGGATCTACTTGAGATATTTTGGACTTTGAATACAACTTTTGTATTCCAAGTCAGAGACCATATAAATTCTATATTGTGATAACTAAGCTTGACACTATAACTGAGTAAGTAAGTTCATGTAATTGTTATTATTATTATTTTTAAGATTCTTTTGTGCAAACGACTTTGCCACAGCACCCCTCCCCCTTCCCCCATAGAACCTCACCTAACTGTAGTTTACTATTGCTAGAAATAACGGCTGGTGGGCGGATCAGCAGCGCCATGACATGAATACGGCACGCAAACCAAACATCCGGTGCAGCTTGGTACGTCCATGACAAGAGTCATTCAGTACATCCTTTGAAAGTCTATTGCCGTCAGCGAGTAATATGGCAATTTATATAATTAATTTCAGATTTATAAGGAGTTAAGTGGAAATTAGCTGTCAATGCGTGGAGCAGTAATAAGCATGACGACAAACACTTTGTGTACGCTAAACTGATTCACGACAAGAAAGATGTATCTTTCTCTATATAAACACATTATAATAACATACAACGTTTGAATAAGTTTCTGTCATTTATGTTCTGATTTGAATTGCATAGACCATGTGACTTGTGACCATGTGACTTGTTTACGTGACCTTTAGAGTACTAGGGTGATTTCCCGCCAGGCAAAAGTGTTTGCACATTTTGTACTTCTCCACACATAACATCCAAAATTATTTAAATTTTCAGATGAATAAGATTAGAGATGTATAAGTTTTGAGATTGAAAAAAAAATCATATTAAGAATTGTTCTGCTGACTTCTCAAAATATCAGTTATAGTTCTGTGCCCAGCACAGTTTGGCCTCAGTGGCTCTTTTGTAAACATGTGTTGTCATTGGTCACATCGTCTATACTACGGAAACAAAACCTACAATACCGATCTGTCTGTATCTGTATATACAGCAATACATTATGGAAATAATGAATTTCAGTTTACCATGCCGAGCTGGAATATAACCTTGTAATGCTAGTAGTGGAATAAAGCAATGCAGAATAACAACTGAATCTAATTGATTGAATAATGGAATTATACGAACTACAGGATACCATAAACAATGTCCCTATTGTTTTGTTACTTACACTTAATATAATCTTTAAAATGTTCTACAATTATTTCATCAACTTAAATGTCTAATGCTTGTGCCATTAGCGCTGTCCCCAAAACTGACATTCAAAATAAAGATATATCCCCTGTATTTTATTCAAATATTATACCGGTATTGTCCCTTTAAACCAAGCTTCTGACAATTCCATTTCCATTCGAAAAATAAATTCTCAATGATCCGTTAAAACAAAAATTGCCGGTAAATTAACTGGCAATACATCAACATCACACCAAATAAATGTTTATGTAAATCTCTTTAATACTTTTTAAAATTTATTTATTTATTTATTTATTTATTTATTTATAAATATAGGCTCAAACTGTAGATAACAATAATTCAGTTCATTAGCATATAGCTCAAAAACAGGCTCTGAGATTTGACAACATTATCTTCTTTTATGCAGTTTTGTAATGTATATATCTGATACGACAGTTCAAGCATGATAATTTATCTACAGCCATTATGACTATAGCACTTGATATAAACAATACAGTGAATATTATAATTCGAACTAAATACGGTATCGAGCCAAAAGGTTTGCTGAAACAGAAACTCCCGACATAATGTTTTATATATTTAACGCGATTGGAAACATTTTGTCGTTATTGGAAATAAGGACAAGTATAATTTTGTGGTTATTAATAAATAAATTTTCAGTTCTTCCCTAAAAAGAGGAAAACTATATACGATTTGTATTCGCCTAAAATAAGAAGTAATGTAATCAATACAATTTGGTAGTTGTAAAAAGCAGTTTTGAAAGAATTGTCTTAAAACGTGAAATCGCAGCTCTGTCCTTGAGTAAAATACAATGTATTACAAAGTAAAAACAACTGATAACAAACAACTCATCAAATCTTCAGTGCTTAGAAACACGATACATTTGCAGTCAGCAAACCCATAGCTCTATAGGTTTGTCGACTGAAAATTTATTCTGGACCAACCCTTGTTCGAGTAACTTTGATGCTTCATTTGCCGACTGAGCTGGGCTCTAAATGCCGACTGAGAAAAATTATTGGGGGTGTCACACCCCCCATCTCCAGCTCGCTACGGCCCTGAGTGTCGTATTTTAAAGGGATAAAACTACTTTAAAGGGATAAAACAACTGAAATAAATGTTTCTAAATGTTAATGTTATGTTAAATGTATAGATGCACATAAATGGTGTTAGGCCTAACGGTGGTGTTGATGGTAACCGAACAAAAAGTGAACGATGACGTCTGTACCCCGCTTGATCGAGGTCTGAGCCCAATGCACCTCTCATGATCAGTGATCCCCCAACTCAAAACAATTATGGGTTTATCAATAAATCGATCGAGCCTGTCCCCCCCCCCCTCACACCTCTTCCCCGCTTATCATTGGGTTACACTGTAAAAATTGTGTTTAGAATTTAAACACACGCAAAATAAACGCGTTTAGGAATGCCTCTAAATGCTAAACGGCCATCCTCTGTACATGTCACAAAACTAAACGTGCTTAACTTGACACCTGTTCATATGGCTTTTAGCATTCAAACACATCACAGAACAGCACAACCTTTGTGGAAAAAAAGTGAGTACAAGCTTAGTGTTTAGAAATGTGTTTAAATTCTAAACACCGTTTTTACATTGTAAAAAAATGATATTATGATTTATCTCCTGAAACATACCCACGTCGCCTCGTGAATAGCATTTCACACGTCCCTCGATCACTCCTTTATTTGTGCAGTATCAGGTTGTCAAAAGCAGTTCCACTGCACGGCCGGCAAGCCGTTATGTTAAAGTATTCAACAATTTGACGACCAAAATTCTATGCATTTGTGCATAAAACCAAATCAAACGTTTGGAGACCATCAAACTATCTACTCATAAAAATGTTAATAATTTTATGATAAATTATTCAACTCTTGGAATAATATTATTTAAGGGTATGTAGACTTAAATTAAAAAATTGTGTCTGTATTATATCTACTCTAATTAGTTGATAATTCGATGATCCCCAACGTTTGATTTGTTTTTCTACACAAAGCACAGGGTTATATGGTCCTGAAACGTTTGAGTTAAACTAAATCATTTTTTAAGCAGGAGGTCGTGGGTTCGGATCCCGCCCGAGTCGCCTGTGAAGTTTTTTACAGACATTCGGAAACATTATTTAGGGGTCTATGAAGACTTTAATTTAAAAATTCATTTCGTTTATATAACTAACCTCATTAGTAGTTAAAAAGTGATTAGTTCATCTCAAACGTTTCAGTACCATAACCCTCTGTATTGTGCACAAAAAAATCAAACGTTCGGGGACCATCGAAATATCTATTTTGAATAATTGTGATAAAGTAATCAACTCTTGGAATAATATTTAGGGGTATGAAGAGTTTAATTTAAAAATTCATTTCGTCTATATATCTACTCTAATTAGTAGTTAAAAACAATTGATCCAATGTTTGCCCTACACCGACATACAGAACTGCATACTCAGTGCTTTCCGTGTGTCTGTGAAAAAAAATTCACAGCCGACTCGGGCGGGATTCGAACCAACGACATCCTGCTTAAAAAATGATTAGTTTATCTCAAACATTTCAGGACCATATAGCCCTGTGCATTGTGCACAGAAACAAATCAAACTTCGGGGACCATCGAATTATCTACTCATTAGAGTACATATAATACAGACAAAAAAATTTAAATTAAAGTCCACATACCCATATTATTTCAAGAGCTGAATAATTTATCATGATAATTTTATGCGGGTAGATATTTCGATGCTCCCCAAACGTTTGATTTGTTTTTGGACATAATGCATATAGGGCTACGTTCCTCAAACGTTTAAGATAAACTAATCACTTTTTAACTAATTAGTGTAAAATATATACGAAATGAATTTTTAAGTTAAAGTCTATATACCTCTTAATAATATTGAAAGAGTTGAATACTCTATCATAATTATTAATAATTTTATGGGTAGATATTTCGATGGTCCCTAACCGTTTGATTTTGGGGGGCAAATTCCTCTCCCACTTTTGAAAAGGTTCCGATTTTGCTCCCCACCCAACTGTAAAAAATAGTTTATGATTCTCTAAAACTAAATCAAAAATATTCCAAAACTCAAACAAAACAGATCATGATCCAAAATTTTCCGCAATCTTCAAGTCCCTTATTATATCCTTATAGATTTTCGTGAAATTTGCCAAAATAGTCCACAATACGTCCTGTCATGGAATACTGCTCCCATATTTGGGCTGGTGCTCCTGCTTGTCACTTGGCCCTGCTTGACGGTATTGTTACGAATCTTACCCTTTGATTTTGATAAATATTAGCACCCCTTATAGTTCACTTCTTCCACTTCCATTATTTTGCTGACGATGCAATTTCAAGCAGTCTACGTCCCAGGGTTGTTAAAACAAAAATTGCCGGTAAATTAACTGGCAATACATCAACATCACACCAAATAAATGTTTATGTAAATCTCTTTAATACTTTTTAAAATTTATTTATTTATTTATTTATTTATTTATTTATTTATTTATTTATTTATTTATTTATTTATTTATTTATAAATATAGGCTCAAACTGTAGATAACAATAATTCAGTTCATTAGCATATAACTCAAAAACAGGCTCGGAGATTTGACAACATTATCTTCTTTTATGCAGTTTTGTAATGTATATATCTGATACGACAGTTCAAGCATGATAATTTATCTACAGCCATTATGACTATAGCACTTGATAGAAACAATACAGTGAATAATATAATGCGAACTAAATACGGTATCGAGCCAAAAGGTTTGCTAAAACAGAAACTCCCGACATAATGTTTTATATATTTAACGCGATTGGAAACATTTTGTCCTTATTGGAAATAAGGACAAGTATAATTTTGTGGTTATTAATAACTAAATTTTTAGTTCTTCCCTAAAAAGAGGAAACTATATACGATTTGTATTCGCCTAAAATAAAAAGTAATGTAATCAATACAATTTGGTAGTTGTAAAAAGCAGTTTTGAAAGAATTGTCTTAAAACGTGAAATCGCAGCTCTGTCCTTGAGTAAAATACAATGTATTACAAAGTAAAAACAACTGATAACAAACAACTCATCAAATCTTCAGTGCTTAGAAACACGATACATTTGCAGTCAGCAAACCCATAGCTCTATAGGTTTGTCGACTGAAAATTTATTCTGGACCGAACCTTGTTCTAGTAACTTTGATGCTTCATTTGCCGACTGAGCTGGGCTCTAAATGCCGACTGAGAAAAATTATTGGGGGTGTCACACCCCCCATCTCCAGCTCGCTACGGCCCTGAGTGTCGTATTTTAAAGGGATAAAACTACTTTAAAGGGATAAAACAACTGAAATAAATGTTTCTAAATGTTAATGTTATGTTAAATGTATAGATGCACATAAATGGTGTTAGGCCTAACGGTGGTGTTGATGGTAACCGAACAAAAAGTGAACGATGACGTCTGTACCCCGCTTGATCGAGGTCTGAGCCCAATGCACCTCTCATGATCAGTGATCCCCCAACTCAAAACAATTATGGGTTTATCAATAAATCGATCGAGCCTGTCCCCCCCCTCACACCTCTTCCCCGCTTATCATTGGGTTACACTGTAAAAATTGTGTTGAGAATTTAAACACACGCAAAATAAACGCGTTTAGGAATGCCTCTAAATGCTAAACGGCCATCCTCTGTACATGTCACAAAACTAAACGTGCTTAACTTGACACCTGTTCATATGGCTTTTAGCATTCAAACACATCACAGAACAGCACAACCTTTGTGGAAAAAAAGTGAGTACAAGCTTAGTGTTTAGAAATGTGTTTAAATTCTAAACACCGTTTTTACATTGTAAAAAAAAATGAATATTATGATTTATCTCCTGAAACATACCCACGTCGCCTCGTGAATAGCATTTCACACGTCCTCGATCACTCCTTTATTTGTGCAGTATCAGGTTGTCAAAAGCAGTTCCACTGCACGGCCGGCCGCAGCCGTTATGTTAAAGTATTCAACAATTTGACGACCAAAATTCTATGCATTTGTGCATAAAAACCAAATCAAACGTTTGGAGACCATCAAACTATCTACTCATAAAAAATATTAATAATTTTATGATAAATTATTCAACTCTTGGAATAATATTATTTAAGGGTATGTAGACTTAAATTTAAAAAATTGTGTCTGTATTATATCTACTCTAATTAGTTGATAATTCGATGATCCCCAACGTTTGATTTGTTTTTCTACACAAAGCACAGGGTTATATGGTCCTGAAACGTTTGAGTTAAACTAAATCATTTTTTAAGCAGGAGGTCGTGGGTTCGGATCCCGCCCGAGTCGCCTGTGAAGTTTTTTACAGACATTCGGAAACATTATTTAGGGGTCTATGAAGACTTTAATTTAAAAATTCATTTCGTTTATATAACTAACCTCATTAGTAGTTAAAAAGTGATTAGTTCATCTCAAACGTTTCAGTACCATAACCCTCTGTATTGTGCACAAAAAAATCAAACGTTCGGGGACCATCGAAATATCTATTTTGAATAATTGTGATAAAGTAATCAACTCTTGGAATAATATTTAGGGGTATGAAGAGTTTAATTTAAAAATTCATTTCGTCTATATATCTACTCTAATTAGTAGTTAAAAACAATTGATCCAATGTTTGCCCTACACCGACATACAGAACTGCATACTCAGTGCTTTCCGTGTGTCTGTGAAAAAAATTCACAGCCGACTCGGGCGGGATTCGAACCAACGACATCCTGCTTAAAAAATGATTAGTTTATCTCAAACATTTCAGGACCATATAGCCCTGTGCATTGTGCACAGAAACAAATCAAACTTCGGGGACCATCGAATTATCTACTCATTAGAGTACATATAATACAGACAAAAAAATTTAAATTAAAGTCCACATACCCATATTATTTCAAGAGCTGAATAATTTATCATGATAATTTTATGCTGGTAGATATTTCGATGCTCCCAAACGTTTGATTTGTTTTTGGACATAATGCATATAGGGCTACGTTCCTCAAACGTTTAAGATAAACTAATCACTTTTTAACTAATTAGTGTAAAATATATACGAAATGAATTTTTAAGTTAAAGTCTATATACCTCTTAATAATATTGAAAGAGTTGAATACTCTATCATAATTATTAATAATTTTATGGGTAGATATTTCGATGGTCCCTAACCGTTTGATTTTGGGGGGCAAATTCCTCTCCCACTTTTGAAAAGGTTCCGATTTTGCTCCCCACCCAACTGTAAAAAATAGTTTATGATTCTCTAAAACTAAATCAAAAATATTCCAAAACTCAAACAAAACAGATCATGATCCAAAATTTTCCGCAATCTTCAAGTCCCTTATTATATCCTTATAGATTTTCGTGAAATTTGCCAAAATAGTCCACAATACGTCCTGTCATGGAATACTGCTCCCATATTTGGGCTGGTGCTCCTGCTTGTCACTTGGCCCTGCTTGACGGTATTGTTACGAATCTTACCCTTTGATTTTGATAAATATTAGCACCCCTTATAGTTCACTTCTTCCACTTCCATTATTTTGCTGACGATGCAATTTCAAGCAGTCTACGTCCCAGGGTTGTTAAAACAAAAATTGCCGGTAAATTAACTGGCAATACATCAACATCACACCAAATAAATGTTTATGTAAATCTCTTTAATACTTTTTAAAATTTATTTATTTATTTATTTATTTATTTATTTATTTATTTATTTATTTATTTATTTATTTATAAATATAGGCTCAAACTGTAGATAACAATAATTCAGTTCATTAGCATATAACTCAAAAACAGGCTCGGAGATTTGACAACATTATCTTCTTTTATGCAGTTTTGTAATGTATATATCTGATACGACAGTTCAAGCATGATAATTTATCTACAGCCATTATGACTATAGCACTTGATAGAAACAATACAGTGAATAATATAATGCGAACTAAATACGGTATCGAGCCAAAAGGTTTGCTAAAACAGAAACTCCCGACATAATGTTTTATATATTTAACGCGATTGGAAACATTTTGTCCTTATTGGAAATAAGGACAAGTATAATTTTGTGGTTATTAATAAATAAATTTTTAGTTCTTCCCTAAAAAGAGGAAACTATATACGATTTGTATTCGCCTAAAATAAGAAGTAATGTAATCAATACAATTTGGTAGTTGTAAAAAGCAGTTTTGAAAGAATTGTCTTAAAACGTGAAATCGCAGCTCTGTCCTTGAGTAAAATACAATGTATTACAAAGTAAAAACAACTGATAACAAACAACTCATCAAATCTTCAGTGCTTAGAAACACGATACATTTGCAGTCAGCAAACCCATAGCTCTATAGGTTTGTCGACTGAAAATTTATTCTGGACCAACCCTTGTTCGAGTAACTTTGATGCTTCATTTGCCGACTGAGCTGGGCTCTAAATGCCGACTGAGAAAAATTATTGGGGGTGTCACCCCCCCCCCCCCCCCATCCAGCTCGCTACGGCCCTGAGTGTCGTATTTTAAAGGGATAAAACTATTTTAAAGGGATAAAACAACTGAAATAAATGTTTCTAAATGTTAATGTTATGTTAAATGTATAGATGCACATAAATGGTGTTAGGCCTAACGGTGGTGTTGATGGTAACCGAACAAAAAGTGAACGATGACGTCTGTACCCCGCTTGATCGAGGTCTGAGCCCAATGCACCTCTCATGATCAGTGATCCCCCAACTCAAAACAATTATGGGTTTATCAATAAATCGATGGAGCCCCCCCCCCCACACACCTCTTCCCCGCTTATCACTGGGTTACACTGTAAAAATTGTGTTTAGAATTTAAACACACGCAAAATAAACGCGTTTAGGAATGCCTCTAAATGCTAAACGGCCATCCTCTGTACATGTCACAAAACTAAACGTGCTTAACTTGACACCTGTTCATATGGCTTTTAGCATTCAAACACATCACAGAACAGCACAACCTTTGTGGAAAAAAAGTGAGTACAAGCTTAGTGTTTAGAAATGTGTTTAAATTCTAAACACCGTTTTTACATTGTAAAAAAAAATGAATATTATGATTTATCTCCTGAAACATACCCACGTCGCCTCGTGAATAGCATTTCACACGTCCCTCGATCACTCCTTTATTTGTGCAGTATCAGGTTGTCAAAAGCAGTTCCACTGCACGGCCGGCCGCAGCCGTTATGTTAAAGTATTCAACAATTTGACGACCAAAATTCTATGCATTTGTGCATAAAAACCAAATCAAACGTTTGGAGACCATCAAACTATCTACTCATAAAAAATATTAATAATTTTATGATAAATTATTCAACTCTTGGAATAATATTATTTAAGGGTATGTAGACTTAAATTTAAAAAATTGTGTCTGTATTATATCTACTCTAATTAGTTGATAATTCGATGATCCCCAACGTTTGATTTGTTTTTCTACACAAAGCACAGGGTTATATGGTCCTGAAACGTTTGAGTTAAACTAAATCATTTTTTAAGCAGGAGGTCGTGGGTTCGGATCCCGCCCGAGTCGCCTGTGAAGTTTTTTACAGACATTCGGAAACATTATTTAGGGGTCTATGAAGACTTTAATTTAAAAATTCATTTCGTTTATATAACTAACCTAATTAGTAGTTAAAAAGTGATTAGTTCATCTCAAACGTTTCAGTACCATAACCCTCTGTATTGTGCACAAAAAAATCAAACGTTCGGGGACCATCGAAATATCTATTTTGAATAATTGTGATAAAGTAATCAACTCTTGGAATAATATTTAGGGGTATGAAGAGTTTAATTTAAAAATTCATTTCGTCTATATATCTACTCTAATTAGTAGTTAAAAACAATTGATCCAATGTTTGCCCTACACCGACATACAGAACTGCATACTCAGTGCTTTCCGTGTGTCTGTGAAAAAAATTCACAGCCGACTCGGGCGGGATTCGAACCAACGACATCCTGCTTAAAAAATGATTAGTTTATCTCAAACATTTCAGGACCATATAGCCCTGTGCATTGTGCACAGAAACAAATCAAACTTCGGGGACCATCGAATTATCTACTCATTAGAGTACATATAATACATACAAAAAAAATTAAATTAAAGTCCACATACCCATATTATTCCAAGAGCTGAATAATTTATCATAATAATTTTATGCGGGTAGATATTTCTATGCTCCCCAAACGCTTGATTTGTTTTTGGACATAATGCATATAGGGCTACGTTCCTCAAACGTTTAAGATAAACTAATCACTTTTTAACTAATTAGTGTAAAATATATACGAAATGAATTTTTAAGTTAAAGTCTATATACCTCTTAATAATATTGAAAGAGTTGAATACTCTATCATAATTATTAATAATTTTATGGGTAGATATTTCGATGGTCCCTAACCGTTTGATTTTGGGGGGCAAATTCCTCTCCCACTTTTAAAAAGGTTCCGATTTTGCTCCCCACCCAACTGTAAAAAATAGTTTATGATTCTCTAAAACTAAATCAAAAATATTCCAAAACTCAAACAAAACAGATCATGATCCAAAATTTTCCGCAATCTTCAAGTCCCTTATTATATCCTTATAGATTTTCGAGAAATTTGCCAAAATAGTCCACAATACGTCCTGTCATGGAATACTGCTCCCATATTTGGGCTGGTGCTCCTGCTTGTCACTTGGCCCTGCTTGACGGTATTGTTACGAATCTTACCCTTTGATTTTGATAAATATTAGCACCCCTTATAGTTCACTTCTTCCACTTCCATTATTTTGCTGACGATGCAATTTCAAGCAGTCTAAGTCCCAGGGTTGTTTCCCTGGACCCTCGATTGTCCGTATGCAATCCATACAAGGATGCTACTTTTGCTCATGCATATCCAGCGCCAACGCAATGCATAATGCAACACCAGCGAGAGCCTTGCGTGCGTGCCACACCCTCCCGCCACGTGGCTTGGAGCCGTCCTTTGGACTTAGTCTATTTTCCGAATACTTTCCTCGGAGTCCACCCTTTCACACCGAACACGGTTCGTGGGTGAACCACGGCCAAACAGTCACCGTGACTGACCCGCTCAGTCATTAGCCCTGGCCCGCGTGTAGTGCTCCCTACCCAAGCACAGCCGCTGTTCCCCTCATGCAGTAATAGCTTAGCATCCAAGCAAATAGCTTAACATGCCTGGTAAGCATTTTCCCCTTGAACACGCCCTCCTTTCTAAGTTGTCGATCACTTCACTTTCGTCAAATACCTTCCCTTATATGGAACAAGGACCTGTTGTATGTCATGATTTTGCACACGTTTCTACCCTCAGACGCGGAAGGCACGCTTCTCATTGGCTAAGACGCTAAACTAGGCTAATTTTTTTTTTATTCCTAGGACCCAGATTTCTATATAAACCCAAGATTTCCTGATCTCAGCGGAAGTGCGATTCCAAATGATATCTGTGCGACTCGATCCATGACAGTGCGATATACCTGTTGCATTCCCCACTTTGTGGGTCAACAAATAATAGTCGGACACAAACTTTGTTGTGACAATCTCAATCAATGGGGTTGGTTTATTATTAACATCACTATTTAACAATGGCACTAGTAACATGTATGATAGGAGTGGTAGCGTTATAGGTACATGTCAATAGTTAAACTTATACATGTACTTGTGCTAAGTTCCGAATAGGGTGTACGAATACCAACTATTGGGTACAGTCAGTGGGGACCATCGTTCGTTCATGCGGCTTGTCACTCGGTATACGGTACGGGCACTACTATACCGAGAGACGGGCGGCTGGTCGGTCTCTACGACGGTGACCACCGGGGCTTGACTACACGGGGTGTCTGGACGGGGCCAGAGTGTGTATCAGACTGCATTAGTTACATGTGGGCGAACCAATGGCCATATCGACGCCCTGCACCATTGGTTCAACGAACGAGGCTCTGGACCGTAATAGTTCGGTATATCGCACTGTCATGGATCGAGTCGCACAGATATCATTCGGAATCGCACTTTCTGAGATCAGGAAATCTTGGGGTTATATAGGAATCTGGGGCCTAGGAATAAATAAAATATTAGCCTAGTTTAGCGTCTTAGCCAATGCGAAGCTTGGCTTCCGCGTCTAAGGGTAGAAACGTGTGCAAAATCAGGGTATACAATGGTCCTTGTTCCATATAAGGTAAGGTATTTGACGAAAGTGAAATGATCGACAACTTAGAAAGGAGGGCGTGTTCAAGGGGAAAATGCTTACCGGGCATGTTAAGCTATTTGCTTGGATGCTAAGCTATTAGTGCATGATGGGAACAGCGGCTGTGCTTGGGTAGGGAGCACTACACACGGGCCACGGCTAATGACTGAGCGGGTCAGTCACGGTGACTGTTTGGCCGTGGTTCACCCACGAACCGTGTTCGGTGTGAAGGGGTGGACTCCGAGGAAAGTATTCGGAATTCGGAAAATAGACTAAGTCCAAAGGACGGCTCCAAGCCACGTGGCGGGAGGGTGTGGCACGCACGCAAGGCTCTCGCTAGACTTGATTTCAAGTCTGAGATCGCGGTTATTTTTGTCTGCATCAGCCACGCAAAACGCCGTTTACCCCTACTGGCTATCACATGCACAGCCCTAACTCGCGATCTCAGACTTGACCCTCTTGTGTTTGTGGGATATTCATATATTCATAGCTAAAATTTACATAATAATACGGATGCTAGAGAGATGGCCAATCAGGAGGCCACAAAAACCTTGTAGGCCGCGTCTATTACTAACAGGTTACACTCGCTTAAAATTATTTCTGTAATACTCATTCGATATTAAATTTGTATAGTGCTTGGTACGTAAATAGTATTTGAAATGATAGGTAAATTTAATGCGATCTTAGAGTTGTAAAAAAGCACAAAATAAAATACATAATTCCTTCTCTACAAAGAACGTCTTACCTACAGTTTAAATGGAATCGTTGAGTACATCTCCTCCATTAACTGCATGTAGAAGTTTAGTTTGAATATTCATGTTATGGAAAGCTTTCCGACCAATCAGATTGTTCCGTCCACTTTTGGACTAATTCGCAATAGGGTGTGTACAAACCGACGTACTGCATTACCAAGTCTGTGATCGAAGGTTAATGTCGGAGGTTAATACACAAGAGGGCGCTATTTAATGCGATACTGCAGAGCCGTATTGGCTTCAGACAGACAAAAAACCACGATCACAGACTTGGAACCAAGTCTAGGCTCTCGCTGGTGTTGCATTATGCATTGCGTTGGCGCTGGATATGCATGAGCAAAAGTAGCATCCTTGTATGGATTGCATACGGACAATCGAGGGTCCGGGGAAACAACCCTGGGACTTAGACTGCTTGAAATTGCATCGTCAGCAAAATATTGCAAGTGGAAGAAGTGAAATAGAGGGTGTAAATATTTATCAAAATCAAAGGGTAAGATTCGTAAACCGTTGACTATTCCCCTTGTAGTTTCAAAACGTCCTCGTTTTGCGTTAACATGGAAATAGGTTAAAATCATTAAGAAAACAATAACAATATTACTGTTCATAAAATCTACAGATCATAGATGATCACATGGTGAATCAGCTACGCGATGTCGTGCTGATGAAAACAAAAGTCATAAGAGTTCATTCGACGAGGCATAATCTTAGAGTTCAAAATAGTTCATCAAGTGTCACTTTTGTAGTTTTGGTCTACGAACTACAAAACGTCTAGGCAACTAATTCTATAAATAAATCTATAATCTACTACAGTAAACTTAAAACACATAATTTCATATGCAGTTACATGCATGTACCGTGTACACATGTACAAATACAGTTCGGACGCTGTCGCGTGGCATCTCCTACACAGTCATATCAGATTACAACCGCACATGTTCTTGTAGAGTGTACAGTCTGGGCTGCAAATTTATGAATGAATGGGTCGTCACCGCTCTGCTCTGTACGTTTGTTTAATACAAGTTCCTTGACCTAAAGAGGTCAAATATGCGAGCAGCATCAGTGAAGGGAGCTAAGTAAGAAACCTGGATGGTGTGCGCGTGGTACAATGGCTTCTTCTTGTGGGAGGGGCAATGTTCGATGGTACCGTGGATGACAGGGGGCGATGGTCTTCCCTGGGTGGTTGTGAAGGGGAATTATCAGAACTCGTGCTGATGGTCTGGGGATGGCGGGCGTCAGGGATATGGACGGCTGGTTCCACTACTGACTTTTCTTATCCAATTCCCTCCGGACTGATTCCTTCAGCCGGTACCAGTAGAATTTGTGTTTTTGTCTTTACTTCGAGATGGGCGGATGTCATACTCCTGTCATACATATGTTACTAGTGCCATTGTTAAATAGTGATGTTAATAATAAACCAACCCCATTGATTGAGATTGTCACAACAAAGTTTGTGTCCGACTATTATTTGTTGACCCACGATAGTGGGGAATGCAACAGTATTCAGCGACGTATTGTAAATTTAGTTGGACATGACTTGGCTTCATCTCTGGAACCCCTATCTCTCCGTCGCTCTGTAGCCTCATTGAGCCTCTTTTACAGATACTATAATGGTAGGTGCTCCAAAGGACTTTCACTGGTTGTTCCACCTAACTCAGTGTACCTTTGGCCGCATCACACGTTTCTCTGCTCATTCTCATCCTTATACTGTATCTGTCCCCAAAGCAAATACCTGGCGGTACTCGTCCAGTTTCTTCCCACGTACTGCCTTACTTTGGAATTCATTACCTGTATCCTGCTTCCCTGCCACCTATAACCTGTCTCAATTCAAACGCAACATCAATAGTCATCTTTCTACTTTTTTGATTTCCTCTTCTCTTATCCCCTTTCCCCTATTTAGCCCTCACCTTGAGTGGCCTGTAAGGCCTTGTGATTGGCAACTACTCATAAAAAAAGTACTGAAACATTTCACAATTTTTCTTTGACGGGACCCACCATTGTTCCATAAAGTTGGCCTATCATTGACACATGTAACACTGTAAATTAAATATTAATTTTTTAGACTTTCTTGTAGTTATAACCACGTACATGTACAATTTGTACATGTACGCCTCTACTCCATTCAGCTATGTATGAAGTAATAAAGGAAGGAATTTTACTCCCTTCTTGGGCAGCGCCCTCATGCGGCACAGAGGATTATTTTATGCGGATATGTTTACGGTAGAATAATATGGGTAGAATTAGCCTGAAGATCTGACGTCACGCTTTGATTTGATAGGCCTAGACAGGATAGGGGACCAGTCTACGGTAGAACTAGCATGTGTCAATTAAAACATCAGAACGTGGCAATGAGCGCAACATGAAATGTGGCAAAAGGGCTAGCAAATCAAATTTCATTAATCGTTTGCATTGTAAGCAAGTTTAATTTTTACAGCGCCCTCATTCGTTTCAGAGCTTCATTTACTTCAGATCCTTGTTTCATGTTGTTCGCGAGAGAGGCGATCGCCTTGCCCTTAGACTTGGAAATAACTTCTACAAAAACGCGAGCCACATGTGTGCATTTATTTCCGGGTTGTCTGCTGTCTGAGTAGACCATACTTTCAGACTTGATTTTCTTCTGTATCTGAACATTCAGAACCGAAAATGGTGTATATGAGAGTTGTGAGTCGTTCTGAGTCCAAGTTGCATCTACCAAGGAGACTAGTCCTGGACTGAGATCATAGGCCACGTCCACATGGGTGAGTTTTGCAGTTTGGCCCCGCCTACTTAGTACTTACTACCGGTACAGTACAGTGCACAGAAGGCTGGGGTAACCATAGCGCGTAGAGGAGGCCACTGGCAACAGCTAATGCCATGCTTGGAGTGGCCTGAATGGCCGGGTTGTTTCAAAAATTGCACTGATTGTAGGAGGGTTAACTTAAAAGATGATAGAGTACACAATTCAGGAAAGGAAATTGTAGTCAAGTTAGGATTGGAAAGGAGATTTTGGGAGATTTTGTATTTTTGAACAATGAACGTATGCACATCCAAATCCAATCCAATGACAATGTCAAATGAGATGTTGGCCATTTTGTGGTGGTTGGGTTTGACAAGGTGGTTGGATTCTTTTACTGTTAATGTTATGCATTATCATAGTTTTGTTGTTTATTTTAGTTTGCACAAGCAGTTCACAACAACTGATACATGTATCGTCCATGTACGTAATTCGCCGCACTCGTGAAATGACGCACCTACCTTTGGCTCAGCATTTCCCGGAAAACTTACAAAACTATGGTGTATTAGTAGTAGTTGCATAAACTTATCTAAGTCATGCTTGTTACAAAAATAGAAATCATAGTGAAATTGTATGATTTAATGGAAAGTTAGTGCTTGTGAAAGTGGAAAAAGTTGTTTAACCACTGATTTTACTAGATACAAATAGTAGGAGATTTACATGACCTCAATTTTTTTTTCACGAACATCTGTGATTTTATTGTTCTATGCCGTCAACAAGCTGTTGTCTGTGGAAACCAAAATATATGAAGGCTTTGCATTTGCAATGATTTTTTAAAGAAATACTGATCCTCAAAATGGACACATTCCTTATAGAAGAAGCGAACGAAGACTAATTAATTCGTTGGTGTTTATTTCGACGGTAGTGGAAAATTATTGAGAAAATGAAACATTAATATCATGGTTATGAAAAGAAATCTTTTATTTGACAAAATGTTACCAGCATTTTTACACAGTTTTAAAGTACTTTTTGCAAATTTTTTTACCACCTTCCATTTTATTGGTCTTTCAAGAATATTGATTAAAAGTTTTGAGAGCTTTCCAAATTATACAATTTTTTTTAAAAATCAAACAGTATTTTTATTTTCAAGATTAAAAACAATTTTACAACCATCTGGAATAAGATGAAATATGATTCAACTGTTTTTCTTCTTGGGTACATTTTCTGTGCTCCCATCAACTTTAACAGTTTGGGGGTGAGTCATTATACCAACATCAATTTTTTGACGACCACAATTCTGTTTGTCTCAAAAAACGGCACTCAAGACGTCCACGCGTATGATCATGCATTGAAATTCAGCATTTTACAAGAGAATCCTTCACTGAAACAAACTGAAACACCAAACTGCTAATTTCATTTGTAAGTTACCGTCCAGTTAATTATGGTGCGTCATTTAGGGTAAATTGAGGATAATTACTAATTCATTTATCATTAAATGTTAATTCATAATTGACATAAAAGTTAAAGTGCTGTGTACATAGTCTGCTGCCCTCTAGTGGCTCAAGTCTTCCATTGTATTTTTAGTAGGGGCCAGTATGTCAAAATTTTGTCATCACCTATCACAGCGCCCTCTGGCGGCGGGTTTAGAAAAATAATTTTCTATCTCAAAAACCATAGGAAATTTGAATATGACTTCTGTGAATAAAGTGATTAGTGACATGTGCAATTACAAAGTTGCATGTCTAAGTGTTTTTTTTTTATTGTATTTCAGTTGGATGGCGTTTTCTACGACGATCGACCAAGAAAAGATACCTTAGTTGCCCTGCTGAAACAATATGCTAAGGAAAAGAGAGTGGATAACTTTGGCCGTGCTCTGGCAACCCTGCTCACTACGCCATCTCAAAGATTACTCTTTGAAGATATCAGGTTAGTTCACTCCTCTTTTCTTCAGATGATAAGTTGCTTATTTGGGGGATTGATTGTAGATTGAATAGGGGCAGGAACAGATTTCTGTTTCGTAAAAAAAAAAAACATTTCATATTGAATTTAACTTGTTTGAAGAGGGTAGAGACCAAAACTATTAAAAATTTATACATTTTAATAAAATTAAAATTCTGTTCAAAATTAACTCTCTTAAAACCCTCCTATTCTCAAAACCATTTGTTTTTAATGGAGTTTTGAGGGATCAAATTATATAAGGGCTACTATAGCTGCACTTTAGTGGCAAGTAGCTACAGAGGTCAAAATCCTCTCAACCACAAAATGGAACATACTAACAGGTATGACAGATTAAATTACAATGTTCAGTTCTCTCAACCACAAAATGGAACATACTAACAGGTATGACAGATTAAATTACAATGTTCAGTTCTCTCAACCACAAAATGGAACATACTAACAGGTATGACAGATTAAATTACAATGTTCAGTTCTCTCAACCACAAAATGGAACATACTAACAGGTATGACAGATTAAATTACAATGTTCAGTTCTCTTAACCACAAAATGGAACATACTATTACTAACAGGTATGACAGATATAACAGATTGGTTTCTGTAGTTATAAACTACTCATGTATGAATGTGTACAGACATACATCTGTTAAATTAACCCTCCTACTATAGCTGAACTTTAGTGGCAAGTAGCTATAGTGGTCAAAACCATTCGACTGTCTGTTTTGACTGTTGACCCAAATGTGCACACAGGGGCATTTTTGATTGTTTTTTTACTGTCATTTTGACCACCCTGAACAATACAAGACAATGCTTTTACCAGTCAAAAACGGTTGACTCACTTTAACCTGTAAATGTACTTACCACACGTAAGGTTTGACTGTGATCAACTTTTAAGTGCACTACATATACATGTACCTTGGCAAGTACATGTATATTTGACTGATTTTGACCCTTGCAGTCATAGAAGGGCAGGGCTTGCGCTTAATTTTTTCTAAGAGTAGCCCACCGGGCCTAGTAGCTATTTAATTTTATAGCCCATGAAATTTACTAGCCCAGATTAATAACAATGACATTAAAAAAAAAAAGGTATAGTTTCATTTCTCTCTCTTGTTTGATGGTGTGATGGATTGAAACATTGACATGAATCGCCACATATTAGAAAATAATGTTTACAGAGCGCTAACACGATCTTTGGTAATAATCTGTCAGACTGATGCCGTACGTACACACGTGGTGATCCTCCGGCGGAAAGGGCCGCACTGGATGCCAGCAGTGAATAAAAATTTCACCTATACACACTGAAGTGCAAAATAACTGGCCTTTAAATTTTGCACTAGGGAAAAAATTTCCGAAACAGCAATTTTATCGTATGGTTTCCCAAGGGTATGCATCATATGTTAATTATACAGTTAAGTTTTTAATACAAGTTACTGACTAGGTGGGTGTTGTGAGACTTGTAAAGGAAGTAGCTGTATTCAACTTGTGTACACAATTACAACATGCGTACGTGCTCGGTTTTTGCGAATCGGTGCCTAAGTATTAGTTGAGTATAGTATAGCACGTGGCGAATGGATCACGCGAAGTGCGTGGGGTTTGAGGTTCATTTTAAATTTAAAGTTACATTCACGACACAAAAGGTTTTAAAGCTTTAAAAGGAGTTCTTGTTTTATTTCTTTATTCCCACATTTCTGAAAAACAAAGAATTTCATGCACATTTTTTAAGTAGCCCGTCCGGAGCAAGTTGAGAAATGATTTTACTTGCCCACAGCATATTTTACTAGACAATGTACGCCGGGCTGGCGTTAGGTCGAGCCTGAAGGGTTTAAAGGTACATGTGCAACATTGGTAATGTGCCAAAACTGGTGTGTTTTACTCTCTTTGAATTTAGCTATGAAGCAAACAAACCTGTCGTTAACAGGAAAATAGTGAAAATGCATCCGGTTTGTGTACATTCTAAGGTACATGTAGAGTAATGGAAAATGGAAAATGAATTAAATTTTCTCCAGGGGAAGTTTTGGCCGGACCTCCATAAAAAAAAATTCTGGGAAGATTGATGCGTGATCCGCCAAAGGGACAATGTCATTACGATCAACAGGGCATGGAAATTGGAGTGCTGGAAAACTTTTCAGTGAATGAAAATAATACCCATGAAATATGGTCATGATATTACCGTTGCTGCTGCATAAATAATTGGAATTTTAATTTTTAAATTTCAATTAGAATATTTGTCCCTATGAGAAACTACAGACAGGAGTGTTGACTTTATGGTCACTCCAAAGGTGCACAAACTTCTGGCAAGTTTGTACAATTAATGTATATGGGGAACCTTAAAAATAAAATTTTTCTTTCATATTACAAAGTTTTTATTTTTTGAAGGCTTGATTTTATAGATGCATTTTTATAATAAAATTTGGCAAAGTAAAACCTGCTTTCGAAAAAAAGGTTCTTTTCAGAACCCTGTGCCTCATTTATTAGTTGAGATTTAAACAAATCGAATTAGGTTTACCACAAAAAGGAGACGGCAAATATCTGTTCATTTCTTTGGTAATGGATAATTTTAAATTTTGTGGTTCATATTTCTACATATTGTACCATTATATTGTTAACGAATTTAAACAAGATTTTAAAAATTTTTAAAATGGTTGGAGGAAAAATCCTGCTTGTTAGTTTCAACTATTCTTTTCATTCCACAAATTCTTTATTTCTGCCCCTAAGTGGGTTCCGTCGATCGTAGCAATTGGGGTTCGCTGACCGCCTTTCGTCGGCCTGATCCAGTCATGATGAATCGCCGATCCCTGGAGGGGCGGTGGAAGTACGGAGAGCTACACTGAGCGTCGGATCATCGAACTACGATGGACCCTGGAGCGTCCAGGAAAACTCATGACCAACTCATCATGCTGATGAAGGGAAGTGGGAGTGCTCAATGATAGCCGTCGAGTCAGGACAGCGATACCATCAAGTGGTGTGTAGTTTTCCTGTTTTTTCTTGTCAAGATTTGTCTCGCTATCTGTAGTGAGAGGTCATAGTTATACAAGTCCATTAGAATTGGCCCTGATATTATAAAAATTTTAACTTCCTTTAACCTTTTTACAACTTCCCAAATTTTTCCTCAAAATCCTCTTTGGTAAAGTGAAGGAAAAAATTTTGGAAGGAATTGAGTTAATTTGAGTTCCCAAATCTTGCCTTTCCAAATAGTACATGTTAAACATCTATGTTTTGTTGTAAGGGTTTGATTGGAAGGTCAGCGCTTGGGTCCAGTGGACACTGTTTGATTATCCTACCATGCATGCAAGGGGAGGGTTTTTCCCTTTGGGCCATGTACTGGGGTATAATATTAATAATAATAATGGTTTTGTGGATTTATATAGCGCTGCGTATGTGTCCACCAAACTAAGTGGTGCTCAAGGCGCATTATATTATTATCCCGTTTGCTCATAAGGCTCATTAAGGCTCATAAATCAAAATTCCTGAAAACCATCTTCAGCTCCCTGGGAATTATGCAGCTCAGATTGGCTGCCATTTCTAGCGCATATAAGAAACAAACCAACTCTGCCTTCACAGGTACCCATTTAACCTGAATTTGAAGATGCAATTATGAAATGGTTAAGTTTTGTCTTGCTCAGACACAAGTGTCACGACGTGATTTCGAACCCACATTCTGTTATCAGATTAGAAACATGTTGTGCAATTTACATGTCATGTGCTTGCTTACTACTGAAGGATTTTGAAAAGGTTCAAGGTTTGTGTTGAACAAATGGGCCTAGGGAGTTAGGTATAGCATTTGAAATTGTGTACATCATTACCAACCAGATCAGTCAATACTGCTGGGGTTTGATTGGAGGCTTAAGATTGGTTTCAAGATCTCTCAATCAATTAGTCTTTGAACTTTAATTTCTGCCGCTGTTTTCATTCTTGTGCTATCAAGGTTACTCGGCGCTCCAATCGGTCCACTGACCCGTCAGCCTGAACCCGTTTTCGGCCAGCCGAGGTGTCATCCCGTGTCTAACAGCTCTCGGACTCTGTTCTAGCAAAGGCCCAGTGGATAGGGTGGGAGATGTGGCTTGGTCCCATGTCCCAAGACAGGACTTGTCACATGAGTGGGAAGGACCTTCAAAGAAATGGTTAGTACTGAAGATTTGTTGTCAGTAATTTACATGTATTTGGAGCAGAAATTTTTATCTTTAAAGGGTTTTGCAGGCCTGTGATTTTACAAATCTCCTTTGCCTCAAGAATTTTCTTGAAAGACAAGAAGTGGGCCATCAAGGAAAAGAAAGTAGCCTGTATTGTGTCCCAAATCTCTAGTTTCTTGTTTGTGGGATGTGGAGAGTCTGTAAGTCCTCCAAAATTAAACATCAGTTCTAGGAGATTTGGGGGCTTTGTTCTCTAAACAAAAGGAGTCCCAGACTCACTACCATTTTTCAAGATTTTTTTGGTCAAATCCAAAAACACCTGGGGTTGAAAACTGTGTTTATAATAAAATTTAATAATTAATGTATAGATTTATCATTATTTAAAAGGGTTGATTTCAAGAAAACATTTTTAAACATTTTATTTGCATAGATAAGTCAGTTGCTGGGTTGCAAGCTGCGTATTGAGGAGCTTATTGTTCAAGCCAGCTTTGAAGGGGCGATGGATGAGATATCCAAGCTGCTGGAGGTGATTGGAGCAAGGCATGTGAGCTCGAAACTAGCTAATGACTGGAGGTGGTAAATAAAAATATACTTGTGAAATTAAAACTCATTAAAATGAATCAAAATTACAAAGATAACAAAAAGATGTATTGATATAAAAAACATTCTTGTTAAATGGATATTTGTGTTGGATGAACAGTCAATTTAAAACGGTGGGCTCATGTGAAGAAATTAATTCAGTTCTACCTAATTTTGTTTTTGCTTTGCTAGACTTGAACCTGCTAGATTTGAAGCATGGGCCAATAGCTACTATTTTAGGTTGATGAAATTCTTGCGTTGGTGATAAACCAATTGCTTTAATTTTTCCCTACGCAGCCCAGATTGTATAACTCCTGGTGCTTCCTGAAGTCATCTGTGGGAAAAAATTCACAGGCGACTACGGGCGAGGTTGAACCCACGACCTTCTGCTTACTAGTGGAGGTCTTAACCTCCCGAGATTGCCAGTGGCCAGCTAGAAGATCCCTGCCTTGGCCCAGGTTCCGCGCGATGTTATAGGTTGATGAGATTCTTGCATCGGGTGGTTAATTTTTAACAAACATGTACAGCACTGTATACTCAATTAACTCCGGTGTCTGTGAAAAACTTCACAGGAGTGATTGGATGGGACTACTATTTTGCATTTATATACCACAGGTCAACTGGGTTGGTAAGCAGTTTGCCCTAATTCTCTAATATTAAATTTTGTTGTTGAATATTTGAATATTTTATAAAAGGGCTTGATAAATTCCTCTTTTTTATTAGGTTAGGCATTAAGCTTTGATTGGTTGATTGAATGAAAAAGAATGTTTTAATGCCTCGTTAAAAGTTCATCAAAGATTGACTCTTAGAGTACAATTTGTCAGAGTACAAATTGGCCAAACCTGGAATATACATACTAATGTTAAGAGGTCTTACCTTATATAAATACTTATATTTAAAATTTTAAAAAATTAAAAACAATCCTTATAGAGACACAGTTTAAGGTATCAGTGGTATGATTATATTTGCAGGATAAAATTCTCATTGTAAATTTAAACCTTGATTTTCGTTGGTGCTGGCCATGATAAACTACATGAATAAAAGGGAGACAGAGTTGCGGGGCAGCGGGCTTCAAAAATCCACATTCCTCACTGAGGTAAGACATCAAAAACAAGGCTGTGTACTGAATTTAATCAAGTTCCTTTTCACATTGTTATTTTTTGTCTGGTTGCCCTGACTTGCCACTCTAAGATTACAGAAAACAAATAATAATTGTTGGTAAGGCACCACTCTATTTTGGAATTTTGGTTAAATGGCATGTGCCCCAGAAAGATCAATTCTTTGCTGCCTCAAATCATTACTTTTAGAAATCTCACGTTTCTTTTGTTCAGAATTGGTTACCAAAAACCTCCCTCTTTTAAAACAATGAATTTAAAGAATAAGTTCTAACCAGATAATGGTGTGATAATTTGGTCTCCATGCAAGTTTGTGGGAAGCAGTGGCGCTCAATTCGAAAATAGAATATGGTGCATTGGTGTCATGACCCGATGATTGATCCTTACCATACAATTATTAGAACTAGACGGTAGAGGCACCTGTGTGGGACACCGGATAAAATACTAAAATGATTCTGAGTTTTCTAAAGTGATATTTTGCATTTTTTTTTAAACTTCCCCTTTTTTCTTTTTTGTGTTGGACACGACAAAGGGGGGGACAACAAGTCAATCCCCCATTTGGGGCCGGGCGGTTCCAATGCCCCAAGGGGGTGTTTTGGAAAGTTTCCCAGGCCCCAGGGCTAAAGTTCCCCAGAATGGTCAGCATGAATTTTGGAAAGTAAAAAATAAACTAGGTTTTGTCCATGTTTTTTTTTAAATTAATTTTAAAAATTTGAAAACTCTTGAAAATACACTGATTCAAAAAAGGGCGTTATTAGAATGATTAAAAAATTAATTTTTACCCTTTTTCTCTAACAACAAAAAAATAGGCTTAAAATATAAAGGGTTTGGGTTTCTGTACATGATTGGATCAAAAAGATTTTTGCTTTTAAACATTTATCCTAATTATTTCTGGTTTAAAGGGACCTTTTCCCGTCAGATCAGACTTCAACGGGCATGGAATCGGTGTCCTGTTTTTTGAACACATGACTGAAAAATTACTGTCTCATTTTAGCAGCTGGCTCATTTTTTCCCCTTCTGGAGATTTTCAACAGCTTAAATCGGTGCCCCGTTTAAGATAAACTTTTAAAATTACTTTTTTTTGCAAACAGTAATATGACCTTGTCATGTGGGTGTTATTTAGTCACGGGTTAATCAAAAACCCCACTTGTTTTTGGGGATTTACCCATTAAGCCTTTTGAAAATTCCCCCGTTTCATAACCCCTGTTCTATAACTTATAAAAACAAAAGCCCCCTCAGGGATAAAAAAGGAAATGGGTTTTTGTGTCCCCCTTTTAACCCGGGGCCCTCAACCCAAAAAGTCTGTTCTTTGAATTGTAAAACATGTACAAGCCTTTCCTTTAAAGAATCTTAAAAATCAACTGTAAGGACCTGTAAATGTTGAAATATTGTATGTCAATGTATGATGGGGCCACCTTCCCTGTAATCTCAGTGGTGTGACAGTACACAAAAAGATAACTGGAACCACTGGCAAAAACTAATGGGGTCCCCTAAATAGGTTGTTTAAAAATTGCACTGTTGGGGGGGGGGTTAAAATGTTTTCCCAAGTGGATTTGAAGCTTTGCATGGGGGAAGCTTGGATAAAGGTTTGCGGTACATCTGAAAAAACAAATTTTTTAAAGAATGAAAGTTGTGTTTCTAAAAAATTTGGTGAAATCTTTTTCTCATTGTTTTCACTGGTGGGGGGTTTTGGTCGGTTTTTGTTATGATGGCTCTTGTCGAATGTGGTTGAATCCCCCGGGGGGTGCTTTCCTGACAAAACCACCCCTTTTTTCTCCCCAGGGTAAAAGGGGGGTTTGAGGGCGGTTGGTTGTTGTGTTTTTTCCTATATTGAAAAGGGGCAATTTGGGTGACTCCCCCGGGGCTGGATGGTTTCAGGAATTTATGAGCCGTGAGCGGGGGAATAATGTCATTCCTTGAGCACCTGTTTGGGGGATCCCTGCCTTAAAGTCCAATTTTTTTTTTTTTTGGGTGTGTTGTGACCTCAAACTGGCTTCTGCTTCATGTAAATGCCTATATGCTGTACTCTGTTCGTTGAATCTTTCTAAACGGAATGTCCAAGATGCACCTAACTAATCTTAGAACCAATTTGACAGGACTTGGTAGATAGATGAATCAACTGGAGCAAGGAGACACTACACAAATCCCTGAATAAGTTCCTCAAGTCATGGATGTCCTTTACATAGAGCTAAAATAGTACACGTTACAGATTTGGCACCATTCCCAACCATCCATAAATCTCAGTCATGCTTAATAGGCTTTTGTTGTATTAGATGTTTATGATGAGGTTGCTCACATTGTGGGAATAGTTAATTTTTTGTTTTCTCTTAAGATTTCCATGACCATCAGAGTTCAGTACATAATGCCGTGTTCTTGGTAGCTTGTCTATGGCCAAAACATTTGAATGGATCATTGTCACCTTGGGTACTCCTCATTGGAACCCAGGCAATCTCAATACTGTATTCGTTAGGGAGAATGTCTTTCCCCAAACTCTATTACTCCCCCATTTTTGGCGGTTCCATTGGTTTTACCCTCTCTGAGCAGCTACAATAGAAGATTCTTGCTGTCTTGTGATAGCTATTGTCAAGGGATTATAAATTAGTTTAGTTGTAAGTAAGACTAATTGCAGTGACACCATGTGAAATTCTCTATTGGTAGTAATTAGTTCTGAAAAGAACTGGGTTACAACTCACGTTTCGATCAGTATGCTCTCATCGTTGGTTGCTATTTCTGCTTGTATCCACAAGCATGGATTATGGGGGATTAATTCTAGAGTTAAAGTGATCTCTTTATTGGGCTACTAGGATCTGGCGGATAATCAGCTCATTATAATGCCTGAAGAACTGGCGGGGTGAAGGTTTGGAGAAAGAGGACTTTATGATTAGCTGGGTACCATTGGGATCATGGGATGTACGCTAGGTCTGACAACCCCTTCAGCCAAAGTGAGAGCTATTTACAGAAATGTCTTGTCCATAGTAAAGCATTTCTGTAAATATTCACGTTCATCGATACCAAGATTATGGCATTATGTCCCGAGCTCTGATGATCATAAATCTTGAGAGAAACCAAAAAGTTAAATATTGTATGAAGTTATAATCTCTCTATCATTGTCTAATGCGTGATTGAAGTAGCCATTCAGTGCAACTACAAAAAATCGATTTGCCAACTCAGTTCTAAGTTTGTTAGTAACAAAAATACCATTCTGTTATATTGTGTCGCCAAATGTTTTTAGACATCGTACCTTAATATATCGTATAACAGAGTTTCACTTATTAAAAACAAGAGATGTGCCTGATCACCGAGAACCTTCACCTCAAAAGCCTCGGAGGCGTTTAATAAGGCAGCGCAGTACTTGGTGAACCCGACAGGACAAAGCGCTCCTTCTGGAGACCTTCTCCGTCTTTATATAAGGGTTGCTGTAAGACTCTTTTTAATTATTTATTTCTGTTAGGGCAGGGCTGGCATTCACTGAGGCCAATGTCATCCATTACCTGGTCTTTATATGGCCTCAGTGCCCGTTAAATGTTCCCATAGACATTCTGATATTCTACTGGAAGTACCCTTTACTCAGAAAAGTGGCCTTGCCATGAATGAAATTCACTTGGGAAAAAGTGTCCTTGCTTGCCCATGAATGAAATTCACTGGAAAGAGTGGCCTTGCCCTTACATGAATGAAATTCCAGGCCAGTGCATTGTCAGGATTTTCAGAGTTGGGGAGAAAAGCATTTTGGGGGGTTGATTTCGACACAAAACTCAAATGAACCAACGAAATCAGAAACACCAACAAGTTTGTGAATTGCGACTATTGCAATTTTGCCAACAAGTGAAGGGGAATGAGGCTGCCTCCCCTTTGGCTATCATCACTGTTCCAGGAACATGCTTGTATATTCATTGGTCCATCTCTGGTACCACTCTGTGTTATTATATTAAAGGAATAATGTTTGTACATACGGTCTTTACGCGGAGTTAATGACGGTTTTGAATAATAGTCGCAGGGGCAATAAGGATTTGAAACCGTAGCTGGTGAGTCCTTATCATCCTGTGACCACACTATGTTTTAATGTGAAAATGTACATTTCACTGATTACTCCTGGTCTCTGTTCAATTTTGCCCAAAAAGATCTGGAATCACAATTTTGTTATTTGAAAGCTTTATAATGTTGTCTGGATGTGTTTTTAATTATGTCATTCTTTCATTTGTGTTATTCACAGAAACCACAATGAAAACATACAGAAAAAGTAAAACACCGTGATTAAATCACAAGTCTGGAGATCACATGACCAATGTATGTTATCAGGAGTCACATGTTTTAATCTGGCGTCACGCAGTCACTGTGCGGATTCTGTAGGAGTCAGGAGTTACGAGATGATAAATGAACCATTGCTTTGATGTCCGTCATTCATGGCTGCTTCTATTGGATGTGTCACCTGACCAGGGTCAGAGGACATACATGCAGCCGGTGAATTGAAAGTGGCTTATGATAGACTGTGACTGTACATGGGTGCAGGAAATTTCTTCTGACATTAGTGCATAGATGAAGAATGTTTGGGTTTACTTTGTATCAGACAGTGAACAAAAATTATGACACTTAATAGTAAGTTTGTAAAAATTATTAACTTTTGAAGGGGATTCACTTGTGGTTTTCAGTGGGATAGTCATCTATGAAGATGAAGTAAGAGAGATGGATGATTGACACCAACCAATTGTTGTAATGTTATGTTTGTCATGTGTCGCCTGTGTTTTACAGTATTTTAACTGACATTTTTCATGAACATTGCTATTTTATAATATGAGGAAGTGTTTTACAAATACCACTAAAATGACACATTTCTCAAAATAATAGTGAGAAACAGCAGTGACCACAGTAAATATGTACCAAAAAATTAATTGATGGCGGGTCCGTCATATAATTTAGCATTTCTTTACAATAATCCGTATTGAGTGAAAATATCTGATTTTAGTATTTGTGTTTTCCTTTCTAATAGGAAGTATCAATGTTCAATGAAAACAAATAAATGAATCAAAATTGCCAGTAAAACAGTGGGTTGTCTTACCATTAATCATTTAAACACAGGTGTCTTGCCTTTTGTACAGTATTAGTGAGTGTTTTGGTTTTGGTTCATATCTGTCGGTCCCAGCCAATTTTGTTCACCACAAGGAATATTTTATCTGTCATGTTTATTGTGAGGTGAACAGCCGTTTATCAGAATATATTGTATGTATGTGTTTTGCTTACTGCTTCAATTTAGCAAATGTAACGATCCATTTTGTGTGGTAAATATTTGGTTTTAAAATTTGAAAATATAAATGTTATTCTTTGTAATAAGGGGCGGTACAACATCGGTAATTTTGGAAAACTGTGTGTGCTTACATTCTTTGATTCAGCCATTCCAACACATTCAACAACCATTCTGTGAAGTTGAGCTCAATGTGGAGTTTAAGTCATGAGAAAAGTGTGAAAAACTATTCACAATGGTAAGAGCAAACAAGTTTCAAAATAGCAATTAGGTGTTCATGTGACAGGCGTAATTTAGACCATATCATGTAGTTTTATCAATGATGACATCATGGTGATGTCATCAGATATTGAATTACACAACAAAATTTTTTTTTTTGAGGAGGGATGTTTTCTCTGAAATGGAGAGCACTTTAAACAAGATGATTGTATCTTGCAATTTCTCATCAAGTTATCTTTTGAATATGCTCGGATAATAATTTTGTAATCGGGGAATCACTGATGTTTGTACCTTCTCTTTAAAGCGGACTCAACAAAGAGCCTGTCAGTAGTGTATTTCCTCATTTTAGAGAGGTTATGTCGCCATTGTCTCAATTCAGAAAAAGCAAGGTCCACTGAGGCTTCAAATGGCTCCTCTAATATTTGGTGTTATTTACACCCCAAAAAGTGGGTGATTTTGCCCAATGAGGATGACATCAGGAGGTAATTTTAAGCGTGAAGACCTTTTGTTTTCCCCCAGTGGATCTCAGGTTTTGAATCCCGCCAAATAGGGGGAAAAACGTATCTGAAAAGGTAAAATTCTTAAACAAATTTACACATGGAATTTACACTAATGTGCTTTGTTTTTAAGTAGCAAGTCTCTCCATTAAGACAAGTGGAGGTCGGGTTAAAAGAGTCTAGCACGGACTCAAGTTCTGGTGTTGCAGCAGAATGTGGTTCAAATCCCGTCGTGACACTTGTGTCCTTGAGCAAGACACTTAACCATAATTGCTTCTCCACCAGGGGTTAATGGGACCGTGAGGGCAGAGTTGGTTGATTAGCCCATATGCGCTGTAATGGCAGAAATTTGAGCTGTATACTCCCAGGAGCGGGAGATGGTTTCAGGAATGATTTATGAGCCTTATGCGCCTTGAGCACCACTCAGTTGTGGATACGGCTATTAAGTCCAATAATTATTATATTGTTAATATATATTTCGAAATAACAGTTTTTAAAACCCTTCATGACGCAAGGGTCAAAATGTTGATATATCCCCAAGGAAATCTAGTACACTTAAAGTCAAACACTGTCAAACCTTACGTAGTAAGTACTTTTACAGGTAAAAAATGAGTCAACTGTTTTGACAGGTAAAAGATTATCTTGTATTGTTGAGGGTGGTCAAAATGACAGAAAAACCAGTAAAAATGCCTTTGTGCAAATTTGTGTTAATAGTCAAAACAGTCAGTTGACTGATTTTGACCACTCTACTACTTGTCAAAAAAAGTTCAGCTTACAGTAGGAGGGTTCTAAGGAGATAAATGCTCGACCAGTAAGAACGGCTAGCAGGCTGACCGGTAAATCTGACCACTGATGACCAGCTCAAATCCTTGTGTTCATGTAATTGTAAATGTTGTCATTTGCTGTCTGTAATATTCTCATTTATGTTGCATTTTGTCATGCAGTGGCCATGTTTTAATGTTACAGTTCAGTTGTTTTGTTTTTACATAAATGTACAAGACCCATGGGCCATCCTATTACTAAAATAGTCTGGGACTCTGCTTAATTATAGTTTTTGCCATGGCTTCAATAAGGGAACTAGAGAAAGATGGCTGCCTGTTGACAGTAGAGATAGAAAACCATTCAGATGTTAATTTTAAACAGTAAAGACTTAAAATAATGTTACAGACAAAACCACAAATGGAATCACATTTGACTTTAATTGGACATCCTTTTTATAATTATGATGAATAAACAAGTTCATATTTACATAAAACTTTATTTTAATATAAGATACGTACATACAGAATGTAATTTTTCATGGCCTTTAATAAATGGGTGCTTTAAATTATTGATATGGTGATAAAGTACAGACTTCTTCCAAAATATCACAGCTGACGCGGCATACATGCTGGTTAGCTTAATGATGTGTTCAGTTTAATAGCATAAAAATGGGCTTCATGATATGGCGCACTCAAACTGGTGCATTACATATTACCCCTGCTCATCAGGCGAAATCATTCCCGAAAACCATCTCAGCTCCCTGGGGAGTATACAGCTCAAATGCTGCCATTTCGGCAATCAAACACAACAACCAATCTGCCCTCACAGGTATACCCCTTTACCCCTGGGTGGGGAGAAGAATATGGTAAAGTGTCTAATTGCTCAAGGACACAAGTACCCGGGCACGGTTGATTAACCATTCTAATGACTCGGCCATCAGAACACAAATCCGATGCATTAACCGCTTGACCATGGCACTCCATAAAACTATACAATAACGTACATGTACTGGGAAATGGGCCAGTAATTGCCAGTTCAACTGTAAGCAACGTATGTGTGCGTATATTTTCCAAATAAGCAATGGGCAGTGGTTGTGATCTATTGGATGTAGGACAGAATAGCACTGGCAAGCTTGTCAAATGCATTTTTCATTTCAGAGATTCCATATATTAATTGCAGTGTCCATATTTCATTCTTAATAGCCATTTTAATGTGTTAATGCATAATGGCCAAACAAAATAAGTATCCAGTTTCTGTCACTTAAAACATCGGATAAGACCGTGAGTTGGGAATTTGTAGCTTTTTTATCTATGAAACAATGTCCAATTGCAGGCAAAATTACTGGGTCAATTGAATTTGCCATGCTGTGTTTTAAAGAACTTGTTCCCTTTTACATTTGCCGTTTTTGAGGCCTCTTAGCCACCATACTTTGTATGGGAAATTTGGTCTGGGTTTAAAATTCATACATTTAAAACAACTTAC
>CM055819.1:24316745-24335212 GCA_029582265.1 Zoroaster sp. YZ-2022
ATATTTTTTGGGCCATCAAAACGTTTGGGGAATTTATTTATATATTGGTGTCCCCCATTCTAAAAACGTCCCTCGATGCAAAACCTATCGACGCCAGTGGATGGTGAAATGTTGGGTTGATTATTGTTCTAGTTTCCCCAGTTGGCCTGTACTCCAATATTGTGGATCCGCCTCTGTGCTCTGAAGTAGCCGCAGCGCATAGGGGGAACGCCTTAATAAGGGGACGTGACACGAATTTGTTTTTTACTCTGGACGCATGGATCTCACGGTGGTGCGTTGGCCCTATCTTTATTTTTAGTGTTGCAAGAAAAACGGTTCCCTACTCAGTAGTCAGGATAGTCCTATATTAATTTTTTTTAATTTTATATAAATCGTTAGCCATCAAACTCCACTCTCAAGGGTGAAGGGGCCATGTCCCTCAACTTCCCCACAGATCGACGCAAATGATAATGGTAGTATTACAGAATTTGCTCCATTAAAATATAAATGTTTAAGGAAAAACAGTTACTATTTATTTTGTAATGTAAACTTAGTGTCACAGAAGTCATTTTATTTAATTTCCCGCCGCGTACCGTACCTCTCTACTCACACCCCTACGCGTGTGAATGGTTCAATCATAATGTTTTCAACCATTCAGTGTTAGCCTAATTCCCGCGAGTTCTAGGTGGACCAATAAGATGCCTAGGTTTTAATGCTTGGTGAGTAAAGGGATGTTGGGTAATATTCTAATAATCGTCTGTATTTTCCTTATAGTAATTGTCAGTATTGTACAACATTCGGTTTGCAGGAGCACTGTGGCGCTCCATGTCTGGAGGATTACTGGCGCCCTCATTTTCAGCCTCTTGCTGTATAGTGACTGGCACAAAGGGCACATGGACTGCCAAAAGTGCCATTAATCTACAACAACAACAACAACATACAACATTGCAGTCTGGTTCTGTTTAGAATGTGATGCAAAATTGAAACTCCCGTCAGAAAGCATCCAGTACATCTTTGGAAGAGGAAGTGCCGAAGACTGCCGACAGCAGACTGAACCCAATTTATGTTGATATCTGCCACAAAATTGCAGTTTTCTACAAGTCGGTAATTGGTCCTATCTGTGCTGAAAACCAAAGAACTTCGAGCCGAAAAGCAGTCTTGGTCAACAGAACAACCGTAAGTGTTAATTAATAATAAAAAAAGGAGGTTCATTTGACTCTCGAGGCATCGTGCACATTTTTCATATTGCAATTTAGAATACGAGATGAAGAGCTATTTGAAATCACACGACTCGAACTTAAGTTAAATTTATTCACGATCAATACGAAATAGAGGCTGTAATTCTCACGACCACACACTGTAACATACATGCTGCATGCACCAGCGAAAAGTCCCAATAACTTGATAGTTCCAAAGAAAAGTTCATTCCTGACATAAGGCCAAAAGCCTACAGTTTCCGCATGGTCTCTGTGCGCGTACCCTCTTTTTTGTGTGCTATGAAACGATTTGCTGGATCGATTGGAATTCTGCCGTGCTGTGCTTTAAACGACTTTTTCACATAGGGGTATGACGTTTGCCCGATTAGTGAGGCCTCTCTTGGCCACCATACTTTGTATATGGGAAATTTGGTCCCCTGCGTATAAAATGTATCACATATATATTTCCCGTTGGCCAAAAAAGGTTAAGAATGGCGTTTCCGACCGCAAATTTTTAAGTTTTTTTTTTTTTAAATTGCAACCACTAACCAGCTAAAAATGATTCTATCGATTTGGGGGGGGGGGGGGTACAGAAACTGAAAACTAAATTCCACTTTTAATGGTTTTCGGACTTAATTTTCTTTCTGAAAATATTGTAATAAGCCGACCAGAAACCAGAGGTATAAACGTTTGCACGATTTGTGAAGACAATCTTATCCACCATAATTTGTATATGGGAAATTTGGTCCCCGCGTATAGATGCATCACGTATTAACCTGTTGGCCAAAAAAAGGTAGAATGTCGTATCTGACCGCCACATTTTCTCATTCAATTATTTTTTTTATAAAACCAATAAAGTAATCTTACCTATCCAGGAAGGTGGAGAACATATGGATGATGATGGACATATACTTCAAATTATTCCAGGATATTTATTTCACGAAAAATCGGGCATTGTTGGTAGACGATGACTTCCTCGTCAGTCAGATCTTGTTAACTCCCCAATTAGTGACGAACAGTCATTGTACATGGATAGTGGCAACTATACTACTCAAAGTAATTTAGGGAACACCGGATTTTTTAACATCAAATAGGTTTGAAATGTTCCATGAACTGGGATTTTCATTTGCAACCCCCTCTCTTTCAGTAGTCATGTCATGTCTACTCACTACATGCATCCTTTATCATCCGTTTCATTGTGCAGTTGTTTCTCTGAAATAAATGATCTTGCTTTAACTGAGATTATTCCGAGTAGTATATAATAGGGACCCTTCTATTTTCTGAAAGTTGATTTTAAAGATAGTTTTCGCTTTCTGTACCCCCAAAAAATTGACAATCATTTTTTAATTGGTTAGTGGGTGCAAAAAAATCCCAAAAAACCCTTAAAAAGTGGTGGTTGGATACAACATTCTTTCCTAAAAAAACACACGAACCGATTTTGAAACCGAACTTAAAAGAAGTTCAAAAAAGGAAGGCGTAATGGGCATTGCACCAATTTTTGAAGCCGACGACTATTTCCATTACTTAAAATTAAATGACATTTGAAAGCGAGGGTTGCACCTGTAAACGGACAAAATTAGACAGGTTACTATAATGAGCATGTACACAACCTTGTGTATTCAGGGAATAAGACATAAGATGGCCACCGTGAATGTTCTTTGCAGTATTGGACAGTCTTGCATAAACTGATGGAATTGTTTGTATGAAAAAATTGTTTATTCAATTTATGAGACATAACGCTGTTTAGGTTTTGGCTCATACTTTGTTATATAAGATGGCTGACCGTTAAGGATGACAACCCTTCTCCCCCTTGAGACGAGACTACTCCTTGTGTGTAAACTATGATGGAGCCTATTCGTTGAACGTCCGGACCATACTGTCCGCAAACTGATTTGGGCCCATTACATCCGCGGGTGCCTCAGTTGTATATGCTGATGAACAGCATAACAGTTTGTTTTAGATAAGAATTGGCCGTTTCAAACTGCTTTTAACAACCATACCAAATCCGTTAAAATGGATTTGAATTCTGAAATTACAGATTTGTAATTTATTCTTCAGGGGCATCAATGGGCTTCGTACTTTCAGTGCAAAAACTGGTATGTTAAATAGTACACCAGTGGTGCTCATATGAAGCACAATAATTCAGACACTTTATTAAATCTATTTTGCAGTAGAGAGCTGTGACATGAAATTGTTCTAAGTAATTGGTTGTAACTTCTCCAACGTTACGGCCCACGGACGTAATTGTCCGAAACAAACGTCGATGACAAAGCAGTGTTATGAACCCGTCAATACAGTAACGAAGTGAACTTTATACAAATTATTGGGCTTGAACTATAGACATTTTTGTACGTAAAGCATTATGTAAAAGTTCTAAGAATGTAATGAATGATTTCAAAGTACAATTATCTGTGTGACGTTTATAATTAATTGATACTTGGAATACTAATGTAAGAAATCAAAGAAATTGGATTCCTCATTAATATATACATTTAAAGACAAAATAGGCCTACTGATCCAACAGTTCTGTGTGTTTGGTATTATTCAATTAATAAATTACCGGTAATGTTAGGACTATGCAGGGTCACCATTATTCCAAGTCAAATAGAGGGAATAATGATTTGAACAATATTGCTTACTTTTTACGACCACAGTGGAAGATAGCTTTGGAATTAACTTTGTGTTAGGCCTGCTCTTGCAAAGTCTACTGATAAAAAAATTCTTAGTACTGATCAATAAAGGTTCATTTAATAAGTTGACAAATTTGATTCGGTTTAAATATATATTTGTATTAAACATTGTTTGTATGATTTATTTCTGTTGATAAAACGCTGCCTGTGAATGAGACCATGAACTTTATTTCGCACACTTTCTAAAATGATTTCATGTCATTATTATAAGAACGCTACAAATACAACAAGCTTAGACAATATTTAAAGAGGCACTCTAAGGTCAAATTCAGTCCAACATATCATTTGATACCCTTTCAGAGCAATATTTGAAACATGACGTCACTATTTTCTTACGGTAAATGAGTGTAACATTCCATACAGGAATTTTTTGTTTGTCAAAAAGTCAATTTCAATGCCGATTTGATCAAATATTGTGGAGATTCAGGAATGAACTGCAAATTCACCGTACAAAAATGTAGAGATCCATTTATTTGAAATGTGACGTTACTGTTATAGACTAATTTTTCACACTTTAATAAGGACTCTGGTTATTGGAAAATCACAACACTAAATTTGACCTTGGAGCCCCTCTTTAACAGTCGAATACAATGCTTGATCAAGACTGTTGTGATGCATAAATAAAGTTACAAATCTTTGGTTAATATACATGATTATTATAAACCTGTATCAAAACGAATATATTTTAATGTATATTATTACAAGCAATGCTACTTTCATAGTGGGGCAAATATTAAATTCATTGACATTAGGTCGCAGAAGCATTATTTTTATATAAGAAGCTATTGATGTATGCAGGGTGAGTTTTTGATTGGATTACTTGACTCTAACTCCCTAGCTAAGAACCTTCCTCAGTCTACCAAACTCAATGCACAACCAACCCCATGCAAAAAGTATCCCTGTCTTGGCTTTACAGTACAGAGTCCATCAAACCCTGATAACTACTGAAAAACATAGACATTCTCGGATATTTCAGTATTGATTTTTTGTATTTTATTTTCTTGAAGTGCTATGAGAATGTACCTGAAACCAACCCCCCCCCCCTTTTTGGCTAGGGGTATGGTCTATAGGATCATCCCCCGGAATTATTCATGTGATTTAACAATTATAACAAGTCAATAATTTGTGGGGGAAAAATGTGACAAATTTGGTTTGTATGATTGTTGTCTATTAGTGTGTCATCTTTATTATATCCCCCTACTTGTCATTATTTATTTCCTGTAATGGGTTCCATAAACGTTTAAATTGTATAAATCTGGACCTTTTTGAAAACGTGCATATTTGTTTGTATTTTCTTTGGAATGATACCAAATTTGAGTAATTTTGCAACCAGATATTTTACCCATGTTGTTCCTTCAAAGAAAACTGTTAAAACTGAGCCAAAAAGATAAAACTTTACCAGTATATTTCCTTTGGGAATGATAAAAGATCATATTCAGATGAATAGATTAACATTGTAGACAGGAATTTAGTTAATGTCCATCTCCTTCAAGAATAAAAGACCAAACTTCATTATAAATATTTAATTTGTTTAAACTTTGTCCGAGTGAATTAACACCACCAAACAGACCACGAGGGTGGTACACACAATAATTATCATTCAACAATTTGGAAAATTGTAATGCTACACACGGCTTATGTTGGGTGTTCCATGTTCAACACACATCAGCTTTGAGGTAATCAAAATTATATAGCAATTATAAAATGACAATTAAATGCCTCCAATAATTTGAACTCTTTCCACAAAACTAAGGTTAGCATTTCAAGCAAATTATATACACTGAAATTCCATGAGCGTCGATCGGCAGATAACTTTGGGGAAGGCTATTTTTTGTTGGGGGCAGTATATAAAATGGCCCATAACTAAATTTACAAAATCAAATGTTATCCTATCCTGACTACCGAGGAGTAGGCTTCTGTTTTTCTTCCTACTCCAAAAATATTAAAGTGTTCAGAAAGCACCACAGAGCATTCTGAATTATGTGAGGCAGGCCCCTATGACGAAGATATGGGCTCGCACAGAGGTGAATCTATAATCTTGGTCAGACTTATTAGGGCACTGGAACACGAATTCACCACCACATTTTCCTGTCCATTTGAGTAGATCAGTTTAATATTATTAGGGGACATGCATTTACCACTTTTTAGAGTGAGGGGGAATGACAGTAGATCAATAATTTATTATTTTAATGGCTCATACAAAATCATGCCCAAAATAATTAAAGAGGGTATATCGAGACTGCTGTATAAGTAATGTACATGTAAATAATACAATGGGCTCATTATAATGGAATCTGATGTGGGATATTATTTTCAGTCACTGGGTTCATCCAAAACTTAGCTTAGGGATTCAATGTCAAGCTACAAGCCTGCTCTGATCATGATGATATACCCCCTTTCAGTATGCTTACCCTGAATCCTCAGGATTATTCTACAGTTTTTCTTGCAATCCCATAAAAAGTAAAAGAAGTCTTCATAAAGCACTTATATCGCTTAGCATCAGTAGCCAGAGAATACTTCACAAACTTCAAAACTCTCATATTGCATAAGAGAGCACCTGCAACCAACACATTTCCAGGGCTCTTAAGCAGCGGTGGCGCTAATGCCCCCGGTTACTTTCTTTGTGCCCCCAAGTTAAGTCAATGCTTTTTCAGCAGTACAAAATTACATTAAAGATTAATGTTTGCCCCCCCTTTACATTTAAGCTTCCCCCTCTTGCCCCCAGTTTAACAGGTCTGGGGCCGCCGCTGCTCTTAAGTGGGCCCTGGAGCTCGGTTCAGAAAAATAAATAAAATGACTTGTACATGTGGCTCAGTCATAGAGATTCAATAGTTGAATTTCTATGAATGAGTCTTTAACTGGTAGGATAAGACTCCAACCTCAGGTGGGCAAGTTATCATTTACTCTGTCTCTAATTGGGGTAATCTGGGAAGGTCTGGAACCGAGGAACAACACCAAGGAGCAGGATGTGATGGGAATACTTCTTGCTCTGATGGAAGTGCTGTACAGGCAATCCAGAATACCAAGGGTTCCAATGTAGTTGCTGAATCTACATCAAAAAGAAAACATAGAAAGTATTCCTGTCAGTGATTTTCAGTTTGGTTTACAGTAACACCATGTGGTTTAAATCTCAACTATCACTAAGTGAATTTGTGGTTCTGATATAGGTTGTATAGATCTTCTTTACATTTCCTCAGGAGATTGTGATGGACATTGCATATTTTCCATTCATTCTCAACCATCCATGGAACCTTAAAAGGAAGGTTAAACCTATTGGCAATCACTGGATTTATTTTTAAAAATCAACTAATTGTAATAAAATAAACTGACTTGGTGTGATGTTGGTACACTTATCAATAAAGGAGCTTTCTTGTTAGAATTGTTAGGTTGAATTTACAAAAAGAAGACATCAAGCAACTTTTTGTAAAACATGAAAACATAAAAACATGTAACAGTTTCAAAGTTTTAAGGCTCTGCATGGTGGAGTAACAGTTTGATGTCACTTTCTCATAAATAAGAGCACCTTTTGTGATTAAACTTTCACAGGTGACTTTGGTGATATATTTATTAGATGATATATTACTTGAAAACTAAAGAGGTTAAAGGGGTAGTATCATTACCATCAGAACAGACTTTCAACAGGGCATGGAACCAGAGTCCTAGTTTAAAACGAACACAGTGACTGAAAAATGCTGGGCCCATTTATGGGCCCACTAATGGTAATATGACCTTATCATGTGGGTATTATTTTCAGTCGCTGATTTAATCTAAAACTAGCACTCAGATTCCATGCCCTGTTGAATGTGATATTGTCCCTTTAACAGTTAAAAATCTGAGGAGCAGCATCCAGGAAAACTGAAATTTCAGACCCAATGATCAAAAAGATTTGAGACCCAAATCATAGATTGTTTATTCCAGGTCAAAATAGTTTCCAATTCAATATACAAAGAGATGGGGACATGTAGTCAAAATTGGAATTAATGAGATATTAAAGGGAACATGTTTGATCAAAGGTTACAGATGCATGTTACATGAGAGACTGGCTGAACAGAAATACCTCAAACGAAATACACACAGACTGCACCAGCAGATTGGTCAACCTGCCAAGTTACAGTTCCCTACGACAAGTATCTTATGAGTTAACTATTTTGCGACACATTCCCACGCCACGACCGATCAGATATTTGTCCCCCAGAATTGATAGGGGTCAAATGGTGGGTTTCCACTCTAAAAACATCATGCGTTATGAATGTGGGTGCATTTTGGGGTGAAAAAATTTTGTGAAAATTTTGGAACCAATTTTGGAAAATTCTGCACTAGCCGGTACGGTCAAAAATTCTGATTTTGGGCCCAAATCAGGTTTGTTTTTTTTCGTCTAGGAATCGCCTCAAATTCGATATGTAAATGAAATGGGGTCTGACGTCAAAATTGGTTTAGGGAACGGGTCTCGGCAGCCACTATCTGAGGAACTGAGGGCAAATTTTTTACACATTTGGCACAAAGTTTACAAAAGTAGCTTTTATGGGAGAATGGCAACACAGAAATGGCTCATACTTCACACAGACGGGCTACACTCACAGTTGGATCACATTGCCGAGTTACAGGACCCTACGACTAGTATCTTATGAGTAATGCACAAATAACTATTTAGCAACACTAGCCCGAATCACGACCGATCAAAATGACAGATTTCAGGGACCCCCTCCCACTCAGAGCCCATCAGGCTCAAACGGTGGGTTCCCACCAAAGAAAAATCATGCATAATAGGTGTGGGGACAATATTGTTGATTTTGAGGAGGAAAAAAAATTAGGAGATTTCGGACCCAATTTTGGAAAATTTTGCCCTAGCCGGTATGGTCAAAAATTCTGATTTTGGGCCCAAATTAGTTTTTTTTTTATCGTCTCGGAATTGCCTCAAATTCGATATGTAAATGAAATGGGGTCTGATGGTCAAAATTGGTTTAGGGAACGGGTCTCGGCGGCCACTATCTGAGGAACTGAGGGCAAATTTTTGAAAGGACTTTTCTGGTCAAGTAATTTTGAATTTTTTACACATTTGGCACAAAGTTTACAAAAGTACAGTAGCTTTTATGGGAGAATGGCAACACAGAAATGGATCATACTTCACACAGACGGGCTACACTCACAGATGGATCAGATTGCCGAGTTACAGGTCCCTACGACTAGTATCTTAGGAGTAATGCGCAAATAACTATTAAGGAACACTCGCCCGAATCACGACCGATCAAAATGACAGATTTCAGGGACCCCCCCCTCTCCCAGCGAGAGTCCATCGGGCTGAAACGGTGGGTTTCCACCAAAGAAAAATCATGCATAATGGGTGTGGGGACAATATTTTTGATTTTGGAGAGAGAAAAAAATTCGAGATTTCAGACCCAATTTTGGAAAAAATTGCCCTAGCCGGTATGGTCAAAAATTCTGATTTTGGGCACAAAATAGGTTTGTTTTTTTTCGTCTCGGAATCGCCTCAAATTCGATATGTAAATGGAATGGGGTCTCACGGTCAAAATTGGTTTAGGGAACGGGTCTCGGCGGCCACTATCTGAGGAACTGAGGGCAAATTTTTGAAAGGACTTTTCTGCTCAATTAATTTGGATTTTTTTTACACATTTTGCACAAAGTTTACAAAAGTAGCTTTTATGGGAGAATGGCAAAAACGAAATCACTGAAACTTCACACAGACGGGCTACCCCCGCAGACGACACACATTGCCGAGTTACAGGTCCCTACGACTAGTATCTTAGGAGTAATGCGCAAATAACTATTTAGCGACACTCGCCCGAATCACGACCGATCAAAATGACAGATTTCAGGGACCCCCCCTCTCCCAGCGAGAGTCCATCGGGCTGAAACGGTGGGTTTCCACCAAAGAAAAATCATGCATAATGGGTGTGGGGACAATATTTTTGATTTTGGGGAGAAAAAACATTTCGAGATTTCAGACCCAATTTTGGAAAAATTTGCCCTAGCCGGTATGGTCAAAAATTCTGATTTTGGGCACAAAATAGGTTTGTTTTTTTTCGTCTCGGAATCGACTCAAATTCGATATGTAAATGGAATGGGGTCTCACGGTCAAAATTGGTTTAGGGAACGGGTCTCGGCGGCCACTATCTGAGGAACTGAGGGCAAATTTTTGAAAGGACTTTTCTGCTCAAGTAATTTGGATTTTTTTTACACATTTGGCACAAAGTTTACAAAAGTAGCTTTTATGGGAGAATGGCAAAAACGAAATCACTGAAACTTCACACAGACGGGCTACCCCCACAGACGGATCACATTGCCGAGTTACAGGTCCCTACGACTAGTATCTTAGGAGTAATGTAAATAACTATTTAGCGACACTCGCCTGAATCACGACCGATCAAAATGACAGATTTCAGGGACCCCCCCTCTCCCAGCGAGAGTCCATCGGGCTGAAACGGTAGGTTTCCACCAAAGAAAAATCATGCATAATGGGTGTGGGGACAATATTTTTGATTTTGGGGAGAAAAAAAATTTCGAGATTTCAGACCCAATTTTGGAAAAATTTGCCCTAGCCGGTATGGTCAAAAATTCTGATTTTGGGCACAAAATAGGTTTGTTTTTTTTCGTCTCGGAATCGACTCAAATTCGATATGTAAATGGAATGGGGTCTCACGGTCAAAATTGGTTTAGGGAACGGGTCTCGGCGGCCACTATCTGAGGAACTGAGGGCAAATTTTTGAAAGGACTTTTCTGCTCAAGTAATTTGGATTTTTTACACATTTGGCACAAAGTTTACAAAAGTAGCTTTTATGGGAGAATGGCAAAACGAAATCACTGAAACTTCACACAGACGGGCTACCCCGCAGACGGAAAACATTGCCTAGATACAGGTGCCTACGACTAGTATCTTAGAGTAATGCGCAAATAACTATTTAGCGACACTCGCCCGAATCACGACCGATCAAAATTACAGATTTCAGGGACCCCCCCTCTCCCAGCGAGAGTCCATCGGGCTGAAACGGTGGGTTTCCACCAAAGAAAAATCATGCATAATGGGTGTGGGACAATATTTTTGATTTTGGGGAGAAAAAAAAATTCGAGATTTCACACCCAATTTTGGAAAAATTTGCCCTAGCCGGTATGGTCAAAAATTCTGATTTTGGGCACAAAATAGGTTTGTTTTTTTTCGTCTAGGAATCGCACTCAAATTCGATATGTAACTGGAATGGGGTCTCACGGTCAAAATTGGTTTAGGAACGGTCTCGGCGGCCACTATCTGAGGAACTGAGGGCAAATTTTGAAAGGACTTTTCTGCTCAAGTAATTTGGATTTTTTACACATTTGGCACAAAGTTTACAAAAGTAGCTTTTATGGGAGAATGGCACAAACGAAAACACAGAAACTTCACACAGACGGGCTACCCCCGCAGACGGAACACATTGCCGAGTTACAGGTCCCTACGACTAGTATCTTAGGAGTAATGCGCAAATAACTATTTAGCGACACTCGCCCGAATCACGACCGATCAAAATGACAGATTTCAGGGAACCCCTCTCCCAGCGAGAGTCCATCGGGCTGAAACGGTGGGTTTCCACCAAAGAAAAATCATGCATAATGGGTGTGGGGACAATATTTTTGATTTTGGGGAGAACAAATTTTTCGAGATTTCAGACCCAATTTTGGAAAAATTTGCCCTAGCGGTTTGGGTCAAAATTTCTCATTTTGGCAACAAAAATAGTTTGTTTTTTTATAGTCTCGGAATCGACTCATATTCGATATGTATATGGAATGGGGTCTCACGGTCAAAATTGGTTTAGGAACGGGTCTCGGGCCACTATCTGAGGAACTAAGGGCAAATTTTTGAAAGGACTTTTCTGCTCAAGTAATTTGGATTTTTTTTACACATTTGGCACAAAGTTTACAAAAGTAGCTTTTATGGGAGAATGGCAAAAACGAAATCACTGAAACTTCACACAGACGGGCTACCCACGCAGATGGAACACATTGCCGAGTTACAGGTCCCTACGACTAGTATCTTAGGAGTAATGCGCAAATAACTACCGATCAAAATGACAGATTTCAGGGACCCCCCTCTCCCAGCGAGAGTCCATCGGGCTGAAACGGTGGGTTTCCACCAAAGAAAAATCATGCATAATGGGTGTGGGGACAATATTTTTGATTTTGGGGAGAAAAAAAATTCGAGATTTCAGAGCCAATTTTGGAAAAATTTGCCCTAGCCGGTATGGTCAAAAATTCTGATTTTGGGCACAAAATAGGTTTGTTTTTTTTCGTCTCGGAATCGACTCAAATTCGATATGTAAATGGAATGGGGTCTCACGGTCAAAATTGGTTTAGGGAACGGGTCTCGGCGGCCACTATCTGAGGAACTGAGGGCAAATTTTTGAAAGGACTTTTCTGCTCAAGTAATTTGGATTTTTTTTACACATTTGGCACAAAGTTTACAAAAGTAGCTTTTATGGGAGAATGGCAAAAACGAAATCACTGAAACTTCACACAGACGGGCTACCCACGCAGACGGAACACATTGCCGAGTTACAGGTCCCTACGACTAGTATCTTAGGAGTAATGCGCAAATAACTATTTAGCGACACTCGCCCGAATCACGACCGATCAAAATGACAGATTTCAGGGACCCCCCCCTCTCCCAGCGAGAGTCCATCGGGCTGAAACGGTGGGTTTCCACCAAAGAAAAATCATGCATAATGGGTGTGGGGACAATATTTTTGATTTTGGGGAGAAAAAAAATTTGAGATTTCAGACCCAATTTTGGAAAAATTTGCCCTAGCCGGTATGGTCAAAAATTCTGATTTTGGGCACAAAATAGGTTTTTTTTTTTTCGTCTCGGAATCGACTCAAATTCGATATGTAAATGGAATGGGGTCTCACGGTCAAAATTGGTTTAGGGAACGGGTCTCGGCGGCCACTATCTGAGGAACTGAGGGCAAATGTTTGAAAGGACTTTTCTGCTCAAGTAATTTGGATTTTTTTTACACATTTGGCACAAAGTTTACAAAAGTAGCTTTTATGGGAGAATGGCAAAAACGAAATCACTGAAACTTCACACAGACGGGCTACCCCTGCAGACGGAACACATTGCCGAGTTACAGGTCCCTACGACTAGTATCTTAGGAGTAATGCGCAAATAACTATTTAGCGACACTCGCCCGAATCACGACCGATCAAAATGACAGATTTCAGGGACCCCCCTCTCCCAGCGAGAGTCCATCGGGCTGAAACGGTGGGTTTCCACCAAAGAAAAATCATGCATAATGGGTGTGGGGACAATATTTTTGATTTTGGGGAGAGAAAAAAATTTGAGATTTCAGACCCAATTTTGGAAAAAATTGCCCTAGCCTGTATGGTCAAAAATTCTGATTTTGGGCACAAAATAGTTTTTTTTTTTTTCGTCTCGGAATCGACTCAAATTCGATATGTAAATGGAATGGGGTCTCACGGTCAAAATTGGTTTAGGGAACGGGTCTCGGTGGCCACTATCTGAGGAACTGAGGGCAAATTTTGAAAGGACTTTTCTGCTCAAGTAATTTGGATTTTTTCACATTTGGCACAAAGTTTACAAAAGTAGCTTTTATGGGAGAATGGCAAAAACGAAATCACTGAAACTTCACACAGACGGGCTACCCCCGCAGACGGAACACATTGCCGAGTTACATGTCCCTACGACTAGTATCTTAGGAGTAATGCGCAAATAACTATTTAGCGACACTCGCCCGAATCACGACCGATCAAAATGACAGATTTCAGGGACTCCCAGCGAGAGTCCATCGGGCTGAAACGGTGGGTTTCCACCAAAGAAAAATCATGCATAATGGGTGTGGGGACAATATTTTTGATTTTGGGGAGAAAATTTTTTTCGAGATTTCAGACCCAATTTTGGAAAAATTTGCCCTAGCCGGTATGGTCAAAAAATTCTGATTTTGGGCACAAAATAGGTTTGTTTTTTTTCGTCTCAGGAATCGACTCAAATTCGATATGTAAATGGAATGGGGTCTCACGGTCAAAATTGGTTTAGGGAACGGGTCTCGCGGCCACTATCTGAGGAACTGAGGGCAAATTTTTGAAAGGACTTTTCTGCTCAAGTAATTTGGATTTTTTACACATTTGGCACAAAGTTTACAAAAGTAGCTTTTATGGGAGAATGGCAAAACGAAATCACTGAAACTTCACACAGACGCGCAGACGGAACACATTGCCGAGTTACAGGTCCCTACGACTAGTATCTTAGGAGTAATGCAAATAACTATTTAGAGACACTCTCCCTAATCAAGACCGATCAAAATGACTGATTTCAGGGACCCCCTCTCCCAGCGAGAGTCCATCGGGCTGAAACGGTGGGGTTTCACCAAAGAAAATCATGCATAATGGGTGTGGGGACAATATTTTTCATTTTGGGCAGAAAAAAATTTGAGATTTCAGAGCCAATTTTGGAAAAATTTGCCCTAGCCGTATGGTCAAAATTCTGATTTTGGGCACAAAATAGGTTTGTTTTTTTCGTCTCGAATCGACTCAAATTCGATATGTAAATGGAATGGGGTCTCACGGTCAAAATTGGTTTAGGAACGGGTCTCGGCCACTATCTGAGGAACTGAGGGCAAATTTTTGAAAGGACTTTTCTGCTCAAGTAATTTGGATTTTTTTACACATTTGGCACAAAGTTTACAAAAGTAGCTTTTATGGGAGAATGGCAAAAACGAAATCACTGAAACTTCACACAGACGGGCTACCCCCGCAGACGGAACACATTGCCGAGTTACAGGTCCCTACGACTAGTATCTTAGGAGTAATGTCAAATAACTATTTAGCGACACTCGCCGAATCACGACCGATCAAAATGACAGATTTCAGGGACCCCGGCTCTCCCTTCGAGAGTCCATGGGTCTGAATCGGTGGGTTTCACCAAAGAAAAATCATGCATAATGGGTGTGGGGACAATATTTTTGATTTTGGGGAGAAAAAAAAATTCGAGATTTCAGAGCCAATTTTGGAAAAATTTGCCCTAGCCGGTATGGTCAAAAATTCTGATTTTGGGCACAAAATAGGTTTGTTTTTTTCGTCTCGGAATCGACTCAAATTCGATATGTAAATGGAATGGGGTCTCACGGTCAAAATTGGTTTTTTGAACGGGTCTCGGCGGCCACTATCTGAGGAACTGAGGGCAAATTTTTGAAAGGACTTTTCTGCTCAAGTAATTTGGATTTTTTTTACACATTTGGCACAAAGTTTACAAAAGTAGCGTTTATGGGAGAATGGCAAAAACGAAATCACTGAAACTTCACACAGACGGGCTACCCACGCAGACGGAACACATTGCCGAGAGTTACAGGTCCCTACGACTAGTATCTTAGGAGTAATGCGCAAATAACTATTTAGCGACACTCGCCCGAATCACGACCGATCAAAATGACAGATTTCAGGGACCCCCCCCCCTTCTCCCAGCGAGAGTCCATCGGGCTGAAACGGTGGGGTTACACCCAACAAAAATGATGCATAATGGGTGTGGGGACAATATTTTTGATTTTGGGGAGAGAAAAAATAAACGAGATTTCAGACCCAATTTTGGAAAAATTTGCCCTAGCCGGTATGGTCAAAAATTCTGATTTTGGGCACAAAATAGGTTTTTTTTTTTTCGTCTAGGAATCGACTCAAATTCGATATGTAAATGGAATGGGGTCTCACGGTCAAAATTGGTTTAGGGAACGGGTCTCGGCGGCCACTATCTGAGGAACTGAGGGCAAATTTTTGAAAGGACTTTTCTGCTCAAGTAATTTGGATTTTTTTACACATTTGGCACAAAGTTTACAAAAGTAGCTTTTATGGGAGAATGGCAAAAACGAAATCACTGAAACTTCACACAGACGGGCTACCCGACGGAACACATTGCCGAGTTACAGGTCCCTACGACTAGTATCTTAGGAGTAATGCGCAAATAACTATTTAGCGACACTACTCGAATCACGACCGATCAAATGACAGATTTCAGGGACCCCCCTCTCCCAGCGAGAGTCCATCGGGCTGAAACGGTGGGTTTCCACCAAAGAAAAATCATGCATAATGGGTGGGGACAATATTTTTGATTTTGGGGAGAAAAAAAAAATTCGAGATTTCAGAGCCAATTTTGGAAAAATTTGCCCTAGCCGTATGGTCAAAATTCTGATTTTGGGCACAAAATAGGTTTGTTTTTTCGTCTCGGAATCGACTCAAATTCGATATGTAAATGGAATGGGGTCTCACGGTCAAAATTGGTTTTAGGAACGGGTCTCGCGCCACTATCTGAGGAACTGAGGGCAAATTTTTGAAAGGACTTTTCTGCTCAAGTAATTTGATTTTTTTACACATTTGGCACAAAGTTTACAAAAGTAGCTTTTATGGGAGAATGGCAAAACGAAATCACTGAAACTTCACACAGACGGCTACCCCGCAGACGGAACACATTGCCGAGTTACAGGTCCCTACGACTAGTATCTTAGGAGTAATGTGCAAATAACTATTTAGCGACACTCGCCCGAATCACGACCGATCAAAATGACAGATTTCAGGGACCCCCCCTCTCCCAGCGAGAGTCCATCGGGCTGAAACGGTGGGTTTCCACCAAAGAAAATCGAGATTTCAGAGCCAATTTTGGAAAAATTTGCCCTAGCCGGTATGGTCAAAAATTCTGATTTTGGGCACAAAATAGGTTTGTTTTTTTCGTCTCGGAATCGACTCAAATTCGATATGTAAATGGAATGGGGTCTCACGGTCAAAATTGGTTTAGGGAATGGGTCTCGCGGTCACTATCTGAGGAACTGAGGGCAAATTTTGAAAGGACTTTTTCTGCTCAAGTAATTTGGATTTTTTACACATTTGGCACAAAGTTTACAAAAGTAGCTTTTATGGGAGAATGGCAAAACGAAATCACTGAAACTTCACACAGACGGGCTACCCCGCAGACGGATCACATTGCCGAGTTACAGGTCCCTACGACTAGTATCTTAGGAGTAATGCAAATAACTATTTAGCGACACTCGCCCGAATCACGACCGATCAAAATGACAGATTTCAGGGACCCCCTCTCCCAGCGAGAGTCCATCGGGCTGAAACGGTGGGTTTCCACCAAAGAAAAATCATGCATAATGGGTGTGGGGACAATATTTTGATTTTGGGAGAAAAAAATTGAGATTTCAGAGCCAATTGGAAAAATTTGCCTCTAGCCGGTATGGTCAAAATTCTGATTTTGGGGCACAAAATAGGTTTGTTTTTTTCGTCCCGGAATCGACCTCAAATTGATATGTAAATGGAATGGGGTCTCACGGTCAAAATTGGTTTAGGAACGGGTCTCCGGCCACTATCTGAGGAACTGAGGGCAAATTTTGAAAGGACTTTTCTGCTCAAGTAATTTGGATTTTTTACATTTGGCACAAAGATTACAAAAGTAGCTTTAATCGGAGAATGGCAAAAACGAAATCACTGAAACTAGACACAGACGGGATACCCCCGCAGACGGATCACATTGCCGAGTTACAGGTCCCTACGACTAGTATCTTAGAAGTAATGCGCAAATAACTATTTAGCGACACTCGCCCGAATCACGACCGATCAAAATGACAGATTTCAGGGACCCCCCCTCTCCCAGCGAGAGTCCATCGGGCTGAAACGGTGGGTTTCCACCAAAGAAAAATCATGCATAATGGGTGTGTGTGGACAATATTTTTGATTTTGGGGAGAGAAAAAAATTCGAGATTTCAGACCCAATTTTGGAAAAATTTGCCCTAGCCGGTATGGTCAAAAATTCTGATTTTGGGCACAAAATAGGTTTGTTTTTTTTCGTCTGAGAATCGCCTCAAATTCGATATGTAAATGGAATGGGGTCTCACGGTCAAAATTGGTTTAGGGAACGGGTCTCGGCGGCCACTATCTGAGGAACTGAGGGCAAATTTTTGAAAGGACTTTTCTGCTCAAGTAATTTGGATTTTTTTTACACATTTGGCACAAAGTTTACAAAAGTAGCTTTTATGGGAGAATGGCAAAAACGAAATCACTGAAACTTCACACAGACGGGCTACCCCCGCAGACGGATCACATTGCCGAGTTACAGGTCCCTACGACTAGTATCTTAGAAGTAATGCGCAAATAACTATTTAGCGGACACTCGCCCAATCACGACCGATCAAAATGACAGATTTCAGACTGGCTTTACAGATGTTTGTCTCAGAATCTTTTGTGTAATTTTTGGGAACAATATTTTGACTATGGAGAATTTTAGTTGAAAAGAGAAGACAAGAAAATTCAGTCCATGGGGGATGTCGCACAATGAATGTAGCAGATGAAAAAAGCAAAAGACGTGCAATAAGTGGTAGAGTAACAACAATTTGTACCATAACATAAAAACCCATCCCTTGCGTGTTAAATGTAACAAACCGGGGATGTTCCTGTCTGGTTATTCCTCTCTTTGAATTGTTCAGTAATTGCATCCCTTATCACCACGGGTCCTTCCCTCTGTTTTCTTCTCATGGCAGGGCGATTCAACCAACTGCAATCCACCATGCGTGCCGATGAAGGCCCACACTAACTTTAGCAGCTAGGTGGGGTTTATACGGTA
>CM055819.1:24335712-24413212 GCA_029582265.1 Zoroaster sp. YZ-2022
ATCGGCAGTGCACTTTTTTTTTTCTTCTTTTTTTTCTTTGTTTGCCAACATGGAAATACGTGATACATTGTATACGCGGGGACCAAATTTCCCATATACAAAGTATGGTGGCTAATAGAGGCCTCACAAATCAGGCAAATGCTCATACCCCTATGTGAAAAAGTCATTAAAGCACAGCATAGCAGAATTCCAATCGATCCAGCAATTTTGGCTGCAATTGGACATCATTTCATAGCAAAATTAAAAAAAATTCAAAATGCTGACGCGTGACGCACCTCAGACAGACAGATTTATGTAAAACTGTAAACAACTATGGTATTTTTGTGCGTGTGTGTGATTACCAATAGTTTTGAGTGGCTTTTAAGCTTTTGTTGATTTCTCTAGAGATTACTGATGGTAGTCTGAAGGACATGTGCATCTAGAGCACATAGAGTGCAATGCTACCACAGGGGTGTACCCCACTAAATAGTGAGGAATTCATGCGCCAAGCTGTTTATCATAAAGTGTATATCCTCAAATTTTTTCTGAAAAACAAAGATTTGAGGCCATACATTTGATGGATTGTGTAAACATGGCCCAATATCATACCCTGGGATCCTTGACATCCAACTGTGAGTATTTTGGATACACTATACAGTGCGTATCAAAAAAAAGGTAATCCGAATTCAGGGGGTTAATATGCCAAGGTTATTTAGTTTGACAATTTACATGTAGTGTACCAAAGAAGAGGAACTCCTCAGCTTTCCATTGATACCTGTATCGATCCATTGCTGTCACACATGGCCGAGTACATTGTTAACATGAAAATGGCAACTAAATCGCGATTTTTTGCAAGTTTGGGTGAATCAGTTCACAGGCAGTCTGGAAATGGACGCATCACTTGACTGCCTAGATGATTATGTAAGATTTTTAAGCTGGTGCGTAATCGCCTGTTACGACATCCTTTCTTTCAAGTTGGGTATTTAAGAAGGGCCTGGGTTTAGGGACAGGTAGTTGGAAAGATGGTACAACTAATTCGACTGAACAGCGAGTTTTCGTGATTACAACATTTCACCAAACTCACAGTTTGCAGCAAACTCGCGATGCTTTCAGGAAAGTTTCCTAGAACGGGAGCCCCCAGCAGCCAAAATCATCTGGGCGAATGTTAGAAAATATCAAGAGTATGGCACTAGCCTCAACTGCAACAAGGGGAATTCTGGCAGGAGGCGACCGGCTTATCAGAAGGAAACATTGCAGCAGTAAGGCAGCAACTTTGGAGCATCCTAGGGACACCAGCGCAGGCGAAATGGGCTGAGAATGCCTTAGGCGCATTCAACAGAATCACGAGATTGGACCTCCACCAGCATCCATATCGGATTCACATCCCGACATCAACTTACGCCAGGAGATTTTGCTAGAAGGTTGGCGTTGCCAGATGGTTGATAGCCCTGCACGAGAGAGATGTCAATTTTCTGCGGAATCAGAATCCGGCGACGTAAAGCTGCTTTTCTCCATGAACGGCAAGGTCAATACGCATAATGTTCTTGAACATGCACCAGCAAGACAATTCCCCAGAATTCAATTTTGAGGTTAACATGAGTCGACAAAAGTGGACTGTTTGGTTAGACTTTGTGGAAGTGGTCAGCTGATCGGACCGCTTTTCTTTCAAAGGAATGTCAATGGTAACATGTATCTGCAGATGCTCAATGATAACGCTTTTACGCAGCTGCAGGAACACTTTGAGCGACAGGTTCGTGGGGTCTTCAGACAACTCTGGTGGCCCAAGATGGCGCCCAGCACATCGCCTTTATCGCTGTCCGAGATCGCCTGAGGGAACTCTTTGGCTAATCGAGTCATCGCCACAACCATGAGGTGGAATGGCCACCAAGATCACCTGACCTCACACCATGTGACTATTTCCTGTGGGGACATTTGAAGAACAAGGTGTTTGCAACTCCTCCCCGTGATCTTGATGAATTGCAGGCCGTATTCAAATGAAGTGGATGCTTTACTAATAATCCGGCTATGGTGAGACGAGCAGTGCAGGACATGCTCCGTCGCTGTCAGCTTTGTGTCGAAAGGGGAGGTGGACATGTTGAAGGTGTGGGTGCATAAAAGGGCAATGTTAGAAGAGATTCTTCTTGAATAATGTCCAGTCATTCCTAAAGAAAATCTGGTTTATCATACTGACTTTCACTAATTATCCTGCCTTGCACTGATCTTGCAAAAATGCGATTTGAATTTGTCATTTTCAATAACAATGTACTCGGTCATGTGTGACAGCAATGGGTCAATAAAGGTATCAATGGAAAGCTGAGGAGTTCCTCTTCTTTGGTACACTACATGTAAATTGTCAAACTAAATAACCTTGGCATATTAACGCCCTGAATTCGGATTACCTTTTTTTTGATACGCACTGTATAGGCCCTGAAAAAGTGGTCTTAATTTGTATTTTGTTTTCAACAGCAAGGCCTTTTTCAAAAATTTATGTTTTTTAGTTTGGGCATTTTCACTACTGTAGAGGGTGGTTTCCATTGGGATGAGAATAACTCGACGGGCGCCTGGACTATCCACAATAAATTGAGAGGAAAATAAAAGGTTAAACATTAATCAATATTTTTCTTTTGGTTTTAAAACATTTAGGACTTCTAAGTATTTTTGAATGATTTTTGAATATTTTGTATTTTGCATCGGTTGCTATGGGAGTTTATTTAGTGGGGTGAACCATGAGCCTCCCCTCCAGGCTAGTCTCCCTTCAAGTGTACTCACCACAGGTCAGCTTGAAGTGCTTGTAAGGAGTCTATGTCCCTTGACTGACATGCCATCTGTAATAGACAACAAATATGCATTTATAAGAGAAAATAAAGTGGTTAGAATTTGCCGGTGGTCTACTAGCCAAATGCCAGTTAAAATATCGGTGGACAAGTCAATACCCCTCTCCTAGTAGTCCGGCAGGCCTAGTCAAAACCACTCTCCTAGAAGCCCAGCGGGCTAGTCAAAATTACAAAGACTTCACTGAATCTTAGTTGTTATTATATATTTACACATTTTATTTCACTGGGCCATGAAAAGTAATCTCTGACTCTCTTTGTCCTACCTCAAAAATATTGACAATTGTGATACATGTACATGGTCAAGGACCCTCCCTGCATTGCATGGAGCAATAAACAGTGTCCACTGACCCAAGCACTGCCTTACAATCACTACAACAAACATGGATGTACATGTACCATGGAAAGGCAAGTATGCCTAATAACCTCAATCCTCCAAAATCCTTCACTTTAGCAAATAGCATGTAACCTCAATCCTTCAAAATCATTCACTTTGGCAAAGAGGATTTTGGAAGGTAGGGGGGGGGGTAGGGTTTCCGTTACAATATGCAGTTAATAAGTTCCCTCAAGACTAACTACATAATCATAAATGTATCAACAGTTACGGCACGGAACCATTTTTTTTTACATTTCTCTTGGTGAACTGTCAATGAAATTCAACAGGTTTCACAGCAACTACAATGAGCAGAATATCACAAATGACTTACCACGATTGATTGCATCAACAGAAACAGTTCTTCACTTAAGCATTCTACAACTGTAACAAGAATGAGGGGGGAAAAAACATCCTTATGAGGAAAAAATTTTCAAAATTAAAAAAACTAACTTGGTGTAAAGATAATGATGGCATCATCCTTTGAAATGTCTTTCTTGGGTGCTTATCGTTTTAGTAAATTTAGTGAAATAATTTCTAAAATGAACTTCTGTCATCTGAAGACAAATATTCCATAATGGAATGAATATCAACAATCTGAATGCATTTTCACTATTTTCTGTAATTTTTTTAAAAATATGTCTTTTAGTTTGGTAAGCAGTTATGCAACATCTAATTCTCTATTTATTACACAGAAATTAACTTTTACAGATTTGTTTCTACATCTACAAGTATGGATGCATTTATAGATATTTGACTATAAGTGTATACCAAATTTTAAGATATTTAGACAAATGTAAAAATTAACCAAGAATGGTTTCCTGAAACCAACAATCAGGAGCATGTTTTGGCGAACACGAACAGAAACTTGTTTCTGACGTCATATTCTTGACCAGAAACAAGACGGTATAGCTATAGCGAAAACGTGAACGTAATCAGAAAATTGTTTTCAGTTTGCGACGTGTTCAATCATATATGGTGTAATTCAAATTTTGGCAAAATTTGGCAAAATTAGAACTTACTCTTGAGTGCTAGCAATAAACTTGAAAGATATACTGGTATACGAACAATCATTCCATCATGTTTTAGCAAATAATTAACAAAACTTTCATTACTTTTTACAGTCCGCCATCTTGAAGCCAAGCGTAACCGATCACAAACTATGGATCACGTTTGGTAAGAACAATGACGTCATTGCAGCACAACCGAACTCGCGAAAACGCTTAACCAATGACCGAAGCCCAAACATGTTTTTGGTTGGGGTCGCGAAAACGTTGTGGTTTGATCAAATCAAGCTTTCAAATACGATGGAAAGATTGGATAACCTGTATCTCCCCTGACATTTTATATGCAATAATGAGTAGCCTCCAAAGAACCCGACTATTTAATGTCATAAAATCTACAAATTATGAAATGAAAATTTCAAATGGTGTCTAGATATTTATGCTCATCAAAAGCCAATCAAATTGATTCGGCCAAAAGAGACCCCAATTTGAGTTACGCAGGCTATGAAGACAATGCATCAATTTTAACCTCTTGCCTCTTGAAGGTTTTACAGCCGAAATGAATACAGCACAGAAATATAATTACCTGGGCTAATGTCTGTGTTGGTCTCCCATGTGAAGGCCCAATGTCTGGAGCATGCTCAGGTCAAATACGCTATGCGCGTAATACAAAAGGAACTAATGAAACCAAGGAACCAAGAGGTTTTAATAATAAAAAAGTTTATCGGTAATGCAATGACTCAATTCTATCCTTGACCGCTTATAAATAAGAAATATGTATTATCAGTTTCAAAGAAAGACAATAAAGTGCCAAATTTTTGGGTGAAATTTAGGTTTAATTAAAAAAACATTTGTAACATTTGTAACTTTGCATGGTGAAAAGTATTCGACTGTTAGCGGTGATACCATGTGAAATTCTCTAATTGAGTAGTAATTAGTTCTGAAAAGAACTGGAGGTTACAACTCAACGTTTCCATCAGTATGCTCTGATCGTCTTCAGGAGAAACTGATTTATTTACACTGAATGAATGAATGAATATTGGGCCTCGAATTAAAGTCATTTTCAGGCAATGAGTTGAGTTATTGACATGCCAATTCAAGGTCAGGTTAAATCAAACCTTCTCATGTCATATCATTTCTCGGGTTTATTTAACAATTGAATGGATTATATCAAGGATTAAGTTTAGTCACCAAAAATTGTGATTCGGGTCACTGAGTCATTGACTCAAGTCATTACAACTATAAAACTTTCAAGAAAGGAAATTATATATTTTTTTCTTCAAATGGACTCATGTGAATGAATTTTACCTGTAATAGCATGAGAAGCAAGACCCTCGACACCTGACAGTTAGCCAAGACATCTGAAAATGCCCCGATGGGTCGACCCCCCTGGCCGCTTGATCCCCTCTCCTGGGCTAGGTATTCCATCTCGGTCAGAACACCGAGGGCACCATCATAGTCACCTGAAATCATCACATATGTAAACAGTGACAGGATAGATAAAAATCCATGATTCTGATGAGACAGCCTGGATTCAGTTATTACTGAACCAATTCTTGGAGAATCAAAATTCAGGTTGGGCCGGATTATCAGTAGATCATGAGGCTTGGAAAATCACCTATTAATTACTTTTTGAACATTCACACCTTACCCAAACGTTAAGCAAGTTTTTATGTCACAACATCGCACAAGTTGAAGGTGCTCAACTCTCTGAATCATTCGGGTGAAAAGCAGCTTTTGACGTCAAAATTAAATTTGTATGAATGTATGAAACGGCATTTCACAACAGATAAATTATTACTCACCTGTTTCAATCTTACAGGATGCAACCTGACCCAATGAATACAGACAATCTAGAGGGCTCTGTAGACAATTATATAACAACAAAAAGAAGTAAAACAGATTATTCAACTTAAAGAGATAATATCGTCACAATCAACAGGGCATGGAATCAGAGTGCTATAGTTTTAGATTAACTCAGTGACTGAAAATAATGCCCCACATGATAAGGTCATATTACCGTTGCTGCTGCATAGATGTGCCAGTAACTTTTAGTCACTTTGTTCATCTTAAACTAAGGACATCAATTCCATGCCTTGTTGAAAGTCTGCTCTGATCGTGACAATACTGCCCCTTTAACTTACAAAGGCAGATTATTGATTAAAACATTCAGATTTGTAAAACAAGCACGCCCCACCTCCCACCTCCCACCCCCACCTGAATCAAGATATTGACCAAATAGGGCAAGATGGTTCAGTGCCGGCATGTTAACCTGGAGGACCAAGGTTCAAATCCTGCTGTAATAAATGTATTCTTTGTTCACTCCCAGCGATAATATTTCATGAAACCATTCAGTGCTTTGATTCAATATGTAGCACAGACGGATTAATATCCCTTGCATTAACCCTAACCATGCTCAGTGCAACAATATGAAACAAAATTAAAAAGTTGTTGCATCTTGTTGCCCTCAGCAGAGAACAAAAGAACCATTGTTTCTAGCTGGTGGATCTTGTTGCATTGAGCCAGCCTGCACACTTTTCTGTTGTTACATTGTGTTGCATTCAGCAGGGTGTCTGTGAAACGCCTGCAGGGTGTTAGGGATAAAGGACAATATTTACCTGATATTGTAAATCCGCTGCTCGCTGATAATGCCCCATCACTTCTGATGGCTTCTCCAGTTTCTGCAAACAAACCATTATTACCAGATAACACACTGTATAAACAAGTTATAAATCCTAATGATCTATCAATCTACCACATGAATATTTCTACAATGGCAAACAATGTCTTCACCAATTGTAGCAATTTATAGAATTAAAAAGGAAAATTGCTGCAAAATAATAATAATAATAATAATAATAATAAATCACATTAATTATAAAGCGCATTTCATCTACATGTATGACAAGACCCCAAAGTGCTGTACATGCATAGTACATTTATTGTAATCAAACAAATAACACATGATATGCAATATATCTTCATGACTAACAACCCCAAGTCCATCCAAATCCAACCCCTGGTTTTGCTTGATTTTGGTGGATTCAGTACAGTACATGTATATATAGCCCAGCAAATAGAGCATGATGCCATGGTCGAGCGGTTTAGTGCGTCGGATTTATGTTCTGATGGCCGAGTTGTCAGAATGTGGGTTGGAATCCTAGCTGCGACCATGGTGCTTGTGTCCTTGAGCAAGACACTTTAGCATAATTGCTTCTCTCCACCCAGGGGTAAATGGGTTCCTGTGAGGGCAGAGTTGGTTGTTGTGTTTGATTATGCGCTGTAATAGCAGCAATTGAGCTGTATACTCCCCAGGGAGCTGAGAAGGTTTCAGGAATGATTTATGAGCCTGATGAGCATTGCCTTGATCTAGTTGCTAAGATATGTGCGCTTTATAAGAATCGATTATTATTATTATTATTATTATTATTATTATTATTATTATTATTATGTGTACCAAATCCATCAAACTCCACTGGCTGATTTTGTTGGATTCAGGACTGTGTATAGCCAAGCCTTGAATGCTTTGCATTTTGCCACTGTACCGATGCCATCCAAGTCCAACAATTGGGTGAGTTTCTAGTTTAAAATGCCTAGGGGGTTAGGGTAACAGATGACAATCATAACTGTGCATCCATGCACATATGCAAACATTTCACCGGAACCCAAAGAGATAACCCACACTTACTCTCAATGAGTCTGCAAGCTGAAGAGACAATGTTGCTGCCAGGGCTGGTTGTTTGAGCTCTATGTACACCTGTGATGTAAACAATAAGTAACCACTGCTAGTTTCATTATATAATGCTGTCATATGGGCACACAAAGTACAACTTTTTGTCCCAGCAGAAGGTCGTAAGCAATAAAATGGCTCCTTTGAAAAAAAGTAGGGCAAAACTTTTATATATTTGTTGCTAGAATTACTCCCAAGACATGTTTTTCCATTCCCATGCGGAATTTAACTTTCCTACAATGACTTATAAATGGCAGAAAAACGACCAAACTTTCACACTCAATTTTCAAACACAATTTTGCACATTAATTGCTTACGATCTTTTGCCGGTCACACTTTTGTTACGTACTCCTTCCGGGCACACAACAATAAACTCACATTGTAATGAAAGGCACTGAGCAGCCATCTTAGTTTTTAATACGCACGTGTCTATGAGAACCCAAATGAGGCTCATGTCCCCAAATAGTCTGGTGCCGATCCTTCTGTAATTTTTCAAAGGCGATTTTTGATTGGGCATCAATCACGTTTGCAATGTGTGCACCCGGGTCTGACCTTGTTAGCCTTGGCATATCTGTTTCATTAGCAATACTCAGAAGGACTAGAGCAACCCTGTATGAAGACTTGCAATCATGCAGGTAAGGGGTGCAAATCCCTTTACAAATTCTTTTGTTTCATTCATTGACATGCATGTGTGTACAGGGCTGCAGCTGAATAATGTGACATGTGGAACAGCAAGTCCTTTGGGTCAGTGCACATTTCTCTTGTGTCATTGAAGCAAACAATTGGTTATTGACTGCCATTTGAAGCAATACATTGCAGTAATGTTGTATCCAAATTTGGTACATTTTCATGCACAGAATTTTATTTGGTGATCTGTTAAAATTTTATAAGTTTCTTTTTTGGCTCAGTGTATATCCGTGACAATATGGTCTCTTTTAAGAAATTATGTTTTTATAAGTGGCATAAATTTCAGGGAACAGTACGGTGCAGCCCTCCTCCCCCAACCAACACCCTCAATTTTGGTTCATTAGGTTTTTGTTTCGTTTTCCTTTGTTATTAATTTTTCTTTTATTAAATACAAATAATCAGGAGTTTTTGCAAAACATATAACAGTGGTCAAAATTAGTTTGACAACTCATTAGTATACTCATGGGTCTCTATCAGGGCACAAATGTCATCAGAGTATCTCCCAATGGGGATAGTATTTATAAACAAGCTTGACAACTCATTGGTATACTCACGGGTCTCAATCGGGGTACAAGTGTCATCAGAGTATCTCCCAATGGGGATACTATTTATAAACAACCTTGACAACTCATTGGTATACTCATTGGTATACTCATTGGTACATGTATACTCATGGGTCTCAATCGGGGTACAAGTGTCATCAGAGTATCTCCCAATAGGGATAGTATTTATAAACAACCATGACAACTCATTGGTATACTCATGGGTCTCAATCGGGGTACAAGTGTCATCAGAGTATCTCCCAATGGGGATAGTATTTATAAACAACCATGACAACTCATTGGTATACCCATGGGTCTCAATCGGGGTACAAGTGTCATCAGAGTATCTCCCAATGGGGATAGTATTTATGAACAACCTTGACAACTCATTGGTATACTCATGGGTCTCAATCGGGGTACAAGTGTCATCAGAGTATCTCCCAATGGGGATAGTATTTATGAACAACCTTGACAACTCATTGGTATACTCATGGGTCTCAATCGGGGTACAAGTGTCATCAGAGTATCTCCCAATGGGGATAGTATTTATAAACAACCTTGACAACTCATTGGTATACTCACGGGTCTCAATCGAGATACAAGTGTCATCAGAGTATCTCCCAATGGGGATAGTATTTATAAACAACCTTGACAACTCATTGGTATACTCACGGGTCTCAATCGGGGTACAAGTGTCATCAGAGTATCTCCCAATGGGGATAGTATTTATGAACAACCTTGACAACTCATTGGTATACTCATGGGTCTCAATCGAGATACAAGTGTCATCAGAGTATCTCCCAATGGGGATAGTATTTATGAACAACCTTGACAACTCATTGGTATACTCACGGGTCTCAATCGGGGTACAAGTGTCATCAGAGTATCTCCCAATGGGGATAGTATTTATGAACAACCTTGACAACTCATTGGTATACTCATGGGTCTCAATCGGGGTACAAGTGTCATCAGAGTATCTCCCAATGGGGATAGTATTTATAAACAAACTTGACAACTCATTGGTATACTCATGGGTCTCAATCGGGGTACAAGTGTCATCAGAGTATCTCCCAATGGGGATAGTATTTATAAACAACCTTGACAACTCATTGGTATACTCATGGGTCTCAATCGGGGTACAAGTGTCATCAGAGTATCTCCCAATGGGGATAGTATTTATAAACAACCTTGACAACTAATTGGTATACTCATGGGTCTCAATCGAGACACAAGTGTCATCAGAGTATCTCCCAATGGGGATAGTATTTATAAACAACCTTGACAACTAATTGGTATACTCATGGGTCTCAATCGAGATACAAGTGTCATCAGAGTATCTCCCAATGGGGATAGTATTTATAAACAACCTTGACAACTCATTGGTATACTCATGGGTCTCAATCAGTACAAGTGTCATCAGAGTATCTCCCAATGGGGATAGTATTTATAAACAAACTTGACAACTCATTGGTATACTCATGGGTCTCAATCGGGGTACAAGTGTCATCAGAGTATCTCCCAATGGGGATAGTATTTATAAACAACCTTGACAACTAATTGGTATACTCATGGGTCTCAATCGAGACACAAGTGTCATCAGAGTATCTCCCAATGGGGATAGTATTTATAAACAACCTTGACAACTAATTGGTATACTCATGGGTCTCAATCGAGATACAAGTGTCATCAGAGTATCTCCCAATGGGGATAGTATTTATAAACAACCTTGACAACTAATTACAGTACAGTCTGATTCTGCTGATTACATGTTAAAGACAGTTATTTATGGTTTATCTTTATTTATTAATTCACTTAGAAAAAAATTATTTAGTACCTGGCCTAGGAGATGCCCTAACTCAAACTGTGTAGTATTAATTTTTTATATTTTTATTTTAGTATTGTTTTTATATCTCAAAGTGTGCCTAAAGCCATGTTGTTTATCGTTCTTTGTGTGATTCAATATTTGTTTACTTCCTAAGTGGTAGCATCAGGAGATCAACTCAACAGTAATTTAGTTTACTTGTTTGTAATCCTACAGGGGTGCTACCTTTGTTTCTGTTTCTGTTAATTTAATGTAAATTTGTGTTTATTTGTTTTTTCTACCTGTGAAATCAATAAATGAAATGAAATGAAATACAGTACAGTCTGATTCTGCTGTGTATATTAGCCTTTTTTTAAGTCAACAGGAACTGATTAGTCTCCGCTCAAGCTGCTGATTATATATGAAACCAGCCACAGATATCTGTGCCTTGTTGTGATGACAATAAGGCACATTTTCATGGCAGGGTGGACAGCGCGTGCAAGCATTATTATGGCGGCAAATGATGCTTGTGTAATGTGTGCATGCATGTGCAATTTTTTAGGTTATCAAATCCAATGCAGCCGGGAGTGCATAATTGACATTATGTTATCAATGATCCGATCGATATGTTGATTTACCTGGCTTTGGCTAGACTGCATATGGCTGCGTAAGATGTACATTCTTGGTTCTCCAATGTCTTGGCAAGCGCACCTGATGAAACAATGGAACAATAAATCAAGACTTGAAATCAAAACTGCCATTATTGACAGTCTGTGCTGTAAACCGAGTAAAAAAACAAAACAAATTATAACATTTAATCTTCAATCAAAAATTATTGCACACTTTTCTGTCAAATTGTTGGACATGATTTGTAACACTTTTGAAACAAGTCCTTCTATGAGTATGCTCTATGTACAATGTACTTTAATAAATATAACTACCAGTCTACAATGGACATTGCATTTATATATGAAGGTTTTAGCTCAAAGAAAACAATTGGAGCAAAAATTTGCATATTTTGTTCATGTTTTCTCTGAAATAAGAGCATTTCAGACAAAATAATTATTTAAGGATGATTGCTTGTAAAAACCAAGACTGTTGGTAAATACAGAAATTATGAACAGTTTAGAAATTACAACACTAAGTACCTGCACGACCCAATTGATTTCTCAATAAAACATGTGCATAATGCTAAATGGCTTAACCCAAATTACTGGCGTTGCAGCTTTCCATCACCAGTGACCAATCAAAACCTTCCGCATACAATGAATACAGAGCCAATTTGTGTCTAGATACAACATGTACACATACATGCATACATACATAATGGACATTATCTCATGCATATTCATGATACTCATTATCTTAACTACAGTCTGTGATAACTACAGACTCCTTCATAATGGAGACACTAACCAATCACATGAAATTATTATTATGGACTCGTACATGTACATTGTATATCTGGTAAAAAGGGTTATTTAGGCATAAATTAAGTACACAATGTTCAAAATGAATGAATTACATGTACTTATTATGTATACTTTTTCCCAATCATTATTCTGTTATTTATTTCTATAGTGTAATTGTTACAAAACTTTAAAGTTGTTTTGAAATATATATAGAAATAGAGAAAAGTATCTAGTTTTAAAATGCCAAACTGATTCTTATGAACAATGATGTTGAATAAACTGAGTGACTGGAAGATTTCTTTGTTTAGAGAACAAATTTCATTCAAAAGTTATAAATGTTGAGGCAGATAGTGTTTACTGGCTTTTAGTTTAAGAGAAGATTAGTTTTAAGAACCCTTTCTCTGTTTTCTCTATTGTTGTCATCTTACCAAATTGATCGCTTGCTTCAGCAACATTGGGTTCTGAAGAAATCGCCTTCATGTAGAGAAAAGAAATAAAGGAAGAAATAATAATAAATATGCATGTCTTCCTATGACACAAAGAAAAGTGATTTATTTGTACTAGTGCTGGGCGAGTAGTGTGATTTCTCGATTAATGAGTATTAATTGTTAATCGTACTCGTACTCACGTCTTATTACTACTCCTGCTGCAATTACCTCAAAAGTTCTCGCGAGTTGTAAGTACATTCACAAGTAATTACTGATTCTTTTGCCGTTTATTTATTAAGAATATAAAAAATCAGAAATGATATCTAATGTTTTCAAAATAAATATCATAAAAAATAGTATACTTTGAAATACTTGAATAACCAATGACCCAGGCTATCAGGGGTCGAAATTAACTTGAATTTTATGGTAGCACACAGGACTAGTTATGTCAAAAAAAATTTGGAAAGAATGTCGTATCCGGCCGCCACTTTTTAAGGGCTTTTTTGGATTTTTTTTGCAACCACTAACCAGTTAAAAAATCATTCTATCGATTTTTGGTGGTACAGAAAGCGAAAACTATCTTTAAAATCCACTTTTATGATGGTTTTCGGACTTGATTTCCCTTCTAAAAAAAATCCTCCCCTTCAGAAAATGATCCTATTATAGTTGCCACTACGCGTACATTGACTGTGTTGGTCACTAATTGTGGAATTTACAAGATCAGACTGACATGACTGAGGAAGTCATGGTATACCAAAAATGCCTGATTTTTCATGAAATAAATATCCTGGAATAATTTGAAGTATATGTCCATCATCATCCATAATTATGTTCTCCACCTTACCACTACCAGGTAGGTAAGATTACATTATTGGTTATATTTAATGAAAAATAGTGGCGGCCAGATACGACATTCCCTTCTTTCTAATTAATATGACTAGTTTGCGGTCCTACTACTTGCCGACCCCTGCCGACATCTACCGACAACTCTTAATGCGCTCAAGATACGACATGGACTGTACCATTATACACGAGGGTGATGGTAACCAAGGAGAACAATAAGTCGGCAGGGGTCGGCAATTAGTAGGACCCAATGAGATGTCGGTAGGTTTTTAAGAGTTGTCGGTAGATGTCGGCAGGGGTCGGCAATTAGTAGGACCCCTAGTTTGTGCATATAATTACACTTTGTCTGTGACGCGTAGCGTCAGGAGGGGCGGAGGTGTGGGTTGGTGTTTATTATTATTAACCCTCCTACACATAGAGGCCACTCCAAGCCACTGAATGTCCAATGTGTTGTGCACACAGTATTTTTGCATATAAGCCACACTGACCCTTTGAAGTAATCTTCAATGTACATACATGCATACAAAGACACATGTACACCACATTTGACCTTGTTCACTGATATCCTATATGTTTGTGTACAATACTTATGCTGGAGGGAATGCCAATACTTAGTTGCTGAGGGGACTGCCTATATGTCTTGTACACAATACTTAGTTGCTGGAGGGAATGCCAATACTTAGTTGCTGAGGGGACTGCCTATATGTCTTGTACACAATACTTAGTTGCTGGAGGGAATGCCAATACTTAGTTGCTGAGGGGACTGCCTATATGTCTTGTACACAATACTTAGTTGCTGGAGGGAATGCCAATACTTAGTTGCTGAGGGGACTGCCTATATGTGTTGTGTACAATACTTAGTTGCTGGATGTAATATATTTTTTTGGTGGACTCAGATGTACATTTACCATCATTGATATTGAGGTCTTTCTCTCTGGTAGTTTTCCATCATCACTGTCCCTTTTTTCTTCTTTTTTTTCCCCCTTTTCTTTTCTTTTCTTTTCAATATGGAATATTTTTCTTGTTGGTTACTTTTCTTTTTTGTTGGCTTCTTTTGGGTTATTCATCATGATAACTTTTTTTGTTATGTTTTTATAACTTTTTTTCTTTTTTCATTGACTTTGGGGATTTTTCTTTTAATTCCTGTTTTTTTTATGTGAGAAGAGAGCTTGGCTGGTCTGGCGTTCTGAGATGGCTTTGATGGCTTTGATGGCTTTGATGGAGATGGCTTTGCTGGTCGGGGAGAACTGTCTGTCTATGTGTTGACATCCACTCCCTCTGCTGAATGAAATGCAATGAAGCAGTGGCCCTTGCATAGATGTATATTGCAGGACATGCATCCATACCTGGTGATCTTGTTTTTATTGCCGGGCGTTTTAATGCCCAGCCGGTGGCAGTGGATGCACATCCTGCCATATAGACTTGGCATTCGAACCAGTTGATGTTTTGGTCCATTCTGCAGTGGCACAGGTTGTGACAGGGGCTGGTAGGCTGGTGTTCCTTCGGCAAATCCGGCAATGAGTGCGTTGGCCACCTCAACCACAAACATCCTGTGACTGAGTTGTCTGCTCGAATCTGCTATGTTGGTTTTGTGGCAGAGCCAGGCATTTACACGGCTGACATCAATGAGAAAGTACAGAAGTTTCCTCCACCACTTCATGGACTGCCTGCTACACGATTGGTATGATCGATACTGATCATGCCGATCAACTCCTCCCATGTGTTTTGTGTAGGCGACAGCTTGAGGAGGGGCTCGGATGTACTTCTTTGTGGCCCTCCTCTCTCCCTGTCCCTTGATGTTTCTTTGGAGGAAGTCAGATGTTTTATCCCTGTAGCCTTGGTGACAGGAAGAGAGGAGGGACACCACTTTTGTGTCTTTCCACAAGACGGCAGTTACTTTCTCATTTTGTCTTGCGTACATGGTTCCTCTAGGGGCCTTCCTGAGTTCCAGCACTTTCTTGTATGAGGTGGGGTTGATCTTTGGGTTGACACTAAAGTCATCAGGAAGGCCCTTAGAGGATCGCTTGACTGCCCCACAGATGTACGTCTTCCTCTCCAGCAGTTCCGTGGCCAGGGCGGCTGAGGTGTAGAGTTTGTCGCAATACAATTCATGATAGCAGTCAAGAAAGGGCTGCATCATCTTCATTGAAATTGCTTTCATTTTCTGCCCGGACTCAGAATGCACCATCATGTTCAACAAATACCCAGAAGCAGACTCGCATACGGCATAAACTTTGAAGCCCATTTTCACCGGTTTCAATGGCATGAAAAATCGCTTCACATTTGCCTTGCTGCCCTTGTATTTGACCATGGCTTCATCGAGTGCAAGCTGTTTTGCTGGATTCCAGTTAGTGAGGCAGTTTGCAAGAACAGTGTCCCAGACAACCTGGAGTGGATACAGTGGATGAGTCCGCATATACTCCCAGCGTTGTTGGTGGCTTTTGATTCGATGGGGGCCTTTGGTTGGATTTGAACAGGAGAGGAGTTCAGCAAGTAAAGTAAATCTACCTCGTGTCATTGTGGTAGCTACTTTAGGGTTCCTCAGGGCTGGGTCAGTTGACCAGTCATCTTCATAGTTGGTGTTTCTATGGACACCCTGCACCATCCTAATGCCCACCCATGCCTTAATTTCTTCTGCTGTGGTTAGCTTGGTAAACCGAGGGTTGCTTCTCCCAGCGATATTAGTGTACCTTGCGATTTTGCGAAATAGCATCAGTGGAAAAAATGACAAAAAGTACATGAGTGGCATGTTGTTCACGGGAGGATCCATTGTCGGACCTTCTGGTGTTTTCCCCCGGAATTTATGGACGTAAGTTTTTTTAAGATTTCGGGACCACCCAAATCTGTCTGCTGCATAGATTGGCTCATCTCGGGATGGTGGGTCTGGATCGTCATCTGTTCCAGGCTGAACAGTGCTCCGAGGACGCCCTCTGGATGGTTGGGATGGTACATGTAGCTCATCAGACTCAGACTCGGACTCGTCAGACTCTGAAAAGAAAATATCAGATGGAGGGGCTGAAGAACTTGAGTGCATCTCATCATCATCATCATCTTCACTTATGGCTGACAGGGTGTAGTCATTGCTATCATCATCATCATCGTCATCATCATCCTGTTCCTCCTCCCATCTCTGCTTTCTCCATCTGCTTCTCTTATCCATCCACTCCTTCTCCCTCCGTCTCTCTTCCTTCTCCCTCCGTCTCTCCTCCTCTTCCTCCTCCCTCTGTCTCTCCTCCTCCTGGCGTTTCTCCTCCTGTCTTCTCTCTTCACGCTGTCTTCTCTCCTGCTTTCTCTTCTTTTTTTCCTGTCTCAGCTTTTCTTGTTCTTGTCTTCTTTTTCTTTCCTCGAGCCGAGCTGTCTTTAATCTTTGCTCTTCCTCCTCCTTTTTCTCTTCCTCCAGTTTTCTTTTTTTCTGCAACTTTCTTCTCTGCTTTTCCTCGCGTCTTTTCTGATCTTCTTGTAGCTGTCTCTTCTCTGCTTTTTTTCTTCTTTTCTCTTCGTGTCTCTCCTCTTCTTCTCTCTGCTCCTGCTTTCTCTTCTGCCGTCTTCTCTTTTTTTCTCGTTTCTTCTCCCGTCTTTTCTCTTCCTCGTCACTGTCCGCTCTCCCCTCATCACCCTTGTCTTCCTCCACATCCACTCCATACTGGTCACCGTCCTCTGCCCGCTCTGGTGCCTCTACTGTCTCCTCATTTTCTCCCTCTGCACCGCCGTCCTCTGCCCGCTCTGGCCCCTCTACTGCCTCCTCATCCTCTCCCTCTGCACCGCCGTCCTCTGCCCGCTCTGGCCCCTCTACTGCCTCCTCATCCTCTCCCTCTGCACCGCCGTCCTCTGCCCGCTCTGGCCCCTCTACTGCCTCCTCATCCTCTCCCTCTGCACCGCCGTCCTCTGCCCGCTCTGGCCCCTCTACTGCCTCCTCATCCTCTCCCTCTGCACCGCCGTCCTCTGCCTGCTCTAGCCCCTCTACTGCCACCTCATCGTCTCCCTCTTCATCACCGTCCTCTGCCTGCTCTAGCCCCTCTACTGCCACCTCATCGTCTCCCTCTTCATCACCGTCCTCTGCCTGCTCTAGCCCCTCTACTGCCACCTCATCGTCTCCCTCTTCATTACCGTCCTCTGCCTGCTCTAGCCCCTCTACTGCCACCTCATCGTCTCCCTCTTCATCACCGTCCTTTGCTTCCACTAGCCCTTCTACTGCCTCTTCCTCCACTCCTTTCTCATTCACTTCCATTTTCTCACCCTTATCTTCCTCCTCTACTTCCTCCAGCCTGCTAAAATAATTATAAAAAGAAAAGTTAGGGTTCTATAACAACAACATAATAAGTTTGTGATAATAACTTTGTAACATTCAATCCTTATCAAAATTAAAACATTTTAATTATAAAAGTGTGCTTAAAATATTTACCTTTCGTCTCTCATAACTAGCTGAAAAATTTCCAGCTCGTCCTCCTTCAAATCGAACTGCAGAAACTGAACTTCACGACTACTCATAGTGCTTTAGAATTAACTCGACTTACAAACTTTTTCTTCGGGGGGTACTGCTTAAAGCAATGGGCTGTGAAGCTGTCTTGAAGGCCTTATATACCTTTGCTTTCCTTTGTAAAATACTGGCCATTGTATGATTTCATAACTTTACGTAATATTATATAACCAATATTTAAATAATAATAATAATTTTAATATGAATACATACACAACTTATGATGCCATATATGGATATTGCCATATGAAGCTCCTCCCCCTTTTAAAAATCATACGATACTCATTGAAATAAAGCAAACCAGTAGACTTAAGTTTTGGGTTTGTTTTTTATAAAAACTACCTATAAAAGTACCTAAAAATTACATGTTAATTCAAGTTTTAGTATTGAAAAGTATGTAATGTTGTAATGGCAGACAATAAAATTCCTCTGTAAATATTGAATTCACCCATCCCCAAGTATACATGTAGCTAACAGCTGGTTACAATCATATCAAAGCTTATCAGCAGGTTATACTGTACACAAACTCCCAATAATAAATCACCATCAGCCACTGAGACCAATAAACCCTTCCAAGCCTCCAGCATCCATTGGGATTTTCAGCAGTTATTTTGTAAATACAGACTCTCCATAGTAACCTACCACCAGCCACTGAGTCTGGAACAAATTATTATGCACAGCAATATGTCAATCACAAACCAGTGAAACCGTCAGACTTTTGAGGCATTATGTTTGTTACTATACAGATTAACTATGTGGAGCCACTGCCTACTAAAGCAATGGCTTGGAGTGGCCTGAATGTGTTGTTGGACAAATTGCACTGATTGTAGGAGGGTTAATGTACCCGTAATCGGTAATGCTAAGGCCATGAGAATGAAAGTCATAGATTTGCGTCCACCGCCCGCATGTCCCGAAAGCTACCGCCTAAATTTTTCATTATTTGCCCAAAAAATCATTAGGCCTATTTGCACAAAAAAGGTATTTCCACCAAACAAATTTAGTTCCAAATCATCCACATCAGTAAAACGAAGTTTTTACCAAATTTCCACCAGTATGTGCGCTATAAATCATTAGTACATGTACATGTTCTCTTATTTTTACAGTCTTAGTCCCGCGTACTTCGTTCACAAAAAAGGTCGCATCGCGCTAAAACTGTATGGTAAACTCCGATCCGTACCTGCAACTGTACCGCCTTCACATGCACAACACGTTCGCTGTTGAGCCTTTCCTTTGTATCTTATGCCTGTGTGTGCGGCCTGCACGTATAATGATGCATGTACGTACACAGATTAGAAGAAACATCTTGTGATTGCGCTGTAGTGTTATTAATGATCAATGGAAATAATGAATAATGAATAATGAAAAAAAGCCTCATGTGTTTTCGAAATTTCCCGGACGCAAATCTATGACTTTCATTCTCTTGGCAATGCCAATGGTTGATCGACAAAGTTACACAGTACACTTTAAAAACCTTTTTTAGTTCATAATCAACAAATCTGTCCACTGAAATTGCATCAAAATATTCTTATTATTGTTATTGAGTTTGATTAATTTTATTTTTAAATGCGCTTACTTCTTCAGTTTGCTTGAAATAGAGCGATATCTGCCAAGAAAATCCGTCTCCCTGTCCATTTTTCTAGCGGTATAACTGCAACTCTTGAGGGCGTCCTTTATTCACATGTGTTGAGCGCAAAGATCGTATAGCGCCGCGTAGCTAGCTACGCGGCGCTATACGATCTTTGGTTGAGCGCAATCTTGAGATTTGCGCAATCTTGAGATTGAGCAATTTGGGAGCAATCTGCAGATTGCGCAGCGCAATCTCAAGATTGCGTGCCCAATCTCGAGATTGCGCTGCTTATGATGTTGCGCAAATCAGGAATTTGCTTAATTTGGGGATTATTAATTGTGTTAAATGACTCAGGTAGGTACATGTATGCAATAATTTCACGCCACAACTTTTATGTATCATATTGACAACAAGAATTTGAGATAAAATAAATACACAATAAGCCAACACTGAAAAAGGCAAAGGGGACAGCCAAAAGTTAAAGTGGTGATCATATTTATTTCCACACATACAACAAATGACAGAATGATACTGTAACCCATACTGTAACAAAACAAGCTTTATTTATTTTAGGATTTCATTTAATTCTTGTGATATATATTTTTTTACATTTGTGGGACGACTACTTATATATTTAATATTTTACTGAAAAATTGTTTCCACTCAAAATATACTGATGCCGTGTATACGTGCGTTGTGTACGACTCTCTTCTCATTGTATGTTTTAGGTGTTGTACGGCACAGTGTATTTTTCATCAATACTACAGGGCGATTTAAGATTTTTACGTCCTACTACTTTGGTACAATTCACTCAATTGGAGACAAAGATTCTATTGACAACGGTTTCATTTAATTATTCTGATAGTTCGAAAATTATTTTCCACTAAAAATTGTAGACTTATAGTGCGTCAGCTTATTTATTTATTTATTTATTTATTTATTTATTTATTTATTTATTTATTTATTTATTTATTTATTTATTTATTTATTTATTTATTTATTTACTCTTTTACAGCTTTTAAAGTATTTTATAGTTTATTTCATGTAGGCCTACACAGTATTCAAAATGTGTAGTTTGATTAATTCCAAAACAATAAGTGGACGCATAATTATAATGTTACCGACGGACGTAATTTTTTAAATAGCTATGATGAGTTTATTATATACATGCATAGTAAGATTTGATACAGTTAATCAGGTTAATCAGTGATCGGCAACATATGATTGAACATAATATTGTTATGAGGCCAAAAAAGTCTCCGGTTTCTGGTCATCAGTCGGCTTCAAAATCGGTGCGGTGATGCGATTTTTTTCTTTCCAACAGGGAACCACGTGATACATGTATACACGAAGAATTTAAGAAACAAACTATGTTTCATATAGTGGGAGCCAGAAGGCTGTGTTAAATACCCTGCCTGATCAATAGCTTTCCATAGACAAGGACCGTGATAGTGTTGATAGATTAGAATGTGTGTGCAGAATGGACATACAGATTATTACGTGATAGTGTATAACAGTGGACTCAACAACTCAGAGTGGAAAAGGAATTAAAAACATTATGTGAGGCAGAAGATTATTGGTCAATTTGAACAATGAAGTGCCCTCGACCAAATTGTCCGTTCGTAAGTGAAGGTGGGTAGTGTGATAATGTTTTTTTTGCATGCACTCATTTTGCATGTTTTGCCCCTCACAGACACCGTTTAACAACAAATTAATATGTACCACATACCCTACTGTTTAGCAGACAATTCCAGAAATACCATTTCTATGAATTGTGGATTTACAGTGGGGATGGGGGAAGGGGTAGGTGTGCCAATTTAGTATTTTTGCACTCGTTTTATGCATGCATACAAAATATTGCGACGCTAGAAAGACTATTTTTTGAACAGGCCACTTTTAACACATCATGTAAACGTATATTGAAGGACTGCTTGGGTTTAAATAAATTTGTTCAAAACACGTTTGAGTTAGTTTGTGAACCGAATGACATTTCAAATTGACTCCGTCGACTGAATTGATCAAAATTAATGATAATGAATCCTATCAAAGTGTAATATGATTTTGTTCATTAAAAACTATATTAATAGGCGGCGGAAGCGGAGGGGGGGGGGTTACAATGTGGCACTTCCCCCACTCTAGAAAAGGTCCTGATTTCCCCCACCCAACACACATTTAAAAAAATACATGTACATGTATATATTGTAACCAGACCAAATTTCCTCTACACAAAGTACGATGGCCAATAGAGGCCGTGGTAATCGGGCAAACGTTCATACCCCTATGTGAACAAAAGTTGTTTAATACTTGTTGCACCACTGTAATTTGACATCGTTTCATAGCAACACCCAAACAGACAGACAGATAGACAGCCCCAACAGACAGACAGACAGACAGACAGACACGCGGATCTGAGGCAACACACGTGGAGACCAGAATCCGGAGACGTTTTTGGACAGCGCTTATTGATGGTTTAAAAATGTTTGTTTAATTGGTGAAAACATTTACTATAGTACACTCAATTTTCATAAATAATTTATGAGTACAACAGTACTTATCTACAGTTCGTTGTGGGGCACAAGCTACATAAAGTAAACATTTGTTTTTATTAAGATAGCAAAACATATAGTAATTTGCAATGAGTACCTACGTACAAGAACACGTCTTGTGTTGTACAGTGTAAGAACGAAAAAGGGGTTCAGTTGGCTCATAAAATGAAATACATTAAAATGAAATATTTCTTAAAAACAATTTTTCAAAAGCTTGCATGATTTAATGAGTTCAAGAAACAATCAAGTTTCAATTAATAAACAAGCAACTAAACCCAAATAAACCGTGCTTTTCAAATTATCTTGCAAAGTGTATCATGTACCTTCTGTACAAGGAAAAACAAAAGTGCCAAAACAGACTTAAACAATAACAAAAACAGTATAATCCAATTGTAATACACATTTATAGTTATGTCTATATAGAATGATGAAAATGTGTCATGTAATTATTGTTTTATTAACACATTGTGTTGAATAATTAAAAAAAAATTAAAGATGTTTGCAATACAAACTTAGTATAATAACTTGATCATACATTTATTGTAATGGAAGAGTTCAATTGGCCGATAATTAATAACTGATAGAAATAAGAACAGATCACTTGATGATGGTTAAAGATATTGCATTTATATTTCGAGTGGGAAACAAATCTCAAAAGAAATCACAAGAATGAAATGATACCCTTGTTAATAGAATCCTTGTCTTTATTTGAGTAAATTGTACTCAAGTATACTGAAAATCCCAAATCGCCCTGTGGTGTTTGACCAAAAATACTGTCGTACAACGCACGTATATGAGTGGGAACATATTTTTTATATAAAAAATATAAAATTAAAAATATAAAGTTGTCCAAAAATCTCAAAAGAACTAAATGAAACCATTGTTAATAAAATCCTTGTTTTTAATTGATTGCACCAAAGTAGTACTGAAAATCCAAAATCCATATAAAATTATAAATAGTCATCCAAAAGGTCTAAAAAATTCAGAATTACAAGAAATCCTTGTTAATAGAATACATTAATTAAAGGAAGTGTGCCAAAGGGGACCTAAAAAACCAAAACAAAGTCTCAAATCTATAACTGTGTTGCATTCCCACTGTTGTGGGTCAACAAAATAATAAGGGCGCGCACAAACTTTGTTGTGACAATATCAAATGGGGTTGGTGTAATAACATTCTCTCAAATGCTTGAGCACGACATGAAACGTGGCAAAAGGGCTAGCAAATCAAATTTCATTAATCGTTTGCATTGTAGCAAGTCTAATTTTTGCAGCGCCCCCATTCGTTTCAGAGTTGCCTTGTGGTGTTTGGAAATTAACTTCTACCTTATGAATAGTTTTCATTTTGTTCTTTAAGGGTGTAAATTTTAGACGATTGTGGCCATCGTTGGCTTTGGCATTTTGTCACTTAGTTGCCAAATAAGATTGAGTATGCTGTGTACAGAAACGGGTTAAAAGCTGAGTTTATCGGTAGGATAAACACGGCAACCCAGACATACATATCAGCACTAAAAATAACCGTCCCGGTCTGGGACAGAATCCCCATGATAATGATTGGCATCCAACACGCAAAGTCCGTACCGACTATGAGTGCCATTTTGATTGCCATCTGGACCTCCCGCTTGCGGCGATCCCCCACCCTGACACTCCTGGCCGAGTCACGTTTGACGCTCACGAACATGGCAATGTAGCAACAAAGCACGATCATGAAACATAACATGTTCACGCCAAGAAACAGGACAATAGAGTAGATCCAATTTGGTTCACTTCCCTCGCCAATTGAAAGGTTTAAATTGGCAGACCAGTCATGGGCTTCAATCTGGTAATTTACTAAAACAGAAGTACTTGGACGTGTTATTAGAGGAAGCCCAATACACACATCCGATAGTCCATACACCTTCGAATATGGCCCACTGCTTATGGCGTTTGGAACAATACTAAGACACGCAGCTGCTACCCATACAATGCAGACGATAACTGTGGATGTTTTTCCCCGGATTTTGATTGGGCTGTAGGGAAACACGATGCCAAGGAAACACTGGATACTGATGATGGTGATGAAGAAGACAGATGCCTGACTTGATATCACTGAAAACATTCCAGCAATCTTACAAACTGCACCAGACCGCCATCTTTCCGCTCCATTAAAGTACTTCTCCCCAAATTGCAAATCTGCAATTGCAATGATCAGCATATAAATCCCCATCATCAGATCCGAAATAGCTAAATTGAGCACCAAGAACGAGTGCGTCTTATTCCCACTAGTTTCTTTGCGTTGTCGATACCTCCATAAAACAACCATTGAATTACCAATGAGGGCGCTAACACCAATAATCCATATGAACACTCTGAGTACATGGTTCCTCATCAGACTGCCACATCGGTCAAATCGTGATTCTTTGAACTGGCAAGTAGATTGTTTAAAACCAGGAATAGCTAAAACAAATTCACAACAGAGTCGGTAATCATTGATCATCCTAAAATAAAAACACAAATTAGAAAATAACATTCAGCAATAGCCTTCCGTGTATATGTTGCATGATGTTGAAAAGGTGATTCAAACATTTTTTTTCTGCAAAAGTTTAAGGGTTGATTATGACTCGAAAATATGAATATTATTTTTGAAAGACTTTGTTTCTCATGAAAACATAATTTGTATAAACTGCAAAATATATGTTTAAACTGCAAAACAGCACAATGCGTTGAATTTGCTAATTAACTTCAGACCATTAAATTGAGCCTAAATGTCAACATAGGCCTACTGATAAATGTAAACCTATATATCATTCTTTGCTTGATCCTCATGAATAAAGTATGAATAAATAACATGACCGTTTAAATTAATGTTAGACACTAATGTTTGTAGCTTTGCATGGTGAAAAGGATAGGTAATGACTGTTTGCGGTGACACCATGTAAAATTCTTAATTGAGTAGTAATTAGTTCTGAAAAGAACTGGAAGTTACAACTCAACGTTTTGATCAGTAAGCTCTGATCTATTATTGCATGTTGCCATTTTTTGTCTGCAAATATAAGGATGTCCAAAAGTAAAATATTCTGGCTGATGGACGAATTTCTAAAATGGTTGACACCTGTCCATAATTGTGGTTTTCCACTTCAATATGCCATGAATGCATGGTTGTCGGCTGATGTTATACTTTCTGAAGGTAACAATTACTGTTTTGGTGTTGATTGGCTTACTGGATGACGTCACCAAATCAAGCTCGGTATATAGGCATCTAGCACGTATATAAAATTTTGTGAATTTACTCTCCACAATGCCACTTTTGCACATAATGTTCTAAAGATGTGTGAATTTCATTGGTGAAGAGCATGCGTCTTACTTTCTAGAAGGATTTTGGTACTACGTCTCATGCTGTATAAGGTGTCACACAATATTAAATACATACAAGAAGTCTTTACAAATATAACAAATGCTGACTTGTATTCGAGTCCTCAAACCTCGAGTCCGAGTCCCCAGTGTCGAGTCCGAGTCCCGAGTCATGTGGGTCGAGTCCGAGTCATGAGTCACTTACAAAATTCAAACGAAAAAAGAAAACCTTACAAATATGTCAAGGTTCAAAGTTAAGTGAAAAAATATTCAAGATATATAGGCTAGTATCTCATGTTCCAAAAACTTCCCAATTATTCGAAAATGGGTTGAAATATCTCAAATTTTTCGTAACAGGGCTAATAATGTTTTCGTTTTTTACGTGACGAAAAGTGGTGGATGATTTAAACATTTTGGTGCACGGTATAGCTTGAAGTTCTGCATGTGTATTTTTTATTATATTATGTAATATTTTTCAACGCATGGAAAATTGGGGGGGGGGGTGATCCTATGGACTATCCCCCGGTTAAAAAAATGGGATTTACGTCCATGACGTTTAGAATTGGAATTTGGCATCATTATTTTTCAACTGTGCATAATAATAAAGAAAAACCCCTGACCAAGTTAAGAACACTTAATTATAATTCTCATGACCCCCATAATGTTGTACATTGTACATTGATCTCGCCTGATTCCATTTCCCAATAATCACGATAGATTTAGCCAAATATTTTTCCCACATTTCGGCCTGCAGCCAATATAATATATTGCTAGAATAACATTTAAATAATAAATCAATAATAAGGAGACGCTCTCTAATGTCCCTAAAGTAATTCACGACAACCAAATGCACTAAACACAGATGCAACTAGAAAAGCACTCTTAGAGAGCATACCTCTGCCAAGTCGAGATTTTTCAGAGAAAAAAATCCTAGGAGTTGTCAATTACCCTATTTGATTATGCTGTACATACATTTTGTAAAACAATATGATAATTTTTTAAAATCATTTCAAAGGATTTGAACCAGGGTGTATGACGTATGCCGTACATCTAACCCGCTGAGCTACGAAAAGTTCTTCGAACTTGATGAAAACATTAGGTTATAAGTAAATAGATCATTAGTGCGCCCCCAATCGGTTCTACTTATTAGCTCACTGATCCGCGATAACGTTAACGTTAGATATGGTCCTAAACATACGCTTTCTTTCCTGAAATCGGATCTTCATCAAAATCTAATCGATTGGTCCGTGTAGCAATCTCAACATATTCAGCAAATTTCATCCGAATCCGTGGAGAACTTTTTGAGATATCTTGTACAGAAGTACAAAAGTACACCCACCCCCTGACCCTCACCCCACCCCCACCCCCACCCCACCATTATCATCCTATTATCTCTTTTCTTGTGGTGTACACGGAAATAAAGACCGACTTGTAGGGTACTATTGTCCCCATTCAAAAAGTACCCCAGAAGTGGCCTCCTGTGCGCCCATGGGTGAAAAAAATTGGTCATAAGACAACTGGACAACTCGACCTTGTGACAACTTGACCCACGAGACAACTCGACCCTTGTAACAACTCGACCCCTTTTTTTGCTCGCGCTGTGGGAAGGATTGATGTACTAGTCGAATTGACAACGCGCTGAGTCGAGTTGGGTTACTAGAATGCGCCGCGACTTACGAATTAACTTGAATGGATAAGGGTTGAAATTCGCCAAACGGGACGCATGTCCAATGTACAGGCCAAACCGTGTTGTTATTTTGACGGCATTTTCCAGACATTTTTTTTTCACCGGATCATTACACATTTTTCAAAATATATGAATCATGGTTTTACAGTAAATAATGTCTCAGTCATCATTTAGGCGCTACCGTTAATGTTAAGCATATGACATAATTATATTCACTTTTTAAATAATTTGTTTTCCTTTCTATAATGAAATCAAGAATGTTATCAGTAAAACACGTTTTGTAATAATTTTTCAAATAAGTTTAAATCTATAATTGTATTTATATCTCTCATTCATCCACAGGGGAGAGGGAGAAAAGCCGGTACTGGCAATGGGCATGAACACGTTTTAAATTTGAATGGTATTCAATAAAATGTAATATTTAATTTTGTTTATACATTTGGACTTTTTATTTAACATTATATTTTCCCTGGGGATTATCCGATTAGGTATATTTACTATAACTAGTATTTACTACATTCTTAAAAGGATTTTCCAAGAGTTGTAACAATGGTTGAATTTTTTGTGGGTCGAGTTGTCACAAGGGTCGAGTTGTCTTAACCCCGAAAAAATTACATCCACGACTAACGGTGGTAGTAATTAAACTCTTTTGTGTTAGTCTGACAGCTATGGTGATATACAGGGTGTATCAAAAAAGTATACAGTCGGATAAAGGTCTCAAAAATGAAAATTGTATTATATTCAGAAAATCTCTCAATACACATTGGTTGAATATGGTCTCCTGCTTTTATTAGCATCATGATTATCGTCAGCATTTCACGCCAGAGTGAACACGGGCTACTTTCGTTAACCACCTTAAAATTGGCTTGCGCACAAAATTGCTAAGTTCATAACTGGATCAGAGGCCATGAGAGGCAAGTGTGTCATGTTCTTTGTTAATTATCAATTCTTTGGAGAATTTTCTTCACCCTTAGTCCTACACAAGATGGTGCCCCACCACATAGGAGGAGAACTGTTACAGAGCGGTGGACAGAACGTTTTGGAAACCATGTGATTGCATTGAACCGGCCCGTGGAATAGCCGCCCAGATAACCAGACTTAACGCCATTGGACTTTTTCCTGTGGGGACATCTGAAGTCCAATGTTTATGTTACTCCACCAGCGGACCTGGATGACCTTGAGAGACGGATAATAGCTGAGATCAATGTTCTCAGGCAAGACAGAGCACTGAGTGATTAGGCTTGCCGTTGCCGATATGCTGAGGAGGGCACGAATCTGTGTGGAACGAATGGCAGTCACGTGGAGGACTGAGGGTTAAGAAAATTCCCCAAAGAATTGATAATTAACAAAGAACATGCCACAATTGCCACTCATGAACTCTGATCCAGTTATGAACTTAGCAATTTTGTGCGCAAGCCAATTTTAAGGTAACGAAAGTAGCCCGTGTTCACTCTGGCGTGAAATGCTGATGATAATCATGATGCTAATAAAAGCAGGAGACCATCTTCAACCAATGCGTATTGAGAGATTTTCTGAATATAATACAATTTTCATTTTTGAGACCTTTTTCTGACTGTATACTTTTTTTTGATACACCCTGTATTACCGAAAATAAAAATGAACAGCATTGTAACAAAAGATAATTTCGACAATCCAACATAATGTCAGCCTGAACTTTGAATTTAAGAGACCAGTGTTTGGGACAGTGTAATAAGTCTGGTACCCATCACTATTGTGCTTTTATTCCCACGATATTTGTGCTGAAGCTTGGGTACGTAATTCATTGTAATCGATTTCTGGAAGACGCACTTTGTTTTCATGCGGCTGCTGCGCCTGTAAGCGATTCCGATCGCATTACTACAAACAGAGGAAGGACACAATAAGCTATGCTACAACTGAATAGGATACACGGCGTCAATTTTATGAAACTGTTCGCATTGTTTAAATTAAGCAACAAGACTTAAACACTATGTTGCAAGAACATTCTTTAATTTGTCAATGTTTTAAAATATAGTGAATATTGGGCATTTTGCAGTCGAATCCGAATCACAAACATCGAGTCTGAGTGACGAGTCCGAAGGGTCAAGTCCGCGTCCGAATCGGAGTCATAGTACATGGTGACTAGTGTCTGAGTCCGAGTCACCAAAAAAGTAACTCGAGTCCGACTTGAGTCCGAGTCCGAGTGCGAGTCCGAGTCCGAGTCCGAGTCCGAGTCCGAGTCCGAGTCCGAGTCCGAGTCCGAGTCCGAGTCACATGTCATACAAGTCTGAACAAACGACATATCCTCATTAGCTGAAGTCTCATGTCGCATGCACAGACCTCTTCGCAAATACCACAGTGAGCACCGGCACGTGGAAGACCATTTGCGCAATAAATGCTGGTCTATCTAACGACAAAACCTTACATCCCCAGATATTGTCTATCAATGTTACTGAATAACAGTAAGCCACGCTTTTCTTCCATTTTGTGTGTTCAGTTTAATAACGCAACGTAGAGATGCAACGCGCACGTATATTTGTGAAGTATCCATTGTTCTCATTCAGGAAAAGTAATGTATGAATTAGTGTTATCTATGTTCAAGCGGTTGTTGACATCATTCCCTTACAATATATTGAGGCTCACAAGGTCGTTTAGAGCTCCGTCCTGGACATCAGTTGGGTTAGTAGTTGATGTTTTACTTATGGACCGTATCCTGGTAAATAAACAATGTAAAATTACAAACATTTACTAATCCATACCGAAATTTAAGATGGAACAAATTAAAGATGACATGTGTTTATTTTTTAAGCCCAAAATCTGAACAAAAATATGCAGATAGAAGCGAATATGGATTGAGGTAGCCCTATCTTCACCACACTGCAGCACAGGGATTGAGGTAGCCCTATCTTCACCACACTGCAGCACATGGATTGAGGTAGTTCTATCTTCACCACACTGCAGCACATGGATTGAGGTAGTTCTATCTTAACCACACATTTCAAACCCAAGATGCAGACCCCAATTATAAAAAAAGAACAATGTCTTACATATACAAGGTCGTTAGGTTCGTGAGTCCATCGAAGGCGTGGCTATGTATGATGTCTAGAATATTCCCGACACTCCTTAAAAACAAACAAATTTATTTACTACATAATTATGTGTCGGGGTGGATCCAGAAATCAGATGGAAGGGGTGAATTTTGTAATTGATGGAGTAATTATATGGGGAACAGTTTAAGAAAGTGCCGGAACTATTAATGCCTCTTATATCGCTTCAGTTGGATGTACATTGATTTGCATATCCGATGCTTCGACACGAAGGCATATTGCATGAAACTTTGCGTCAATGTTTTAGCAGTCATGGGGGGGGGGGGGCTAATGGTGGCTAAAGGCACTTAATCAGGGAGATGAATGCTTTGGCTCCACCCAAGCCCCCTCCTGTATCCATGTGTATTTCATGTTTGTAATAGAAGTAACATGCTCGTATTCAATGCAACAATATAGAACATTAACTCGTAAAAGATAATAACAATGTTGTTTACTTGTTGCTTAATATTGTTGTTAATGAGAAGCATTTTTGAAAGGTCCCAGCATGGACACTTGAAACCGACCCTTCTATGAGGCAATTGGTACGTAGTGATTATAAGTGCTGCTCCTTTAATTACACGTCATAATATTGGGTTCAACATTTGTTTCATTTTTCACACCAGCTTTATCTTTAGTGCAGCTGAGAGTTTTGAATAAGGTTGCATTTTATTTTGGGAAAAAAGTATCCAAGTACAGTATAATGAAGCATGGTTGCACCTTTATTTTGTGCTTGACCGCAATAGAATTTGAAAGAAACAAAATTTCTTTCATATTTTCATATCATGTTGTTGAGTCTTTAAAAGGTTAAATAAGTTGAATTCTGATATTCTGATATTTAATGCATCAAATGATTTTAGACTCGTACCAAGAGGGCCTAGTGCACAATTTATTCTGGAATTATTTTATTTTAATTGTTAAATAATGATTAACCCCTAAGGCTCTGAGCTTTGTTTCGTTCTCGTTGTTGGGGAGGGGGACATATAGTGCCCCCCATATTTTCTCTGATCGTTGGCCGGGGATGTTCACTGCGGGACAACATCTATAAATTGTCATAACATTATTTCCCGCATGACATCGTGTGGGGCAATACTCTCATTGGAATATTTATCAGTTGGTCTTCAGCTTGGCACAGATATAGAAGGTATATTTACTTAAGTTAACAAACCCAAATTATGTGCATTTTCACCAAACATTTTAAATCAGTTCGTCGATGCTGCGTAATTGAAATTTATGACATGAATACATCCAAGGTTTGAAGATTTTTAGACCATCAAATGTTCCAGGTGCAATTTCACTGATATTGTTGTTCTGCAGAAATCTAACATGGGAAAACAGAGTAGGGTTAAAATATTCTATTCAAGCCGATTTATTTGGTTATTTTCACCTATGTTCTTTGATTTACTAAAAACAAACATGTATCATGCCTGAGGTTTACTATTTTAAGTAAATAAAACTATAAGTGAATCTTATAGATGAATAGACAATAGGTTATTGCATCAAATTAAACAACATAAATGCCATTGTGCAGCTGATAGTTTTTGATTAAGGTTACATTTAATTTTGAAAATGAGGCATGGTTCCACCATTTGGCCACAAACTTCCTTTTGTGCTTAATTCTTTGACAAATAAGTAGGCCTATGCTATTTAAAATATCTTTACGGGATCCAAGTTTACAGTATCACAGAAGCAGGAATTACGCATCAATGCTGGTGATTGTATTGTTTGAAATGTTTCTGGAATACAAAATAATAATAAAATGTTTGTCACATGAATGTTTATAAACCAACAAAGTGAAAACACACCAATATAAAGCATACAGCAATGCTTGTTATAAATGCGTTGCATTAATTCAATAAATTGTGTTCATTTTATCATTGCATATAAAGAGGAATGGAAAACGTGTTCTCTCACTAAGGATCATTTGATACACTATGTACAATACACCAACGTTTAGTATATAGAGTGCACTATTGGAATGTGATCCAATCCTATAATGAAATGTGTGTCATATTTTCATGTTGTTGAGTCTTTAAAAGGTTTTTTTAAAAGTTGAATTCTGATATTCTGATATTTAATTCGTCAAATGAGTATAGATCCACTTTGACTTGTACAGAGAGAGTGTAGTGCACAATAATTTCTCATTTTTCATGGCACTGATAGCGCAAATTTGTTTTATTTTGTAATTGTTAATTAATTATTAACTCCATAGGGTTTGTGCTTTGTTTAAAAAAAAAATATTTCTTCCATTCATTTACCTGAATGTTTATCACTTGGTCTTCAGCTTAAAGGGGGACTGACATCTTTTACTTAAGGCGTTTTGTAATATTTTTTTGAGACCCACCTGTGTCTATTTAATCATTGATTTCTGAGTACAAGTATTTTAAAACAATGTTTGAAGTGTTTGGGGGAGGCAACCACGCCCCATGGTGGAAGCTTCATTTGCATAAGATATGTGACGTAAGGTCGGGAAGATCCGATGTGTACATGATGTACATATACATACAAACGTTTCACACACGTAGCGTCGATTTCATTTCTTCCGTGATTTTTGTTTCCGGAACTAATCAATATTAATGCCGGGAAGATGTGTTGCTGCAGGATGCAGCAACACCACCAAAGACGGTATTTGGACGAGCAAAGTTCGTCGGAAACATCGGGATGAACATGGTTTCAACAACCAACAATCATTACTATCGAATTTCTCTTCCCGACATGACGTCACGAACAGCTCCTCCGATCAGGGCGGGAACAATGGTAAAATAACACTCTCAAAAACAATAAAAACACAAAACAAAAATTGTATTGATCTTTTACTGACCTAAAAGAATAAAACGATCACATATTTAACTGTTTGATTTAAATCCATGACAGTCCCCGTTTAAGTCACCACTAGAGAGCGCTCAAGAATGTGGGTAATTTTGAGCAAACCCAAATCATTTGCATTTTCACCAACCATTTTGATTTATATGTAAGACTAATTGGGGTGACACCATGTGAAATTCATTCTCAATTGAGTAGTAATTAGTAGTAATTAGTAAATATTAGGAGAATCCTGAGGACGATCAGAGCATACTGATCGAAACGTCGAGTTGTACCTCCAGTTCTTTTAAGAACTAATTACGACTCAATTGAGAATTTCACATGGTATCACCGCAATTAGTCTTACTCGTTTTGATTTATGTTCACACAATTAAAATCACACAATTACAAACATATTTCAATCGGCAAACATTGTATTTCAATCGGCAAACATGAACTTCACACTTCATCTATATTTGTTTGTTGTCAGACTTAACTTCAATCACGATAAATCGGTTGCTCGATGCTGTGTGACTGAAATTTATGACATGAATACTTACAAGGTTTGAAGACTTCGCAGACCATCAAATGTTCTTGGTGCAATTTTACTTATTTTGTTGTTTTCCAGCAATCTAAGATGGGAAAACACAGTAGGGTTAAAATAAAATTATTAAAGACAATATAGATATTTTCACTAATGTGCTTAGGTTTTTCTGAAAGCACTGAATCGTTGCAATGGCATCAGACAATCTTAACATGTATCATGCCAATGGTTCACTTATTTTTGAAAATAAAAACACGATAAACATAAATAGACAACAGTTGAGTGCATCGGAATTTGTTTGTTGTCCTCCAGGCCTTTCATTGACAAGTGTTTTTCAATTGGCACACATGAACTTCGCACTACATCAATTTTTTGCCGACAGATGTAGCTTCAGTCAAGAGAAATCGGTTGCTCGATGCTGGGTAAGTGAAATGTAAGACATGAATACTTACAAGACTTGAAGACTTTGTAGACCATCAAATGTTCCTGGTGTAATTTCAATGATTTTATTGTTTCCCAGCCCTCTAAGATGGGAAAACAATATAGCATTATTAAAAACAAAATCATTAAAGGTCATTAATTTGGTTATTTTCACCACTGTCCTCAGGTTTTTCTCAAAGCAGACTCTTTGAAACTGAGAGATGTAGCTTCAGTCAAGAGAAATCGGTTGCTCGATGCTGCGTGATTGAAATTGATGACACAACTACTTACAAGATTTGAAGACTTTGTAGACCTTCAAATGTTCCTGGTGTAATTTCACTAATTTTGTTCGTTCCCAGCGATCTAAGATGGGAAAACAAAGTAGCATTATTGAAAAGAAAAATCATTAAAGCTCATTAATTTAGTCATTTTTACCAATGTCCTTAGGTTTTTCTCAAAAGATACTCTTTGAAACTTTGCATCAAGTTCGTTGTCCTCCAGGCCTTTCATTGACAAGTGTTTTTCAATTGGCACACATGAACTTCGCACTCCATGATTTTTTTGCTGAGAGATGTAGCTTCAGTCAAGAGAAATTGGTATTACACGAATACTTCGTAGACCATCAAATGTTCCTGGTGTAATTTCACTGATTTTGTTGTTTTCCAGCATTCTTAAGATGGGAAAACAGTAGCATTAAAACAAAATCAATATGGTTATTTTCAATAATGTTCTTGGATTTTCCTGAAAACATAGTTTGTGAAATGTTTTCAGAGTATCAAACAAGTTGAAAATGTTCCTGCCTAATGTTCAATTATTTTATAAAATTAACTTTACAAATGAATCTCAACAGACAACAGTTAAGTGCATCGAGAAATAAAAGAGGGAAAATATAAAAAGGTAGTTTCTTTTTAGAAATTTAAAATTATAAGTGAATCACGATAGACAACACTTGGGTTCATCAAAAAATACTCAAATTACAGTTGACCAAAATCTAACAGAACAGTGTTCAGATTATGATCTGCCTAACCACGAAAACAGTGGGTACTGCGTTTGAATCATGAAAACTTACAATTTGATGAGATTGTGTAGACCATCAAAAGATTGGGTTGCAAGTTTACTGATATTGTTGTCCTGCAGATATCTAAGATGGGAAAATGAAGTATGGTGAAAAACATTGTATTGAAACATAAATAATTTGGTAATATTTAAAAACGTTTTCAGATTTCACTTTATGAAAGCATACTTTGTGAAACGCTGTGATGGTATCAAACAATCTGACAAATGATCATGCCTGAGGTTCACTGACTAATACACAACACTAAAGTGCATCGACATAAACAAAGGTTCAGTGGCATACTAACCTCCATTGACGAGTGTTATAGTGTTGGTAAAGTTTTTGAAAATGTTGCTGATTATGTTGTGTCATATCGAGACAATAGTGAAAATACAGACATATTTTTCAACTGGTAAACATGAACTACAAATTAGTTTTAAATTTGTTTCACTGTCCACCGTAAATTCAGTAAAGAAGATTTGGTGGCTTCATGCTGTGTGAGTAAATATCATGGCATGAAAACTAACAAGTGAGCTTTTGTAGAGCACCAAATGTTCCTGGTGCAATGAACTGATATTTTTACAGGTGCAATTTAACTGATTGTTGGAAAGCAAGCTTCAATTTGAAAACAAAGTAGCGTTAAAACAAAATCATTAAAGTCTATTAATTTTGTTATTTTCACCAATGTTCTTAGGTTTTCCTTAACTTTACTCTTTGAAACATTGTAAGGGTATCAGACAATCTTAACATGTATCGTGCCCAAGGTTCACTTATTTTGGAAAAATAAAATTACAATAAACATCAATAGACAACAGTTGAGTGCATCGGAATTTCAAAAAGGTTTGTTGGCCTACAGGTCTCCCATTGACAAGTGTTTTTCGATCGGCACACATGAACTTTGCACTCCATCAAATTTGCTTCAGTCAAGAGAAATCGGTTGCTTGATGCTGTGTAATTGAAATTTAACACACGAATATTTACAAGATTTTAAGACTTTGTAGACCATCAAATGTTGCATTTGAAATTTTACTGATTTTGTTGTTTTGCAGCGATCTAAGATGGGAAAACAAAGTAGCGTCAAAACAAAATCATTACATCCCGTTAATTTGGTCATTTTCAACAATGTTCGTAGATTTTCCTGAAAGCATAGTTTGTGAAACGTTTTCATACATGGTATCAAACAAGTTGAAAATGTTCCTGCCTAATGTTCAATCATTTTATTAAATTAACTTTACAAATCAATCTCAACAGACAACAGTTAAGTGCATTGATAAATACAAGAGGGAAAATATAAAAAAGTAGATGTTTTTTTAAGAAATTTAAAATTATAAGTGAATCACAATAGACAACACTTGGGTTCATCAAAAATACTCAAATTACAGTTGACCAAAATCTAACAGAACAGTGTTCAGATTGTGACCTGCCTAACCACGAAAACAGTGGGTACTGCGTTTGAATCATGAAAACTTACAATTCCATGAGATTGTGTAGACCATCAAAAGATTGGGTTGCAAGTTTACTGATATTGTTGTTCTGAAGATATCTAAGATGGGAAAATGAAGTATGGTGAAAAACATTGTATTGAAACATAAATAATTTGGTAATATTTAAAAACGTTTTCAGATTTCACTTTATGAAACGCTGTGATGGTATCAAACAATCTGACAAATGATCATGTCTGAAGTAAACTGAATAATACACAACACTAAAGTGCATCGACATAAACAAAGGTTCAGTGGCATACTACCCTGCATTGACGAGTGTTATAGTGTTGGTAAAGTTTTTGAAAAAGTTGCTGATTACGTTGTGTCATATCGAGACAATAGTAAAAAATACATACATATTTTTCAACTGGTAAACACGAACTACAAATGAGTTTTAAATTTGTTTCACTGTCCACCGTAAATTCAGTAAAGAAGATTTGGTGGCTTCATGCTGTGTGAGTAAATATCATGGCATGAAAACTAACAAGTAAGTGAGCTTTTGTAGAGCACCAAATGTTCCTGGTGCAATGAACTGATATTTTTACAGGCGCAATTTAACTGATTGTTGGAAAGCAAGCTTCAATTTGAAAACAAAGTAGCTTTTAAACAAAATCATTAAAGTCTATTAATTTTGTTATTTTCACCAATGTTCTTAGGTTTTCCTGAACTTCACTCTTTGAAACATTGTAAGGGTATCAGACAATCTTAACATGTATCGTGCCCAAGGTTCACTTATTTTGGAAAAATAAAATTACAATAAACATCAATAGGCAACAGTTCAGTGCATCGGAATTTCAAAAAAGTTTGTTGGCCTACAGGTCTCCCATTGACAAGTGTTTTTCAATTGGCACACATGAACTTTGCACTCCATCAAATTTTTTGCCGAGAGATGTAGCTTCAGTCAAGAGAAATCGGTTGCTCGATGCTGTGTAATTGAAATTTAACACATGAATGATCAAACAAGTTGAAAATGTTCCTGCCTAATGTTCAATCATTTTATAAAATTAACTTTACAAATGAATCTCAACAGACAACAGTTAAATGCATCGAGAAATAAAAGAGGGAAAATATAAAAAGGTAGATGTTTTTTTAGAAATTTAAAATTATAAGGGAATCACAATAAACAACACTTACGTTCATTAAAAATACTCAAATTACAGTTGACCAAAATCTAACAGAACAGTGTTCAGATTGTGATCTGTCTAACCACGAAAACAGTGGGTACTGCGTTTGAATCATGAAAACTTACAATTCGATGAGATTATGTAGACCATCAAAAGTTTGGGGTGGAAGTTTACTGATATTGTTGTCCTGCAGATATCTAAGATGGGAAAATGAAGTATGGTGAAAAACATTGTATTGAAACATAAATAATTTGGTAATAATTAAAAACGTTTTCAGATTTCACTTTATGAAAGCATACTTTGTGAAATGCTGTCATGGTATCAAACAATCTGACAAATGATCATGGAATCAGCTTGGAATCTTTATGCATCAACTCTTTGCTCATGATTTACCTAGTTCTTTTGAACGTATGTTTAATTCTAATTCCGCTATTCATCAACATCACACCAGACAGTCCAGGGATTTTCATATCCCATACACACGCACTGCTCAAGCAAATAAATTCATTGTCTACCAGGGCCCCAAATTCTGGAATTCGTTAAGTATTAGTCTTAGAGGTTTTGGTAATCGGCCTTTATTTAAGAAAAAGCTTAAGAGTCAGCTCATGGAAAAATACTCTTGTAATGATTAATCTTATATACTCTTATTTGGTGTATACATGTACATTTTTTCAAATGATGCCCATGTAGGTTTTGCTCATTATATTGTACTTGATTTGTCTCAGTCTTGTCCTGTCTGTGTTGGTCCTCTGTTGTTGCATGTGTAACTTAAAGTTTATTTCATGTGTAGCTGGAAGGTACTACTGTAATTACTATTTTCCTGGATTTTCTTTTCTTACACATTATGGGCGTCTCTACTCGACAAGCTTGCTTTTTGGCGACGGCCACCGCTTAATCTTCTGTTCATTTAATTATTGTTATAACTTTTCTGTTCATATTGATTAAGTGGAAATAAATATGAATGAATGAATGAATGAATGAATGAATGAATGTCTGAGGTTCACTGAATAATACACAACACTAAAGTGCATCGACATAAACAAAGGTTCAGTGGCATACTACCCTGCATTGACGAGTGTTATAGTGTTGGTAAAGTTTTTCAAAATGTTGTTAATTACGTTGTGTCATATCGAGACAATAGTAAAAATACAGACATATTTTTCAACTGGTAAACATGAACTAAAAACTAGTTTTGAATTTGTTTCACTGTCCACCGCAAATTCAGTAAAGAAGATTTGGTGGCTTCATGCTGTGTGAGTAAATATCATGACATGAAAACTAACAAGTGAGCTTTTGTAGAGCACCAAATGTTCCTGGTGCAATGAACTGATATTTTTACAGGTGCAATTTAACTGATTGTTGGAAAGCAAACTTCAATTTGAAAACAAAGTAGCGTTAAAACAAAATCATTAAAGTCTATTAATTTTGTTATTTTCACCAATGTTCTTAGGTTTTCCTTAACTTTACTCTTTGAAACATTGTAAGGGTATCAGACAATCTTAACATGTATCATGCCCAAGGTTCACTTATTTTGGAAAAATAAAATTACAATAAACATCAATAGACAACAGTTGAGTGCATCGGAATTTCAAAAAGGTTTGTTGGCCTACAGGTCTCCCATTGACAAGTGTTTTTCGATCGGCACACATGAACTTTGCACTCCATCAAATTTGCTGCCGGGAGATGTAACTTCAGTCAAGAGAAATCGGTTGCTCAATGCTGTGTAATTGAAATGTAACACATGAATACTTACAAGATTTTAAGACTTTGTAGACCATCAAATGTTGCATTTGAAATTTTACTGATTTTGTTGTAAAGCATAGTTTGTGAAACGTTTTCATGCATGGTATCAAACAAGTTGAAAATGTTCCTGCCTAATGTTCAATCATTTTATTAAATTAACTTTGCAAATGAATCTCAACAGACAACAGTTAAGTGCATCAGAATTTTTTATTTTTTTTTGGCCTACAGGCCTTTCATTGACAATTGTTTTTCAATTGGCACACATGAACTTTGCACTCCATCAAATTTGCTGCCGGAAGATGTAACTTCAGTCAAGAGAAATCGGTTGCTCAATGCTGCGTGATTGACATTTATGACACAACTACTTACAAGTATTGAAGACTATGTAGACCTTCAAATGTTCCTGGTGTAATTTCACTAATTTTGTTCGATCCCAGCCCACTAAGATGGGAAAACAAAGTAGCATTACTAAAAAGAAAAATCATGTAAGATCATTAATTTAGTCATTTTCACCAATGTCCTCAGGTTTTTCTCAAAGGATACTCTTTGAAACTTTGCATCAAGTTTGTTGTCCTCCAGGACTTTCATTGACAAGTGTTTTTCAATTGGCACACATGAACTTTGCACTCCATCAATTTTTTTGCTGAGAGATGTAGCTTCAGTCAAGAGAAATCGGTTGCTCGATGCTGCGTGATTGAAATTGATGACACAACTACTTACAAGATTTGAAGACTTTGTAGACCTTCAAATGTTCCTGGTGTAATTTCACTAATTTTGTTCGTTCCCAGCGATCTAAGATGGGAAAACAAAGTAGCATTATTGAAAAGAAAAATCATTAAAGCTCATTAATTTAGTCATTTTTACCAATGTCCTTAGGTTTTTCTCAAAAGATACTCTTTGAAACTTTGCATCAAGTTCGTTGTCCTCCAGGCCTTTCATTGACAAGTGTTTTTCAATTGGCATACATGAACTTTGCACTCCATAAATTTTTTGCTGAGAGATGTAGCTTCAGTCAAGAGAAATCGGTTGGTCGATGCTGCATGATTGAAATATATGACACGAATACTTACAAGGTTTGAAGACTTTGTAGACCATCAAATGTTCCTGGTTTAATATCACTGATATTGTTGATTCCCAGCCATCTAAGATGGGAAAACAAAGTAGCATTATTTAAAAGAAAAATCATTTAAGCACATTAATTTGGTTATTTTCACCAATGTCCTCAGGTTTTTCTCGCAAAATTTGCATCTAAATTTTAATAAAACGTTTGTTGGCCTACAGGCCTTTCACTGACAAGTGTTTTTCAATTAACACACATGAACTTCGTGCTCCATCAATCGTTTTGCTGAAAGATGAAGCTTCAGTCAAGAGAAATCGGTTGCTCGATGCTCGGTAAGTGAAATTTAAGACATGAATACTTACAACTTTTGAAGACTTTGTAGACCACCAAATGTTCCTGGTGTAATTTCACTGATTGTGTTGTTTTGCAGCACTCTTAGATGGGAAAACAGTAGCATTAAAAAAATCATTAAAGCCCATTAATACGGTTATTTTCAATAATGTTCATAGATTTTCCTGAAAACATAGTTTGTGAAATGTTTTTATGGTATCAAACAAGTTGAATATGTTCCTGTCTAATGTTCAATCATTTCATAAAATTAACTTTACAAATGAATCTCAACAGACAACAGTTAAGTTCTGTCCACCGTAAATTCAGTAAAGCAGATTGTGTAGAGCACCAAATGTTCCTGGTTCAATGAACTGATATTTTTACAGGTGCAATTTAACTGATTTTGTTGTTGGAAAGCAAGCTTCAATTTGAAAACAAAGTAGTGTTAAAACAAAATCATTAAGGTCTATTAATTTAGTTATTTTCACCAATGTTCTTAGGTTTTCCTCAACTTTACTCTTTGAAACATTATAACGGTATCAGACAATCTTAACATGTATCGTGCCCAAGGTTCACTTATTTTGGAAAAATAAAATTACAATAAACATCAACAGACAACAGTTGAGTGCATCGGAATTTCAAAAAAGTTTGTTGACAAGTGTTTTTCGATCGGAACACATGAACTTTACACTCCATCAAATTTGCTGCTTGGAGATGTAACTTCAGTCAAGAGAAATCGGTTGCTCGATGCTGTATAATTGAAATTTAACACATGAATACTTGCAAGTATTGAATACTTTTGTAGACCGTCAAATGTTACATTTGAAATTTCACTGATTGTGTTGTTTTCCAGCAGTCTTAGATGGGAAAACAGTAGCATTAAAACAAAATCATTAAAGGCCGGTAATATGGTTATTTTCAACAATGTTCTTAGATTTTCCTGAAAACATAGTTTGTGAAATGTTTTCATAGTATCAAACAAGTTGAATATGTTCCTGTCTAATGTTCAATCATTTTATAAAATTAACTTTACAAATCAATCTCAACAGACAACAGTTAAATGCATCGAGAAATAAAAGAGGGAAAATATAAAAAGGTATATGGTTTTCTTTTAGAAATTTAAAATTATAAGTGAATCACAATAGACAACACTTACGTTCATTAAAAATACTCAAATTACAGTTGACCAAAATCTAACAGAACAGTGTTCAGATTGTGACCTGTCTAACCACGAAAACAGTGGGTACTGCGTTTGAATCATGAAAACTTACAATTCGATGAGATTGTGTAGACCATTAAAAGTTTGGGGTGCAAGTTTACCGATACTGTTGTTCCGCAGATATCTAAGATGGGAAAATGAAGTATGGTGAAAAACATTGTATTGAAACATAAATAATTTGGTAATATTTAAAAACGTTTTCAGATTTCACTTTATGAAAGCATACTTTGTGAAACGCTGTCATGGTATCAAACAATCTGACAAATGATCATGTCTGAGGTTCACTGAATAATACACAACACTAAAGTGCATCGACATAAACAAAGGTTCAGTGGCATACTACCCTGCATTGACGAGTGTTATAGTGTTGGTAACATTTTTGAAAATGTTGCTGATTATGTTGTGTCATATCGAGACAATAGTGAAAATACAGACATATTTTTCAACTGGTAAACATGAAATCCAAACTAGTTTTGAATTTGTTTCACTGTCCACCGTAAATTCATTAACCCTAACTCCCTAGACAACAAAGCCAGTTGGAGGATTTTGAAGGATTTTTTATTGTTTTAATACAATGCATATAGGGAGTTAGGGTTAAAGAAGATTTGATGGCTTCATGCTGTGTGAGTAAATATGTAAAAATGTTCCTGATGCAATGAACTAAAAATTTTACAGGTGCAATTTAACTGATTTTGTTGTAGGAAGCAAGCTTCAATTTAATAATAATAATAATAATAATAATAATAATAATAATAATAATAATAATAATGTGTGGACTTATATAGCGCACGTATCCACCAACTAAGTGGTGCTCAAGGCGCATTATATCATCACCCCTGGTCATAAGGCTCATAAGGCTCATAAATCATTACTGAAACCATCTCAGCTCCCTGGGGAGTATACAGCTCAATTGCTGCCATTACAGCGCATATAGGGCTAATCAACCAACTCTGCCCTCACAGGTACCTATTTAACCCCTGGGTGGAGGGACGCAATTATGGTTAAGTGTCTTGCTCAAGGACACAAGTGTCACGGCCGGGATTCGAACCCACATTCTGCTGCTGACACCAGAACTTGAGTCCGGTAAGCTAGACCGCTCGGCCACGACACTCCACTTGAAAACAAAGTAGCGTTAAAACAAAATCATTAAAGTCTATTAATTTTGTTATTTTCACCAATGTTCTTAGGTTTTCTTCAACTTTACTCTTTGAAACATTGTCGTGCCCAAGGTTCACTTATTTTGGAAAAATAAAATTACAATAAACATCAATAGACAACAGTTGAGTGCATCGGAATTTCAAAAAAGTTTGTCGGCATACAGGTCTCCCATTGATAAGTGTTTTTCGATCGGAACACATGAACTTTGCACTCCATCAAATTTGCTGCCGGGAGATGTAACTTCAGTCAAGAGAAATCGGTTGCTCGATGCTGCATAATTGAAATTTAACACATGAATACACTGTAAAAACGTTAGGCAACAAGGGGTTGGGTAAGGTTATTTCTCCCAGAATTGGTCAGTATTTACCACAACTGTTCACATATTTTGGCAAAATATTATCCAACATTGGGCAATGGTAAACCAACTGTAAACCTGTTGATATGTTGACCAGTGTTGGGCAACATATCAACCGTGTTTGCCCAATATTTCTTACAGTGTACTTACAAGTATTGAAGACTTTGTAGACCATCAAATGTTACATTTGAAATTATACTGATTTTGTTGTTTTGCAGCGATCTGAGATGGGAAAACAAAGTAGCGTTAAAACAAAATCATTAAAGCCCGTTAATTTGGTCATTTTCAACAATGTTCTTAGATTTTCCTGAAAGCATAGTTTGTCAAACGTTTTCATACATGGTATCAAACAAGTTGAAAATGTTCCTGCCTAATAAATGTTCAATCATTTTATAAAATTAACTTTACAAATGAATCTCAACAGACAACAGTTAAGTGCATTGAGAAATAAAAGAGGGAAAACATAAAAGGTAGGTGGATTTTTTTAGAAATTTAAATTACAAGTGAATCACAATAGACAACACTTAGGTTCATTAAAAATACTCAAATTACAGTTGACCAAAATCTAACAGAACAGTGTTCAGATTGTGACCTGCCTAACCACGAAAACAGTGGGTACTGCGTTTGAATCATGAAAACTTACAATTTGATGAGATTGTGTACACCATCAAAAGATTGGGTTGCAAGTTTACTGATATTGTTGTTATCTAGATATCTAAGATAGGAAAATGAAGTATGGTGAAAAACACTGTATTGAAACATGAATAATTTGGTAATAATTAAAAACTTTTTCAGATTTCACTTTATGAAAGCATACTTTGTGAATCGCTGTCATGGTATCAAACAATCTGACAAATGATTATGTCTGAGGTTCACTGAATAATACACAACACTAAAGTGCATCGACATAAACAAAGGTTCAGTGGCATACTACCCTGCATTGACGAGTGTTATAGTGTTGGTAAAGTTTTTGAAAATGTTGCTGATTACGTTGTGTCATATCGAGACAATAGTGAAAATACAGACATATTTTTCAACTGGTAAACATGAAACTACAAACTAGTTTTGAATTTGTTTCACTGTCCACTGTAAATTCAGTAAAGAAGATTCGGTGGCTTCATGCCGTGTGAGTAAATATCATGGCATGAAAACTAACAAGTAAGTGAGCTTTTGTAGAGCACGAAATGTTCCTGGTGCAATGCAGTAATATTTTTACAGGTGCAATTTAACTGATTTTGTTGTTGGAAAGCAAACTTCAATTTGAAAACAAAGTAGCGCTAAAACAAAATCATTAAAGTCTATTATTTTGATATTTTCACCAATGTTCTTAGGTTTTCCTCAACTTTACTCTTTGAAACATTGTAACGGTATCAGAAAATCTTAACATGTATCGTGCCCAAGGTTTACTTATTTTGGAAAAATAAAATTACAATAAATATCAATAGGGGGCCTAGACAACAGTTGAGTGCATTGGAATTTCAAAAAGGTTTGTTGGCCTACAGGTCTCCCATTGACAAGTGTTTTTCGATCGGAACACATGAACTTTGCACTCCATCAAATTTGCTGCCGGGAGATGTAACTTCAGTCAAGAGAAATCGGTTGCTCGATGCTGCATAATTGAAATGTAACACATGAATACTTACAAGTAATGAAGACTTTGTAGACCATCAAATGTTACATTTGAAATTTGACTGATTTTGTTGTTTTTCAGCCATCTGAAATGGGAAAACAAAGTAGCGTCAAAACAAAATCATTAAAGCCCGTTAATTTGGTCATTTTCAACAATGTTCTGATTTTCCTGAAACCGTAGTTTGTGAAACGTTTTCATGCATTGTATCAAACAAGTTGAAAATGTTCCTGCCTAATGTTCAATCGTTTTATAAAATTAACTTTACAAATGAATCTCAACAGACAACAGTTAAGTGCATCGAGAAATAAAAAAGGAAAAACATAAAAAGGTAGGTGGATTTTTTTTATAGAAATTTAAAATTAACAAAATCTAACAGAACAGTGTTCAGATTGTGACCAGTCTAAGGATTATTGAAATGCATAAACATTATGATCATTGATGACTTCATCAGTCAACAGAACCATCTAAGATGGGAAAACAAAGTAGCATTATTAAAAGCACATTAAAGCACATTAATTTGGTTATTTTCACCAATGTCCTGAGGTTTTCTCAAAGCATACTGTTTGAAACTTTGAATCTAAATTTTAATAAAAGGTTTGTTGTCCTCCAGGCTTTCATTGACAAGTGTTTTTCAATTGGCACAAATGAAATTCGCGCTCCATCAATTTTTTTGCTCAGCGATGAAGTTTCAGTCAAGAGAAATCGGTTGTTCGATGCTGGGTAAGTGAAATTTAAGACATGAATACTTACAAGTTTTTAAGACTTCGTAGACCATCAAATGTTCCTGGTGTAATTTCACCGATTGTGTTGTTTTCCAGCAGTCTTAGATGGGAAACAGTAGCATTAAAACAAAATCATTAAAGGCCGGTAATATGGTTATTTTCAACATCGTTCTTAGATTTTCCTGAAAACACAGTTTGTGAAATGTTTTCATGGCATCAAACAAGTTGAAAATATTCCTGCCTAATGTAAAATCATTTTATAAAATTAACTTTACAAATGACAGTTAAGTGCTGTCCAACGTAAATTCAGTAAAGAAGATTTGGTGGCTTCATGCTGTGTGAGTAAATATCATGGCATGAAAACTAACATGTGAGCTGTTGTAGAACACCAAACCTGGTGCAATGAACTAATATTTTTACAGGTGCAATTTAACTGATTTTGTTGTTGGAAAGCAAACTTCAATTTGAAAACAAAGTAGCGTTAAAACAAAATCATTAAAGTCTATTAATTTTGTTATTTTCACCAATGTTCTTGGGTTATCCTGAACTTTACTCTTTGAAACATTGTAACGGTATCAGACAATCTTTACATGTATCGTGCCCAAAGTTCACTTATTTTGGAAAAATAAAATTATAATAAACATCAATAAACAACAGTTGAGTGCGTTGGAATTTCAAAAAAGTTTGTTGGCCGTAAAACAAAATCATTAAAGGCCAGTAATATGGTTATTTTCAACAATGTTCTTAGATTTTCCTGAAAACACAGTTTGTGAAATGTTTTCATGTATCAAACAAGTTGAAAATGTTCCTGCCTAATGTTCAATCATTTTATGAAATTAACTTTACAAATCAACCTCAACAGACAACAGTTAAGTGCATCGAGAAATAAAAGAGGGAAAATATAAAAAGGTATGTGGATTTTTTAGAAATTTAAAATTACAAGTGAATCACGATAGACAACACTTGGGTTCATCAAAAATACTCAAATTACAGTTGAACAAAATAGTACAGAACAGTGTTCCGATTGTAACCTGCCTAACCACGAAACTAATATAAGTAATAGTGGGTACTGGGTTTGAATCATGAAAACTTACAATTGGATGAGATTGTGTAGACCATCAAAAGATTGGGTTGCAAGTTTACTGATATTGTTGTTCAGAAGATTTCTAAGATGGGAAAATGAAGTATAGTGAAAACATTGTATTGAAACATAAATAATTTGGTAATATTTAAAAACGTTTTCGGATTTCACTTTATGAAAGCATACTTTGTGAAACGCTGTCATGGTATCAAACAATCTGACAAATGATCATGTCTGAGGTTCATTGAATAATACACAACACTAAAGTGCATCGACATAAACAAAGGTTCAGTGGCATACTACCCTGTATTGACGAGTGTTATAGTGTTGGTAAAATCTTTGAAAATGTTGTTGATTATGTTGTGTCATATCGAGACAATAGTGAAAATATAGACATATTTTTCAACTACAAACTAGTTTTAAATTTGTTTCACTGTCCACCGTAAATTCAGCAAAGAAGATTCGGTGGCTTCATGCTGTGTGAGTAAATATCATGGCATGAAAACTAACAAGTGAGTGAGGTTTTGTAGAGCACCAAATGTTCCTGGTGCAATGAACTAATATTTTTACAGGTGCAATTTAACTGATTTTGTTGTTGGAAAGCAAGCTTCAATTTGAAAACAAAGTAGCGTTAAAACAAAATCATTAAAGTCTATTAATTTTGTTATTATCACCAATGTTCTTAGGTTTTCCTGAACTCTTTGAAACATTGTAACGGTATCAGCAATCTTAACATGTACGGTATCGTGCCTAATGGCCCTGTCACACTGTTGCGTATGAGATAAACGTAAGAGTTGCGTATGAAAATTCATAATATAATTTTCATACGCACAAAAAGCCCTTGAAAATACAGAATGTCGTGGCCGAGCGGTCTAGCGCACCGAACTCAAGTTCTGGTGTTGCCAGCAGCAGGGTGTGGGTTCGAGCCCCGGTCGTGACACTTGTGTCCTTGAGCAAGGTACTTAACCATAATTGCTTCGTCCTTCGGATGGGACGTAAAGCCGTAGGTCCCGTGTGTTGTGTAATGCACGTAAAAAAGAATGCGCCTTGAGCACCACTTAGTTGGTGGATACGTGCGCTATATAAGTCCACACATTATTATTATTATTATTATTGTGCGTATACTTACCGTATTGAACCTATGAGTAGCGTATGGCCAGCGTACTCTGCGTATGAGTAGCGTATGAACTGCGCATGCCCAGCGTACCGCCTATCCGCCTATCACGTGACAAAGTGCCTATATAATCGGCGGCCTTTCCACATTGCGCTATCAATACGCTAGCTGTACGGTACACCTTCATGCCAACGTATGGCAACTTATGTCCAGCGTACTCGACCTATGAGTAACGTACCTATATCGTACCTCTAGCGTATTCAGCGTATGCCTAGCGTATGCTTAGCGTATTAACCATACGTCCGCATACGCACAACATTTTTAAGCATGCTTAAAAAATTATTTCTGTCTCAGCGTATGCCAGCGTATGCCAGCGTATGCCAGCGTATGCCACCGTGCTTGAAACGTACACAACCTATGCCTAACGTACCCCTAGCGTATGTCAGCGTATACCAGCGTATGAGTGATAATTTTCATACGCTGGCATACGCTAGTACGATACGGAACAGTGTGACAGGGCCATAAGGTTCACTTATTTTCGAAGAATAAAATAAACGTCAATAGACAACAGCTGAGTGCATCGGAATTTCAAAAAAGTTTGTTGGCCTACAGGCCTCCCATCGACAAGTGTTTTTCGATTGGCACACATGAACTTTGCACTCAATCAAATTTGCTGCCGGGAGATGTAACTTCAGTCAAGAGAAATCGGTTGCTCGATGCTGTATAATTGAAATTTAACACATGAATACTTACAAGAATTGAAGACTTTGTAGACCATCAAATGTTACATTTGAAATTTCACTGATTTTGTTGTTTTGCAGCGATCTGAGATGGGAAAACAAAGTAGCGTTAAAACAAAATCATTAAAGGCCGGTAATATGGTTATTTTGAACAATGTTCTTAGATTTTCCTGAAAACACAGTTTGTGAAATGTTTTCTTGGTATCAAACAAGTTGAAAATGTTCCTGCCTAATGTTCAATCATTTAATGAAATTAACTTTACAAATGAATCTCAACAGACAACAGTTAAATGCATCGAGAAATAAAAGAGGGAAAAGTAAAAAGTTGGCTGTACTTTTTAGAAATTTTAAATTACAAGTGAATCACGATGACAACACTTAGGTTCTCCTGAGGATGATCAGAGCATACTGATCGAAACCTCCAGTTCTTTTCAGAATTAATTACTGCTCAATTGAGAATTTCAAATGGTGTCACCGCAATCAGTCTTACTTAACAATTAGGTTCATCAAAAAATACTTAAATTACAGTTGACCAAAATCCAGTAGGGATTTTAGTCACGTGACATTTCGTTTTCAATTTGCGCTGGAGCAGCACTCCTAATTCATTTTAATTAAAGAAAATATATAAAACAATAAATATCGAAATAAAAACTATAATTGATGCGGTGATATATTGTCTTATATCTGTTGATATTTCAATTCATTACAAGCAATACATCTGAAGATACAAGGCCGGAAAGATTGAAAATATGGGATAATTGAGTTCTTGCTGCGTGCGGAACGCGTGACCCCACTTTTTAGACGGGTCAACCTAATTTTAGCCGCACTCTTTTGCGTTTACGCACGGGTTAACGGAAATGTACTGTTATAAAAATGATACCTTCTGAAAGGGGAGAAAACATGCTTCATTTTGAGGGGTCAAACAAATATTCGACCAAGAATAACCGAAACGGCACCAAAAAGAATACTTCAACTGATTTTTTCTCAGTACAATAAATCAATATTTCTTTCATTTGACCCCTAATCATGACTACCAATGATTACAAATATAATATCTGCAATTACTTTGGTGATTAACTGAGAAGAAGTCATGTGTAGGTCACTATTTTCAAATGGTATATTCTGTACCTTTACACGATTTATCATCACTACATTTACCGGTCTTGTTCCCTGTACAAACTCACGTATACGTATTGTACCGTATATAGACAGGCAATAAACTACATGTATGTACTTGTGGCTATACTATGCGTGCTTGCGCTGAATGAACTGTCAATGTTAACATGTTGGACCCGTTCCTAATTATTTTCAACATCAGGTACATACGTACTTTGTTAAAATATTTATGTCATCAAAGTTTCCATGGTAACAGAGCTACTTTTAATGCATTATCCATGCAAAATGATGTATCATTTAACAACAGATCACTCTAACTGAATTTCCTGAATTTGATATAAAATACTAAAATATTACTGTTGTCGTTACTATTGTTGTTATTACTTTTGATAAAATAATAACAAATTTCCATAGAAACAGGATAATTATGCATAACATTGTATTATCTCAGCAAAACTAACTCCGATTTGAACCCAATAAAGTGCATTGTTCAGCATTAAATGATACCTTTCCAATGACATCACGCTTGATGCAGCGGGACACAGGGTTAATTTTCACCTGAAAACCCTACTAACAGAACAGTGTTCAGTTTGTGACCACCCTAACCACGAAAACAGTGGGTATATATACTGCATTCAAAACCTTCCAAACGTAAAATAAATTAAGCCTCACTTTGTCTATATTAGATGGCTGATCGCTTGCCACAATCAGTGCATTTATTGCTCAAATTTATTACTGAAAAGCATACTATAATCTGAGTGATCGGTCAAATACATACAGAAATTATTCTACCAGCAATATATAGTAACTAGAATCAAAACAAAATTTTGATAGACAACACTGGAGTGCATCGATATAAAAAAAAATGGTTCAGTGACAAGTATGGGACATGTCAGGCCTATTTATTTTTCGGGAAAACAAAGTAGTGCACTACTTTACACTATAGTGTGGATCGTTAAAGATTATAAGTGAAAATGCAACCAAATATTTCGATCGGCAAACATGATCTACGTACTAATTGTAATGTTGTTTTGCCGTCCGTCTTTGCATGGTGAAAAGGATAAGATAAGACTGTTTGCGGTGACACCATGTGAAATTTTCAACTGAGTTGTAATTAGTTCGAAAAAAGAACTGGAGGTTACAGGAGAATGCCGGACTCTGGCAGATACTGCCGGACTCTAGCAGATACTGCCGGACTCTAGCAGATACTGCCGGACTCTAGCAGATACTGCTGCTTAAGTAGACTGCTGGAGGATTTGCGTGAAGACTGGATGCTGGAGGATTAGTGTGTTGTTGCATGCAGGCCTAGGCGGGAAATGGTGGAACTGGGATCCTTGGAGTGGTGGAGAAGAGTGTGTGCTCACTGAACTGAATCAGTTACTGACAAGCACAGGGGGAGGGAGGATAGAATACTTAGGATGTATGAGATCTCTCAGTCTGGGGTGGGTTGTTGACTTGAGATATAGAAGATCCTTCAGTCCGTAGTACAGGGGCGCCAGATATCGCTGGGGAACAGTGTTATGGCCTCTCTATCCTCTGGGATGCCATGTGTTGATTGTGTGATGAATTGAGCTGCCTACCAGTCAGTTTGGTGGTCCTTGATGTGGGAGTGCTTCACAGTGGCTGACTTCTCGAAATATCCTCAGCGACTGTGTGCTCGATGTTCCTTCAGCCTCGTTGGGAGATTCGGTCTCGTTTTACCGATGTAGACTTTGCCACACTCACAAAGGATTGGTATACTCCCGCTCTGTTGCTGGGATCCGGTTTATCCTATGGATGTTGGGGGCGGAGTGGTAAACGTTGATGCCTGCTTGTTGGAGTATGTGCTGGAGTTTATGTGACGTAGAACCAAAGTAGGGAAGGCAGGCAGAAGGGGGATTTGATTTGGGTAGAGGAGAGTCAGGGTTTGGGACAGGCTTCGATATGTTGATCATGCTGGGTTTGTAGCCGTTGCGCTGGAGGGTAGTCTTGATGTGCCGTAGTTCCTTGGGTAGACTGTCTGGGTTGCATAGGTTGTAGGCACGTTGTATGAGAGTGCGGTTGACTGATGACTTGACACTAATTGGGTGATGAAAGGAGCGCTGATTGAGGTATCGATCCGTATGGGTTGGATTCCTGTACACGTACATTGTGATGTAAGGATTCCTGGAAATGCCAACATCAAGGAAACATTTCTTGCCTTCATTTTCTACTTCCATCGTGAACTTGAATGCTTGTATGTTGCTTATTGCTCATTGAGGTATTGTAGGAAGTCTTGAAGTGTGTCTCTGCCATGTGGCCAAACTACAAAGGTATCATCCACATAGCAGAGCCACAGGCTAGGTCGGAGGTCGGCGGAGAAAATGTCTTCCATGAAAATGTCAGCAAGGACCGGGGATAGAGGAGATCCCATGGAGGTCCCAGCTGTCTGTCCGTAGATCTTACCCTGATATTGAAAACAACTTGGCTCATTTCAGCTCTGGATTTTGTAACTTTTCTGGCCAAAAACCACCCAGACCCTCCGCTCCAGGCCATTGTTTGCGGTGTCTGGCTTCGCAGTCACGGAAATATAAAGATTAAGTGCGGGATTTTAGCAGTGTACTGGGAGTGTGTATCCCCCCCCCCCCCCCATTTGGGCTATAAAGTTTTTAACAATAAAAAATAGCAAGCAGAAAACAACATTCACCATTTCAATTAATTGTTGGGCTCCACATGATGTCCGAAATGGGGGGCGAGGGGTGAAAAATTAATTTATGACAGTATACCCACATGGTCATTTTGGTCATATTTACTGTAAAACCATGCTTCTCACGATATAGGCCTAGTTTGTTTTCCCTTCTTCAAGTAAAATAGCAATGTTCCGATGAAAAAAATTATTTCCTGAAATTTCATTAAAATAGCGGAAACAAAACACAGACTATATATTTTTAACGACAAAATAATGAAATATATTTTGATTGCAATGAAGAACTTGTTTATAATGATTGGGAAATATATTTTATTATATGATTGTTTTAAACCATCATCAAATTACATCGAGGAAATATTTTGGAAAACTGAAAACTTTAAAATATAAGTTTTGTTGTAGGTTACCGATGCTACAATGTATACCCTATCTTTAAGACCCGCATTTATGTCGAACATCATTTTTCGACATAATTTGATCTTAGGCCCAAAAAAAAGTCTCTAGTTTTTGGTCTCTGCGCGCGTCGCCTCAGACCCGCGCGCTCGGCATTTTTAGATTTATTTTTTTATCTTTTTTCCCTATGAAATGATGTCCAAATTGCAACCAAAATCCCTAGATCGCTGGAATTCTGCCGCTGTGTTTTAAATAGCTTGTTCACATAGGGGTATGAATGTTTGCCTGATTTGCGCAGCCTCTATTAGCCACCATAATTTGTGTATGGAAATTTGGTCTGGTTTCATTAACTGCGTAGACATGTATCACGTATTTCACTGGTTGGCAAAAAACACTTTACTAAAAAAAATAAAAAATAAAAGCGTGTCACCACTAAGCTTAGGCGATATCGGTTTTTTTTTCATCCACGATATATCGGCAAACATATCGCAATTTTCGATAGTATCGCAGTTTTTTTCATTCATGCACGATTACTTTAGAGCTGATAACCAGGTATGTACCCTCTACAAGTATCAAAATAAATCGCAAATTTGTTTGCAGAGTGTGTATGTACATGTACTTCTGAAGTACGGTAGTTCGCTGTTGTTCCTCACTTCCAAAAGCTCAAAAGACTGTCATAATTTTCATTTCCATGAAATATCTGACTTTACTCACCATGGCGCTTTTTTTAATGGCGATATATTTTTTAATCGCGATTTGCCGATATGTCAATAACTTAAGAAGGTTCTCGAATTTCAAGTGCATCGAGAAATAAAAGAGGGAAACATAAAAAGGTAGGTGGATTTTTTTAGAAATTTAAAATTATAAGCGAATCACGATAGACAACACTTGGATGAATCAAAAATACTCAAATTACAGTTGACCAAAATCTAACAGAACAGTGTTCAGATTGTGACCTGCCTAATCACGAAAACAGTGGGTACTGCGTTTGAATCATGAAAACTTACAAGTGGGTGAGATTGTGTAGACCATCAAAAGATTGGGGTGCAAGTTTACTGATATTGTTGTTCTGCAGATATCTAAGATGGGAAAATAGCGGAAACAAAACACAGATTATATATTTTAACGACAAAATAATGAAATATATTTTGATTGCAATGAAGAACTTGTTTATAATGATTGGGAAATATATTTTGTTTCTAAAGTAATACAATATTCAATGAATGTTTTAAACCATCATCAAATTACATAGAGTAAATATTTTGGAAAACTGAAAACTTTAAAATATAAGTTTTGTTGTAGGTTACCGATGATACAATGTATACCCTATCTTTAAGACCCGCATTCATGTCGAACATCATTTTTCGACATAATTTGATCTTAGGCCAAAAAAGTTTCTAGTTTTTGGTCTCTGCGCGCGTCGCCTCAGACCCACGCGTCGGCATTTTTAGATTTATTTTTTTCTCTTTTTTCCCTATGAAATGATGTCCAAATTGCAACCAAAATCCCTGGATCGCTGGAATTCTGCCGCTGTGTTTTAAATAGCTTGTTCACATAGGGGTATGAACGTTTGCCTGATTTGTGCAGCCTCTATTAGCCACCATAACTTGTGTATGGAAATTTGGTCTGATTTCATTAACTGCGTAGACATGTATCACGTATTTCACTGGTTGGCAAAAAAAATTAACATATAAAACGCGTCACCACTAACTGGGGCGATTTAGTTTTTTTTTTTTTTTTTTTTTTTTTTTTTCATCCACGATATATCGGCAAACATATTGCGATTTTCGATAGTATTCCAATTATTTTTTTCATTCATGCACGATTACTTTAGAGCTGATAACCAGGTATGTACCCTCTACAAGTATCAAAATAAATCGCAAATTTGTTTGCAGAGTGTGTATGTACTTCTGAAGTAGTTCGCTTTTGTTCCTCACTTCCAAAAGCTGAAAAGACTGTCATTATTTTGTTTCCATGGAATATCTGACTTGACTCACCATAGCGCTTTTTTTATGGCCATATTTTTTTTTAATCGCGATTTGCCGATATCTCGATAACTTAAGAAGGTTCTCGATATCGTAATCTAAAAAAGGTATCGCGATATTCGATATTATTGTGTTATCGCACAAGCTTAGTCACCACACAGATTTTGAAGCCAACCTATGACCAGAAATTCTTTTGGACTTTATACAAATGTTCAACAAACCATTTGCAGTTATTCTCACTAGACAAACGAACATTGTTAATTGAAGTGGCAGATTTGGGGGCAATGCATGTACATGTACATTTGCTTTGGTGCCAGACCCTGGATCCGCGCCTGTAGGGATGTGCGTTTTCGGATATTTTTGGAACCGGATACCCGAAATCAAGAAACTTCGGATACCCGGATACCCGTTTTAATTTTCAATTTCAAGAACACTTTTTTTTATATTAATAGCACAACAATTAATGTGGACGTTCCCTATAATAATATCCCTCTATTAACAGCTCATGGCACAGTGCAGACATAAAGCATGCACTAATCCAATAACTGCAAACAATAGGCAAACATTGTATCATACTGAATCTGTTATTTAGAGGAAAGTGTGTGGAAACTGTCCATAAAATACTACAAAGGCGTTATCTAGTGTAATCTCTTGAATCGCTTCATGACAAAATAAAATTGTAAAAGTGTAAACATTACATTATTCAAGAGTTACAGATTTCTGTTGGCACCACTCAAATGTTAACTCCAAATTTTAAAAAGTCGTTTACGGGTAATTGAAACCGAGTGCCGGGTATCCGGATACCCGGATACCCGGCACAGCCTCACGCGCTTGGTTAACTTACAGCTATGTATACACATAGTTAGGATGTAATGGCAGTTTGCACAACAGTAAAGAGTTGCAATTGTGTTTCACTGTTGATTAGATTGAGCAATTCCAATTTGATTAAATAAATGATAATAGGCCTACGTCCCCATAAATCTTAAATTTAAAGAAGAGCAAACAATAACACTTACAATACTAGTAAGAACGAAAAGTCTTTAAAAAGACCACTTGGCAGAACGTTGATATTTCCTCCTGATAACACACTGCAGATAAATATTTTCACAAAAAAAACAATTCTCTTTGTTATACATTTTGTCAAATTATGACATTAATATTATTACTATATTTTGTTGTATATTTTAGATTATAACACCTCATACATAGATTCTGTCTTGTGTTTTTTGAGAGCGTGTCACGTGATGTTTGCTATTTTTACTGTAATGTCAAGCAAGCAAGGAAAGACTAGCCCGTGGCAACCAATGAACTAGCCCGTGGCAACCAATGAACTAGCCCATGGCAACCAATGAACTAGCCCATAGCAACCAATGAACTAGCCCATGGCAACCAATGAACTAGCCCATGGCAACTAATGAACTAGCCCATGAAATTGGTCTAAATGTGTCAATGCTGTTGTTACAACATTTATATAGAAGTGTTACAGAAATTCAATTAATTTCGGAGTGTTGTCATGAGTTAGTTTGATATATTGTAGCAGGTCTCTTAACAAATTGTGCAGAATCTATGTATGAGGTGTTATAAAACAAATATTGACTGTTTTCACTCGTGGTTCAGTAAAACTAGTCTCCCTCGGTGTATTCTATTTTCCTTCGGCTTCGCCTCCCGAAATATAAGGCTAGTTTTACTGTACCACTCGTAGCACTAGCAGTCAATTGTGTAAATTAATTAAAGTGTAATTTCTATTCCTGCTCAGTCAGAACCCTAGCCCTGTACTTACAGTACATTTGTTCTGTTCATGATGCCAGCGACGGTGGACTGGTTCCAACCATTCACGCAATCGACACGGTAATAACGATACTGCCAAATCGAACATTTGCAGACATCAGGACACTGCTGATCTGCGTATCATGGATCGACAAGAATAAGATTAAGAAAAAAGAACCTCGTGAAAATAAAAACATTTGTGAGATCTAACTTTTTAGAAAAAAGAGAAATATTTTTAAATTGAAGTGAAATTCATATTTATTTTATAACCCTCCATAGTAATTTCTACCGAGTCCTCGTGATTTTTATCATAAAAATAGCAGGTTCGGTGTACTATAAACATTATTTTCCTACCACGAAATTTAAAAAGGTACAAACATGTACACGCTCTGAGCGATTTAGCGTATACGTAGTTTACTCATAACTTACCTGATTGTGCCATGACGACACCGAATCCCTGTGACATAAGAGCTACAACAATGAAACCCAAGTACCCCATGGTTTCTCGTTCCACCTTTCCCGTTGATGTCAAAAATTGTTTAAGAGATGAACTTATATCTGAAATGCATACATATTAAAACTGAAATGATGTTGTACGTTCTCTTTTGAGTTTAACGAGTAAGAAAAAACACCAAACACCGGTGATAAAACGTCATTATGACAGCATTTGGATAAAACTTACATTTTGGTGAATTACTGCAATTTTCATAGATGTCTGATGTGCAATCAGGGGCGTAGCGAAGGCATTTTCTTTGTGGGTGGAAGCCAATTTGCTGACTGACATCAGTGACGCAGCCACTGATGGGGGGGAGGGGGAGGGCAAACATTTTCGGGGTACATTTACAGACACAAAACTAATATGAAAAGATAAATTTATTTTATTTTCCCCCAAATGGACAACCTCTAAAAAAAAGGGGGGACTGCCACCCGAAACCGCAGCTCTTTCCTTGAGTAAAATACAATGTACTACAAAGTAAAAACAACTGATAACAAACAACTCTACAAATCTTCAGTGCTTAGAAACACGATACATTTGCAGTCAGCAAACCCATAGCTCTAGGTTTGCCGACTACAAATTTATTCTGGACCAACCCCTTGTTCTAGTACCTTTGATGCTTCATTTGCCGACTGAGACTCTATAAATGCTGCTATACGGCCCTGTGTGCAGTCAATTATTAGTGGATATTACATTTTGACTGAAGTACAAAATGTCTGTATCAATTTAGCCAATCATGGTTGTTGTATGATGGATTATGCAGACATGAGTATAATGTGCGACTCCGCAACTCTCGAGTTGTATTTTGTGACAACGAACCACATCATGATAAATCAAAAGTAATATTTTCCAACAAACTACAATCCTTGATAACTGGCTTGTTTAAAGCTTTGATGAATTTTAAACTCCAAACATACGTGTTTCTCTTTAAAAAAAAATACGGGTATGTGTTCTTTCACTATTAGAAATCTAAACAAATTACATCTTTAATATAATGATATCAGAGCTGTGTACCACAGCGATGCTTTTAATATGTCATCATCGTTAGAATGATCAGTGACACTGAATTGTGTGCTGCCAATGACGTGTACACAATTCAAATTGACATTTTTAAAGGGTGGTATAGAAAACAGCGAAAAAAATCAAATTTCTGCAATTGACGCAAAATACAAAGAAATGTGCACCTGATAATATATCAATCTACCATCACACGACGAGTTCGTATTGTGCCAAACCTTTTAAACAGATAAGATAGATTTACTCAACACAACAAACTAAGTATGTTACAATAAGCGAAATATTGTGCAATAAGGCATCACATTTATTGAAACAAATAGTTTTTTCCTAAACCATGGAAGAGGGAGTTTGCCATAATTCTAATATACAGTGGTGTTGTCAGTTGAAGGGTGATGTGAAGGGTAAAGAGGTCTTCACTTAAAAAGACAATCCACGGCATAGGGGGGGGGGGGGGGCTCCAAGGGGAATATGCCTCCCCTATTATCATAAAAAATAACCAGAAATCAGTCAACCTGGTGTATGTACCTACTGTCTCAGTATTAAGAATAAACATGCATATGTCCCTCAGCCCCTGTTATTCCAACTCCCCTACAACCTGCATCACAAATATAAAATAATGTACTACAAATGGTGAAAATAAAACAAATTTCAGGCCACTGTGACTACAATGAATAACCATAACTTGATTTATCTACCTGTGACCTTTGGCTCGGATGCCAATAACTAATTCTGATTAGATCAGGTGTTTTCATCTGGGTGGAGTGAGTGGTACTGGGGAATTGGAGATCTTTGAAACGAGTAAAGACGATTGAAACCATCTTAGACCGAATGATAAGCTAGAATCGTTGGTTTTAAACAAAAATACCCTCTCCAAAAACAAGAAAAACAAAAAAATTACTAACAAAATAAACCAAAAATGTGACATTTTAGCTATGTTGAAAAGATCATAGACCATCAGCTCAGAGTAGAAAGGACTTAAACGCAGAGTTTGTAATTTTGAGTTATAGTTAATAGTTATTTTTGTTTATTTATTCTTCACCGTTTTTTCCCCAAAGGGTCAATATAGGTATTAAAATATTTCACATATCACTTTGTGGTTGTTATCAGTTAGAAGTTTATACAAACATATCCTTTTTACTTTGATTTCGTTTCAAAGTAGGCCTATGACGTAAATTGATTAGTTAATTTGCTATATTTTTTTTAAAGTTTAATATTACTGAGCTTGTACCATTCATGATTTACATTCATGATTTATATACCTAAAAATAACAAGAGTTACTTCAGGAGATATGTGTTTTTATTATATATAATGAAAATAACATATAATGTGCTGAATACATTAACTTCCGGTTCAGTCATCCCATATAATTTTAAATTCCTCCAACCGAATTAAGTTTGAAGTTGGTAAATATGGTTTTCTCTTCAGAAAGATTTCATGACAAAATTCGCATTCGTGGTGCCAAGTGTGACTTGACAAGAGACTATGGCTACGGGAGTTAAGTTCGGCGTGTGACTTGACTACTAGACCACGGGGTGTGCAATGAAAATGTGTTCAGAAATTGAGTTTTGTGACACATATCAGGCATGAGCGTGGAAACAGTTTAATAGATCATTACATGTAAATCCACAATCACGAAACTTGCCAGTTTGGCAGATATTTGCATTTGAATGACATGAAAATAGCGCCCTCTTTCGGCCATTCTTAGAAAACTGTACATTTCAATGTGGACTTTTGTATAATTTGAATAGTTCACATGGGCTATGTTTTTTATGTTTGGAAGAGTTTGGAAAGGGGATTCCATATTTGGGGAATATTTGATGATGTCATTGTAAAGAAATTAACCAGTTTAAAAAAAATTGCCTTGAATAAAAGGTCTGAACCCGACTGCTCCCTGAACGTCTGATCCCCCAGTCCTCTACCCCTTAATCCCAGGGTACGATCCATGGTGTGGTGGGGTAGTATTCCAATTTAATTGATCATGTGAAAACATTCTAAATTGACCATACATTTCAATATTTTGGGGTTTCGTTTTCCATCCCCCATCTCCTTGCCTTGAGCCCCACCCTCTTTGGGCAACCCTGTATCTAACCCTGCCTACATCAAAGACCAATTTGTAAATCTTTTATCATCTTTAAAAAGTTCAGTATTGGTTATTAATTGTCAATGTTTTGTGTAAATATTTAAATTGATAAAACACATTCTTCGTTAATACACACAATTAATAAGTTATTTAAATAAAGGAAATGCAAAACAATTTATCTTTTGTATGACACTTCTGCTTTATTTTGTCATGGTCATGATACTCCTTTTCCATCCATTTTTGCACCCATCAATAATAATCCATTTCATACAGGATAAAGGTTATCCAAACCTCTAGGTCTAATTTGCAATGAAAAAAATTAATTTTGTCTGAAGTACTAAATATTCCAACAAGTGAACCTGTAGTCCCTGGCATTAATTGGTTTTGGCTAGTATTGTTGAACCTTAAGCACACTTTTAAAAAAACTGTTACTGGTGCATGAAAAAAAAGTCAACAGAATTTTTCAATTAAAGATAATGGTTAAAGGGGCAATATCATCTCAATCAGAGTAGACTTTCAATGGGTCGTGGAATGAGTGTCCTAGTGTAAGATGAACAAAGCAGGCAATTGAAAATTACTGGCTCATTTGTTAAGCAGTCTGCAAGGATAAGTCATCTGAAGTTGATGGCCAGGGCAGCTGTAATGCCATGTGATTTCTTCATTAAAAGTGTATTATATAGTACAGCTGATGCATTGAAGAGTGTGTGAAGATACGCACTTTCATGTAAAAATCTCTCTGCTTTTCTAGCACCTTCACTGCTGTCTATATCAGTATAGGTACATAATGTATCTGAGCCAACTGCAGTCTCTATACCAGTTCTTTTGCAGTGAGAGATTGGCTGTACACCAAGTCAATTGTATTCTTAGTAAATGATCTATGAATTACCAGCGTAGGAAATGTACTTTTCAGACGTGTTTTCAGATTGTGGGTCAACTCCAGTCAACTTCTTGCACATACTTGATGAACTTACGATGTAATGACTTTGTGAAAAGAATTTCATTGTTTTTATTATTCTCTTCTGGATGACTTCTTCACAGAATTTTATTTATGCATCATTGTACCAAATAGGTGTGTCGTGGAGTGTGTGGAGTGTCGTGGCCGAGCGGTCTAGCGCACCGAACTCAAGTTCTGGTGTTGCCAGCAGCAGCGTGTGGGTTCGAGCCCCGGTCGTGACACTTGTGTCCTTGAGCAAGATACTTAACCATAATTGCTCCGTCCTTCGGATGGGACGTTAAGCCGTAGGTCCCGTGTACTAGATTAAAGAACCCAGAACACTTATCCTGGAAGAGTAGGGGTGTTTCTGGTTCACATTGCAAGCGCCCTTGTTTACAGGTTCCCTCAGGCTTTCGAGCTTACAGTGCTTAAGTGCGCTTTTCTGAGGCTTCCTTGGTTTCATTACCAGAAATATAAATAAAATAAATAAAATAAAATAAAATAGGTAGTTCATCTGATGGATCTGGCCTTGTCAAGAATTGGGTACATACTCATTATAGCAAAGACAATGATAGCAAACTTCTAAACCCACAAGATCTTTATCTTCGATTTGCAAAAGTAACCTCTCATCTTTCCGTTGGGCTGCTTCAAACAGTTGGCATGCAATCAAGGTTTGGCAGTGTGAATACTTATCAGTTTTTTCTCAATTTTTCTCGGTTTGTCAGGGAGTAACTCTGATGAAGACCACGGTTTTCTTCTCTGGGGTTAAGTGCTGCATTCTTACCGCTCGAGCTCATATTGACCTGAATATGTATGAAGAAAGAATGATAAATATTTAATAGAAATAGAGGAATAAGTGAGTAAGGGGAATGGGCATTGTAGACAAAAAGAGAGTGAAAATTAACAAAAGTAAACACACAAGACAAGGTAAATAGATAGAAAGAAACGAAAAAGCAACATATAACGAGAAACAATTTTACTGTATACTAAGCTTGGGCGATAAACACGATATCGAATATTGCGATAACTTGTTTTATTCGATTACAATATCGAGAACCTATTTAAGTTATCGGCGTATTGGCGAATTACGAATACAAATATATCATGATAAAATATAAATCGACATTGTGAGTCAAGTCAGATATTCCATGGAAATAAAATCATTAGTCTTTTGAGCTTTTAGAAATCAGAAACAAATACAAACTACGTCAGAAGTACATACACACTCTGCAAATAAATTTGCAATTGTAGAGGGTACATACCTGTGGTTATTGGCTCTAAAGCAATCATGAATGAACGCAAAAACGAACTGCGATATTATTGAAAACTGCAATATATGTTTGCCGATATATCGTGGATAAAAAAAAATCGTTATCGCCCAAACTTACTGCATACTTGAAACTTGACTGAATTTTTAGAAAGAATGTCGTATCCGACCGCCACTTTTAAGGGTTTTGGGGGATTTTTTTTGCAACCACTAACCAGTTAAAAAATATTCTATCGATTTTTGGTGGTACAGAAAGCAAAAACTATCTTTAAAATCCACTTTTATGATGGTTTTCGGACTTTATTTCCCTTCTAAAAAATTCTCCCCTTCAGAAAATAGAAGGATCCTATTATAGTTGCCACTGCACATGTACAATGACTGTGTTGGTCACTAATTGTGGAGTTTACGACATCAGACTGACATGACTGAGGAATTCATCGTATACCAAAATGTCAGATTTTTCATGAAATAAATATCCTGGAATAATTTGAAGTATATGTCCATCATCATCCATATGTTCTCCACCTTACGAAGTAGGTAAGATTACTTTATTGGTTATATTGAATGAGAAAAAGTGGCGGTCGGATACGACATTCTACCCGAATTTTTCAATATTTGCCTACCTTGATGTTTCTGTTTCTTATTTCTTCCTCTCAGCCCTGCAAATGTCATGGAAGCATTTGTACCACTCAGAGTGGTACCCATAAATCTGTTAATCAAATGGTAATTAATTTTAGGAATGTCGGCTATTCATCCATACATGTCCGATAATAAATAATTAAGTCAGCATCCATCTTCATTATATACACTATGAAAAAATAACCCAAAACTTTAATTCAGTTTAAAATTCATTTCCATAAATATTCACACCGCCAAGAGTTGAATATTCTTAGCTCATGTACAAAGTTATGTTTGTGCAACTAGTATTACTTTTAAGTATCTGATAAAACTCCATTATAAAGATCCCATTTTTCAACAGTGCTGATGTTTCCCAAAAAAGTGCCCCTTTCAGGATTTTGATGGATTTTATTTTGTTGGTCAAGGTTATTTTGTTGGTCAAGGTATTAACATGGTAACTATTGAAAATAATCACCAGGAATGATCTTTTTTTGAAATTGTCACTAAAAAAGTATGATAATAATGTCAACAACAACAGACACGATACTGAGGGACAGACCACAATGAGATATTAACAGTCTGACGACATAAGTTAAATTGTCAAGGATATTTTTCATATAGGCCTAAGTCCAACTATTTTACAAAAAATATGTAGTCTGATTAGGTCCAGATATTTTTCAAATTCTTTTAAAATTAATTCCTACATTACCTGTAACGTTAGCTGTAACAGAGATTCTGTGATCGTTCATTACCAGCGACGTATGTTATGTACGTTAGCTCCACAGCCCTAACGTTAGACCATTCCTTGCTCGATGGTTAGACATGGACATTGGCAATATCACACTCAACCATACCGTCTATTGCTTCCATCCACTTGCACATGAAAGAAACTTTGTCCAACTCATTTCCAAAAATGATAACAATTTGGATTCCATGCTAGACAAATTATTATTAATAGTACATGTTCTGCGACGCATTTTCTGCAGACGGGCCCGACACTCAGGGAAGCCATTGTTTTTGCTGCTGCATGGTGCGCGTGCATGCATGGCAGGTCATGACCTGCGCGGTCTTCGTAAACTCGAACTATTCTATTCTAATTAGATAATGCATATACACACACTATAGGCCGATATGTCTGTGTGTAAGAGAACGTCAGTATGGCTGTGCTTCTGAATAGTTGTTCGTTTTAAACTTCTGTTTTCGACCGGAAGGATAGGTCAAATTGGGGTCATGTCTGTGTAAGAAATGTGACATAGTTCAAGGTCTTTAAGATGATGCAAAGATTGTGAAAATATTTTCTGTGGTTCATGAGATATGATTTTTTGAAATCTTTAGAAATTTTCAACTTCCGGTTTCGACCGGAAGGAGAGGTTGGATTGGGGTCACGTCTGTGTACGAAAAATCACATAATTAAAGATCTATAACATGGTGTAAAGACTGTGAAAATATCGTTTGTGGTTCATGAGATATGATTTTTTGAAAATATTAAACTTTGATTTAGTGTAATTCGATATCTGATGATCTCACTATGACGTCACAATTTGACATAAAACTACATTTTAAGGTCTAACTATGTGTGAAGTTTTAAGGTTCTGTGAACTATGCAACTATGTTTTTGTCTCTGGATAATTCTTAGTGAGAAGAAGAAGAAGAAACTAGAGGTATAGAGTTTGTAAAAAACAAACTCGAGGTGTTTGGGGATTCATCATGTTATGGCGTCATCACCTAAAGTTGTTTAATAATACATTAATTTACTCTATTGTCTATGGCTGTCGCTCGAACACCTAAAAATAACAAGAGTTACTTCAGGAGATATGTGTTTTTATTATATATAATGAAAATAACATATAATGTGCTGAATACATTAACTTCCGGTTCAGTCATCCCATATAATTTTAAATTCTTCCAACCGAATTAAGTTTGAAGTTGGTAAATATGGTTTTCTCTTCAGAAATTTTTCATGACAAAATTCGCATTCGTGGTGCCAAGTGCGACTTGACAATAGACTATGGCGGGAGTTAAGTTCGGCGTGTGACTTGACTACTAGACCACGGGGTGTGCAATGAAAATGTGTTCAGAAATTGAGTTTTGTGACACATATCTGGCATGAGCGTGGAAACAGTTTAAAGATCATTACATGTAAATTGCTAATATATAAATCCACAATCACGAAACTTGCCAGTTTGGCAGATATTTGCATTTGAATGACATGAAAATAGCGCCCTCTTTCGGCCATTCTTAGAAAACTGTACATTTCAATGTGGACTTTTGTATAATTTGAATAATTCAGATGGGCTATGTTTTTTATGTTTGGAAGAGTTTGGAAAGGGGATTCCATATTTGGGGAATATTTGATGATGTCATTGTAAAGAAATGAACCAGTTAAAAAAAAATTGCCTTGAATAAAAGGTCTGATCCCCCAGTCCTCTACCCCTACTCCCAGGGTACGATCCATGGTGTCGTGGGGTAGTATTCCAATTTAATTGATCATGTGAAAACATTCTAAGTTGACCATACATTTCAATATTTTGGGGTTTCGTTTTCCATCCCCCATCTCCTTGTCTTGAGCCCCACCCTCTTTGGGCAACCCTGTATCTAACCCTGCCTACATCAAAGACCAATTTGTAAATCTTTTATCATCTTTAAAAAGTTCAGTATTGGTTATTAATTGTCAATGTTTTGTGTAAATATTTAAATTGATAAAACACATTCTTCGTTAATACACACAATTAATAAGTTATTTAAATAAAGGAAATGCAAAACCAATTTATCTTTTGTATGACACTTCTGCTTTATTTTGTCATGGTCATGATACTCCTTTTCCATCCATTTTTGCACCCCATCAATAATAATCCATTTCATACAGGATAAAGGTTATCCAAACTTCTAGGTCTAATTTGCAATGAAAAAAATTAATTTTGTCTGAAGTACTAAATATTCCAACAAGTGAACCTGTAGTCCCTGGCATTAATTGGTTTTGGCTAGTATTGTTGAACCTTAAGCACACTTTTAAAAAAACTGTTACTGGTGCATGAAAAAAGTCAACAGAATTTTTCAATTAAAGATAATGGTTAAAGGGGCAATATCATCTCAATCAGAGTAGACTTTCAATGGGTCGTGGAATGAGTGTCCTAGTGTAAGATGAACAAAGCAGGCAATTGAAAATTACTGGCTCATTTGTTAAGCAGTCTGCAAGGATAAGTCATCTGAAGTTGATGGCCAGGGCAGCTGTAATGCCATGTGATTTCTTCATTAAAAGTGTATTATATAGTACAGCTGATGCATTGAAGAGTGTGTGAAGATATGCACTTTCATGTAAAAATCTCTCTGCTTTTCCAGCACCTTCACTGCTGTCCAGTTCTTTTGCAGTGAGAGATTGGCTGTACACCAAGTCAATTGTATTCTTAGTAAATGATCTATGAATTACCAGCGTAGGAAATGTACTTTTCAGACGTGTTTTCAGATTGTGGGTCAACTCCAGTCAACTCCCTCCACTTCTTGTACATACTTGATGAACTTACGATGTAATGACTTTGTGAAAAGAATTTCATTGTTTTTATTATTCTCTTCTGGATGACTTCTTCACAGAATTTTATTTATGCATCATTGTACCAAATAGGTATTTCATCTGATGGATCTGGCCTTGTCAAGAATTGGGTACATACTCATTATAGCAAAGACAATGATAGCAAACTTCCAAACCCACAAGATCTTTATCTTCGATTTGCAAAAGTAACCTCTCATCTTTCTGTTGGGCTGCTTCAAACAGTTGGCATGCAATCAAGGTTTGGCACTGTGAATACTTATCAAATTTTTCTAAATTTTTCTCGGTTTGTCAGGGAGTAACTCTGATGAAGACCACGGTTTTCTTCTCTGGGGTTCAGTGCTGCATTCTTAACGCTCGACCTCATATTGACCTGAATATGTATGAAGAAAGAATGATAAATATTTAATAGAAATAGAGGAATAAGTGAGTAAGGGAATGGGCATTGTAGACAAAAAAAGAGTGAAAATTAACAAAAGTAAACACACAAGACAAGGTAAACAGATAGAAAGAAACGAAAAAGCAACATATAACGAGAAACAATTTTACTGCAGACTAAGCTTGGGCGATAAACACGATATCGAATATTGAGATAACTTTTTATTCGACACAATATTGAGAACCTATTTAAGTTATCGGCATATTGGCGAATTACGAATACAAATATATCATGATAAAATATAAATTGACATTGTGAGTCAAGTCAGATATTCCATGGAAATAAAATCATTAGTCTTTTGAGCTTTTAGAAATGAGAAACAAAAGCAAACTACTTCAGAAGTACATACACGCTCCGCAAATAAATTTGCAATTTATTGCGACACTTGTAGAGGGGTATATACCTGTGGTTATTGGCTCTAAAGCAATCATGCATGAATGCAAAAAAAGAATTGCGATATTATTGAAAATTGCAATATATGTTTGCCGATATATCGTGGATAAAAAAATCGTTATCGCCCAAGCTTACTGCATACTTGAAACTTTATTGAATTTTTGGAAAAGAATGTCGTATCCGACCACCACTTTTAAAGGGTTTTGGGAATTTTTTGCAACCACTAACCAGTTAAAATTATTCTATCGAATTTTTGGTGGTACAGAAAGCGAAAACTATCTTTAAAATCCACTTTTATTTCCTTCTAAAAATCCTCCCTTCAGAAAATAGAAGGATCCTATTATAGTTGCCACTGCGCATGTACAAATGACTGTGTTGGTCACTAATTGTGGAGTTTACGACATCAGACTGACATGACTGAGGAATTCATCGTATAGCAAAATGGCTGATTTTTCATGAAATAAATATCCTGGAATAATGTGAAGTATATGTCCATCATCATCCATATGTTCTCCACCTTACGAGGTAGGTAAGATTACTTTAATGGTTATACTGAATGAGAAAAAGTGGCGGTCGGATGCGACATTCTACCCGTATTTTTCAATATTTGCCTACCTTGAGGTTTCTGTTTCTTCTTAATCTTATTTCTTCCTCTCAGCCCTGCAAATGGCATGGAAGCATTTGTACCACTCAGAGTGGTACCCATAAATCTGTACATCGAATGGTAATTAATTTTAGGAATGTCGGTTATTCATCCATACATGTAAAATAATAAATAATTGGGTCAGCATCCATCTTCATTGTATACACTATGAACAAATAACCCAAAACTTTAGTTCAGCTTGAAGTTCATTTCCATGCTTATTTACAGTGCCAAAGGTTGAATATTCTTGGCTCATGTACAAAGTTATGTTTGTGCAACTACAATACATGTAGTATTACTTTTAAGTATCTGATAAAACTCCATTATAAAGATCCCATTTTTCAACAGTGCTGATTTTTTCCTCCAAAAAGTGCCCCTTTCAGAATTTTGATGGATTTGGGGTGGTTAGGGTTATAGTTTATTTTGTTGGTCAAGGTATTAACATGGTAACTATTGAAAATAATCACCAGGAATGATCTTATTTTAAATTGTCACTTGACGATACTGAGGGACAGATCACAATGAGATAGTAAAAGTCTGAAGACATAAGTTAAATTGTCAAGGATATTTTTCATATAGGCCTATGTCCAACTATTTTACAAAATATATGTAGTCTGATTAGGTCCAGATATTTTTCAAATTCTTTTAAAATTAATTCCTACATTACCTGTAACGTTAGCTGCGACGTATGTTAACGTTAGCTCCAACAGCCCTAACGCTTAGACATTGGCAATATCACACTCAACCATACCGTCTATTTCTTCCATCCACTTGCACATGAAAGAATCTTTGTCCAACTCATCTCCAAAAATGATAACAATTTGGATTCCATGCTAAATTAGTACATTTTCTGCGACGCATTTTCTGCAGACGGGCCCGACACTCAGGGGAAGCCATTGTTTTGCTGCTGCATGGTACTATACTGTGCGCGTACGCATGGCAGGTCATGACCTGCGCGGTCTTCGTAAACTCGAACTATTCTATTCTAATTATTAGATAATGCATATACACACACTATAGGCCGATATGTCTGTGTGTAAGAGAACGTCAGTATGGCTGTGCTTCTGAATAGTTGTTCGTTTAAACTTCTGTTTTCGACCGGAAGGAGAGGTCAAATTGGGGTCATGTCTGTGTAAGAAATGTGACATAGTTCAAGGTCTTTAAGATGATGCAAAGATTGTGAAAATATTTTCTGTGGTTCATGAGATATGATTTTTGAATTTTTTGAAATTTTCAACTTCCGGTTTCGACCGGAAGCAGAGGTCGGATTGGGGTCACGTCTGTGTACGAAAAATCACATAATTAAAGATCTATAACATGCTGCAAAGATTGTGAAAATATCGTTTGTGGTTCATGAGATATGATTTTTTGAAAATATTAAACTTTGATTTAGTGTAATTCGATATCTGATGATCTCACAATTTGACATAAAACTACATGTTAAGGTCTAACTATGTGTGAAGTTTTAAGGTTCTGTGAACTCTGCAACTATGTTTTTGTCTCTGGATAATTCTTATTAAGAAGAAGAAGAAGAAGAAGAAGAAAAAAAAAAACCGAACAATATCAAGAGGTGTTTGGGCACCAACCCAAATACCTAAAAACCCGAACAATATCAAGAGGTGTTTGGGCACCAACCCAAACACCTAAAAAAAACGAACAATATCAAGAGGTGTTTGGGCACCAACCCAAACACCTAAAAAACCGAACAATATCAAGAGGTGTTTGGGCACCAACCCAAACACCTAAAAAAAAAAAAACCGAACAATATCAAGAGGTGTTTGGGCACCAACCCAAACACCTAAAAAGGCAAATAAAAATGTACAGGAAAAGCGAAGAATAGTGATTAAAACAAATAAATAAATTAAAAAAATTAAAAAATCTATGTATATATTAACTCAATTTCGTTGTATACCTTTCAAGTCCTTTCTGCTCTGAGACGACAGGATCAATATATCAGTTTTGATCCAATTCCACTCATGTCCAGACCGAGTCTCTTCCCTCACGATCGCCCACTCCTCGTCCGTGTCTGACGGGGATGCCAGCTCGATCGACCGACGCACTGACACCACCGCACTCCGACACCTGAGTACCTCCACCCATGTATATATAACTATGAACAGTACCTCTGTACTTCAATGCAAAACCAATTCGTGTCATAATTTCATAAATAATACTTTAAAAATGAAGGGAATGCGCATACTTATTTATTATCATTCAAATTTAATGCGCATGTACATGTAAATACATGTAAATGTTTGCACTGTGAACATTAAGACAATGGAACAGCTGGAGTTAATATTACCCATAATGCTTTGTGTCTTCCTTCACAATATATTGTGAGAGAAATAAGTGTGTTCCAACGGTCATGGATAAGACTATCGAGTATGAGCAAAAGGTGGAACCTGTGGATTGTTCACAAGGGTCACAATTTGCAGATGAAAATAGTTTTGGTAGCATTATGGTATTTCAGTTAATCTTAAAATGATTAATTTAATGAAACAAACATTGTTGCTCTTCGCAAACCTTTAAGGTAGACAAATCCTTACAAGTATCTCTAGGCTTAAATAAATAAATATACTGTATACGAATTTTCGCTGTATACATTTCAGGAAACTTATACACAGAGCCTCCCCAAAACATTCCCCATTTATTGATGTTATCAAATATCAAGATTTTATTCATAAGAACTGTGCCTTATACAATTTTGCCCAATTATTATTTTGGGGAGTACGTCTCATTTTAGTATAGTCTCAACTTCAGATGCAAAAATAAACTTTAATGATGTTATGTCTATGGGTATTGACTTTATACTAAATGTAGCCTTTAGTCAAGGCCCACGACTCACGAAAAAAGACCACGCACGCGAGTGGCACCGGCACCACCGCTGGGGCCGTTCTGTTTTTCTTTACCGATTTGGTAGAGAAATGTTAATACATGCATTAGGTAACTAATTTGTTATGGTACCGGTATCACTTATTTAAACATAGACAAGCCCAACATTTTGCTTACGATGATTGGTTTAAATAAATGTGCATACATAAATTATTCATTTTGCTGGAGGTTTATGAATAATTCAGTAGTTGCGTCATTGGCACGCCGATAATGACTCGGGCGTTGTGTTCCTGGTTGCTGCGTTCACCTTGCTATACTAAATGAGGACCACGAATTATTTATTTGTAGAAAGTTTTGGACAGTCTTTTAGAATATCAATATATTAATTTTTTGCATCTAACTGTCGTATCATTTTTCGAAATAAAACAAAAATAAAGACAAGAAATATAATTGTAAAGTCTCTAAATGAATCATTATAAAAATGTAAACAAAATCAAACCAAATCAAGAGACACCTGTTTGTAAAGGTTTCAGCTTATTTCGTTGTGTCTTTCACGAGAAAATAGTGAAAATGCATTCAGATTGTTGTATTTTTACTCACGTGGAAATTCATCATCAGCTGATGATTCATTTGAAATTTGTGTACATACATTTTAGTAGTTTTACATTTGTATTAATTTGTTATATTATTGATTGAAGATGGAAGATATATTTCTGCCATTTCCATCTTAAAACCAAGTTTTTAAACAACTCGCTCAATTACATTTTGTGTAATTGCTTAATGGCGTAAGCCCCTTACAAGAAAACAAAAGTAATGATCTAAAAATTATGTCCACAATTTTATGACAATTATCCAAATTTATTGCCTTGTAAATAGTAATAACTGCCCACTTACCTTCGAGGGCTTAAAACCAGAATTGGTTATGTCCAAAATCGGCATTTTTTTGGGGAAAAATTAGTTTAAAAGTTTAAATCTTTTTTAAAAATCAGAAACTCCCAAACAAACAGTCATCTTCAAAATTTCTCTAACCAATATTTTGTAAAAGTTTATCGTTGGGGCTTCATACTCCTTTCTGCCCTGGGTGGGTCAAATACCAAAAAAGGACATACCCAGTTTGAAGTCCTCGCCTTGATATTCTGCTTCAAAAATCACCCAGATGTAAGATGTAAGATGTTTAATCTGTGTCCGCCTGTCCAGTTTAGTTGATGTTGTCTGACATACAAATCACGTCTAGTTCGTTGTCCGTGCGAACTTCCACTGATATGATGATGGTTCTGATGGAATTAACAATCGACGTTGATATAATAGAGTACTGTAACCAATCAAATCATTGCTGTAATAGGCTGACGTCCCAAGTCATTTGTAATTGGTGGAACTGTAACACGTGTATTATATTGTTTCCCATTTCACCCACATCCGGAGTTAGTGCCGATGAATGCACCGATGCGTATCCCCGTAGGTAGAGTTTTGAGGGAGGGATTGGGGCTTGAGTGGGAAGGTCCATCCTGAAACTTTTACAGGTTGGTTGTTGTAACATCGTCCTATCTCTTGATACTGATAAAGTATGTATGCAGTTACACACTGTTAAGAATTTATATTTTCTTGAGTAAACTGCCATTTGTGCCTATTTTCATAGCTTTAATTCATTCACTGGACTGAAATCTCGTGGTGTCATCCATGAGTTTCGAATGGAGTAAGTAACTACATTTCCTTTATGAGCAACGCAACAAATCCTTAAGATTGAAACATTCTTGATGACAATGTAGGAGATGACAATGCAGCAATTTATAATTAAGGAAACTTTGCAGATAGTGACTTTGTATTAGGTCTCTATGGCATTCTATGCGTGGCTGGAATAACTTGAAACTTGCTAAAATAGAAAATCCCCAAACATTCCCTATTTGTTGTTGTTATGAAGTTATGAACTATAAATGTATCCATACTTACGTTGCCTTATATATCGTCTGGGTTTTGCCATAGTGACCAATCCCGAATTAAGTTGGCATAGTGACCAATGCGGTATTGGTCACTTTGCCAAATTACAAAAATAGCCAGTTAGAGCATTCGTCATTTGAATGCATGCTCTATCTCCAAAACTATAAGGAATACATGCATGTGGATTAGATACAATGGTAGGTCTCTTCCTGAATGTAGGCCTACTTATGGGCGAGAAAACTTAAAATTGAAAAAAGTCGGATTGGTCACTGTGGCAAATTAGGGACGATATATTTTCCTGTTACTTTAGATGCAAACATAGTCTTTAATGGCTTCATGTCTATATCAGCCTGGGTACAGTTTTAATACTAAACGTAGCCTTTAGTCAAGGTCCACGACGCACGAAGAAAGACCACGCATGCGAGTGCAGTAGCGGACTCCCTGATGGCCTTTGCCAGTCCGTTCTGTGGTCTTATGTTTTTCTTTATATTTCTCTAATGATTGGTAAAGAACTATTAATACATAATGCATTAGGTAAATGCATCTTCGTCTCTAAATGAATCAATATAAACAAGAAGAACGTTTGTTGAGTTACAAACGTAAGTGTTTGGGTTTGGTTTTGGTAAAAAGTTGGAAAGTAAAACATTTTACAAGCGTTTATGTAGAAATTTCAGGATTTTTTTGGGAATTGATTACTTGTCCATGAACGGATAAAGAAGAAAATAAAGAAGAGCAATAAAATTTGTTTACGACGAATCTTGATTAGCAGTCAGACGCAGTCCACCACTCTGGACCACTGAGCTTCTTTACGTGTGCTAGTAAATCCAATCACTTATTGTGCCAAATTACAAGTATGTATTATTCCATTTAGGAGTTATAGTGCTTTTAAATTTCCACTGTCTTAGTGGAATTGATTAAGTTTGTATGGATTTTATGATTTTTAGATATATCTTCATATCGGGACTATGTTGTGCAAAATTACAAGTCTCTACGCTATTCCATTTGGATGTTATTGTGGCTTTTACATTTCCATTGTTTTAGCCCATTAAACCGGAACGGATGGATTTAAAAAAAAGGAATTTCAGGTACATCTACCTATCATAATCAATTGTTGTACCAAGTTACAAGTCTGCACATCATTTCGTTAGGGAATTATAAGGCTTTTTTTCATTTTCATTGTTTTAGCCCATAATAACGGAACCGATGAAGTTTGTATGGATTTGATGATTTTTAGATATATCTACATAGATCCAGTCAATTATTGTGCCATGTTACAAGTGTGTACTTCATAGCATTTAGTGAGTTACAGAATCCAACTGAGAGTTTAAGCTTACTATGTTGTGTCGTTTATGAGAAAATAGTGACAAGGCACAGAATACAAGTTGTTTTGTTCTCATTCTAACGTGGATTGTCGTCTCCTCAAGTACAACTTTATATTGGGAAATTTACTATAGTTTCTGTTTTTGCCGAATGTGCAAATCTGTTAGTTTTTCTATTAAATTATCTATTATCGATATTAAAAGGCAAATCATTTTGGGGGCTAGAAAAACATTAAGGAGATGGGGCTATAGAACCCATTCCCTCTCCCGTAGAACATCACCTTATTCACACAGTTTACTATTGGTAGAAAAAACGGCTGGTGGGCGTGTTTTTTTCCTAATGTTTAACGGATCAGCAGCGCCATGACATGAATTACGGCACGCAAGCCAAACATCCGATGCAGCTTCGTGGATCTATGACAAGAGTCATTCAGTACATCCTTTGAAAGTCTATATTGCCGTCAGCGAGTAATATGGCAATTTATATAATTAATTTCAGATTTATAAGGCGTTAAGTGGAAATTAGCTGTCAATGCGTGGAGCAGTAATAAGCATGACGGCAAACACTTTGTATACGCTAAACTGATTCTCAACAAGAAAGATGTATCTTTCTCTATATAAACGCATTATAATAATATACAACGTTTGAATAGTTTTATATATATATATATATATCTGTCATTTATGCGCTGATTCAAATTGTATAGACCATGTGATTTGTTGACACTTTGTGTGACCTTTAGATAGGCATGTCACAGGAACGAAGAACAAAGAACCGCCTTCCGAGGATCTATTATTCCCTTTCTTATATGTCCTCAGACGGTTTGCAGTGCAACCCCCCCCCCCCCCCCACACACACACACACTCGTACACACCCACATACATTCTCATTTTTGCATCCTTGTGGAGACCTCTATTGTTCTTTCCTTTGTCCCTGTACTTAACAATTTCCCATAGGATTTGTACACAAATTTCCTTCTGGAGCACGGAGCATAGGCGTACGAGCCAGGGGGCAGGGGAGGGCAACTGCCTCCCCCCCCCCCAAATTCGGGCAAAACCCAGTGGGTAAAATTCGGGCAAAGCAAGAAGAAAAAAAATTGGACAAAGAAAGTGTAAAATTTCGGGCAAATCAACCCCTCTGCCCCCCCTTAACCAAAGAGTCCCCATACGCTCATGGCACGGAGTCCTTTACAATTTCCTTGTGGAGACCAATTGTTCTTGCCTTTCCCTTTTGTTATAAGACTCCACAAGGTAGCGAAAGCAGTAAGAGCACAGAAACTAGTACGAGTGCAGAAACATGCCCTTTTCCAAATCGTGTTTTTTTTTAAATACAAAAATACATTTGTTTTCAATTATGATTCCAGATTTGAAGAGAGGAATTGACTTCTTCTCAATAAAAACCATGTTTCCTTACGGAAAAAACAGGGAAAGTGCTACTACTAGTACTGCTTGAGAATAGTTCAATTTGTAACATTTGTCGCGCAGCTCATGGCACCAAACCGAATCGGCTGTTTTGCAAGAATACAAGTTGTTTTGTTCTCATTCTAACGTGGATTATCGTCTCCTCAAGTAGAACTTTATATTGAGAAATTTACTATAGTTTCTGTTTTTGCCGAATGTGCAAATCTTTTAGTTTTTCTATTAAATTATCTATTATCTACACTGTAAAAACGTTAGGCAACATGGCGTTGGGTAAGGTCATTTCTCCCAGAATTGGTCAGTATTTACCACATCTGTTCACATATTTTGGCCAAAAAATATCCCACATTGGGCAATGGTAAACCAACTGTGTAACCTGTTGATATGTTGACCAGTGGGCGTACTTTTTTCTAATGCTTAACGGATCAGCAGCGCCATGACATGAATACGGCACGCAAGCCAAACATCCGATGCAGCTTGGTGGATCTATGACAAGAGTCATTCAGTACATCCTTTGAAAGTCTATATTGCCGTCAGCGAGTAATATGGCAATTTATATAATTAATTTCAGATTTATAAGGCGTTAAGTGGAAATTAGCTGTCAATGCCTGGAGCAGTAATAAGCATGACGGCAAACACTTTGTATACGCTAAACTGATTCTCAACAAGAAAGATGTATCTTTCTCTATATAAACACATTATAATAATATACAACGTTTGAATAAGTTATATATATATATATATATCTGTCATTTATGCTCTGATTCAAATTGTATAGACCATGTGATTTGTTGACACTTTGTGTGACCTTCAGGTAGGCATGTCGCAGGAACGAAGAACAAAGAACCGCCTTCCGAGGATCTATTATTCCCTTTCTTATATGTCCTCGGACAGTTTGCAGCGCAACCCCCCCCCCCCCATACACACACACCTACTCATTTTTGCATCCTTGTGGAGACATCTATTGTTCTAGATCTTTTCCTTTGTTCCTGTACTTAAGCATTTCCTCATAGGGTTTGTACACAAAATTCCTTGTGGAGACCCGAGGGTCTTTACAATTACCCTGTGGAGACCCATTGTTCTTGCTTTCCCTTTTGTTATAGGACTCCACAAGGTAGCGAATTCCCGTACACAGACCTTTGTTGCATACCCTGTATGGACATTCCTTTGTTCTCCTGTACTTAAGGATAGGAAATTCTTAAAATCGTTCCCATTTCACACAGAAGAGTGTTTTGAGAGCGGTTTTCGTCCCATTTTTCCCTTTTAATAATCTCCTCCGATTTAAGTCAAAGAACCTGCCTAGACAAATCTCTAATTTCCGAGATATTCGTACTTTTCCAAAGTCCAAAAACCTTGTGTGGACGTGTGTAAGTCCACAGAACGTTTCAAGTTCCTATATAGTGTGGACATCTTTTGTTCTCAGGTCCACACAGCGATTGTAACACCTGTACACACCCACATACATTCTCAGACCATTGTTCTTGCCTTTCCCTTTTGTTATAGGACTCCACAAGGTAGCGAAAGTAAGAGCACAGAAACTAGTACGAGTGCACAAACATGCCCTTTTCCAAATCGTTTTTTTTTTTAAATACAAAAATACATTTGTTTTCAATTATGATTCCAGATTTGAAGAGAGGAAGACTTCTTCTCAATAAAAACCATGTTTCCTTACGGAAAAAACAGGGAAAGTGCTACTAGTACTGCTTGAGAATAGTTCAATTTGTAACATTTGTCGCGCAGCTCATGGCACCAAACCGAATC
>CM055819.1:24418212-24428476 GCA_029582265.1 Zoroaster sp. YZ-2022
AGCAGTTATTTTTATTTTCAATCAGCTTTATTTTTGTCTTTTTTGAAGCAGCTGTTCGATTTCCGGAAGCCATCATCATCCATAGCTGCGGCGGCTTCGGACGCACGGAGTCTGCATTTGATCAGGCGTTACTTTAGTTTAGGACTTATGACGAAATAATTGCTTCACTTGCTTCTAATCATAATATCTTTATCAGCAAGCGTAACCTAAACCGTAAATTGCGAGAACTTTGCCTTTATCGCCGAAAATACCATACAGACATCGTTGATGTTGCATGTTTTATAGAAGGGCAGTTGAGTACCTCAGGGCAACTTTGTGGTTACCGGTGGATGCACCTGAGATGCCTTCAGAATGGAATTCTGGTAAGCCGAGAAACAGTGCGCCATCTTCTGGGATTACTAGACCCAGAGGGAGTCGAGCAAAGAAGGCGGCGGCGGCTACAGAGAAGGACATACAACGGAAGAGGCCCAAACTTGAAAATAAAAATAACTGCTCTTGAAAATATAAATAACTGCTCTCGAAAATAAAATAGCGATGGCACTAATGGGCTTTCGTAATATATCTACTCTAATTAGTAATTAAAAACAATTGATCTAATGTTTGCCCTACACCGACATACAGAACTGCATACTCGGTGCTTTCCGTGTGTCTGTGAAAAAAAATTCACAGCCGACTCGGGCGGGATTCGAACCAACGACATCCTGCTTAAAAAATGATTAGTTTATCTCAAACATTTCAGGACCATATAGCCCTGTGCATTGTGCACAAAAACAAATCAAACTTTGGGGACCATCGAATTATCTACTAATTAGAGTACATATAATACAGAAAAAAAATTTAAATTAAAGTCCACATACCCATATTATTCCAAGAGCTGAATAATTTATCATAATAATTTTATGCGGGTAGATATTTCGATGCTCCCCAAACGTTTGATTTGTTTTTGGACATAATGCATATAGGGTTACGTTCCTCAAACGTTTAAGATAAACTAATCACTTTTTAACTACTAATTAGTGTAAAATATATACGAAATGAATTTTTAAGTTAAAGTCTATATACCCCTTAATAATATTGAAAGAGTTGAATACTCTATCATAATTATTAATAATTTTATGGGTAGATATTTCGATGGTCCCTAACCGTTTGATTTTTTGGGGCAAATTCTTCTCCCACTTTTGAAAAGGTTCCGATTTTGCTCCCCACCCAACTGTAAAAAATAGTTTATGATTCTCTAAAACTAAATCAAAAATATTCCAAAACTCAAACAAAACAGATCATGATCCAAAAATTTCCGCAATCTTCAAGTCCCTTATTATATCCTTATAGATTTTCGTGAAATTTGCCAAAATAGTCCACAATACGTCCTGTCATGGAATACTGCTCCCATATTTGGGCTGGTGCTCCAGCTTGTCACTTTGCCCTGCTTGACGGTATTGTTACGAATCTTACCCTTTGATTTTGATAAATATTAGCACCCCTTGTAGTTCACTTCTTCCACTTCCAATATTTTGCTGACGATGCAATTTCAAGCAGTCTAAGTCCCAGGGTTGTTTCCCCGGACCCTCGATTGTCCGCTATGAATATGCAATCCATACAAGGATGCTACTTTTGCTCATGCATATCCAGCGCCAACGCAATGCATAATGCAACACCAGCGAGAGCCTTGCGTGCGTGCCACACCCTCCCGCCACGTGGCTTGGAGCCGTCCTTTGGACTTAGTCTATTTTCCGAATACTTTCCTCGGAGTCCACCCTTTCACCGAACACGGTTCGTGGGTGAACCACGGCCAAACAGTCACCGTGACTGACCCGCTCAGTCATTAGCCGTGGCCCGCGTGTAGTGCTCTCTACCCAAGCACAGCCGCTGTTCCCCTCATGCAGTAATAGCTTAGCATCCAAGCAAATAGCTTAACATGCCAGGTAAGCATTTTCCCCTTGAACACGCCCTCCTTTCTAAGTTGTCGATCACTTCACTTTCGTCAAATACCTTCCCTTATATGGAACAAGGACCGTGTTGTATGTCATGATTTTGCACACGTTTCTACCCTTAGACGCGGAAGGCAAGCTTCTCATTGGCTAAGACGCTAAACTAGGCTAATTTTTTATTTATTCCTAGGCCCCAGATTTCTATATAAACCCGAGATTTCCTGATCTCAGCGGAAGTGCGATTCCGAATGATATCTGTGCGACTCGATCCATGACAGTGCGATATACCTGTTGCATTCCCCACTTTGTGGGTCAACAAATAATAGTCGGACACAAACTTTGTTGTGACAATCTCAATCAATGGGGTTGGTTTATTATTAACATCACTATTTAACAATGGCACTAGTAACATGTATGACAGGAGTGGTAGCGTATAGGTACATGTCAATAGTTAAACTTATATACTTGTGCTAAGTTCCGAATATGGTGTACGAATACCAACTATTGGGTACAGTCAGTGGGGACCATCGTTCGTTCATATCATGCGGCTTGTCACTCGGTATACGGTACGGGCACTGCTATACCGAGAGCCACGGGCGGCTGGCCGGTCTCTACGACGGGCACCACCGGGGCTTGACTACACGGGGTGTCTGGACGGGGCCAGAGTGTGTATCAGACTGCATTAGCTACATGTAGGCGAACCAATGGCCATATCGACGCCCTGCACCATTGGTTCAACGAACGAGGCTCTGGACCGTAATAGTTCGGTATATCGCACTGTCATGGATGGAGTTGCACAGATATCATTCGGAATCGCACTTTCTGAGATCAGGAAATCTTGGGGTTATATAGGAATCTGGGGCCTAGGAATAAATAAAACATTAGCCTAGTTTAGCGTCTTAGCCAATGAGAAGCTTGGCTTCCGCATCTAAGGGTAGAAACGTGTGCAAAATCAGGGTATACAACGGTCCTTGTTCCATATAAGGTAAGGTACCGGTATTTGACGAAAGTGAAGTGATCGACAACTTAGAAAGGAGGGCGTGTTCAAGGGGAAAATGCTTACCGGGCATGTTAAGCTATTTGCTTGGATGCTAAGCTATTAGTGCATGAGGGGAACAGCGGCTGTGCTTGGGTAGGGAGCACTATGACTGAGCGGGTCAGTCACGGTGACTGTTTGGCCGTGGTTCACCCACGAACCGTGTTCGGTGTGAAGGGGTGGACTCCGAGGAAAGTATTCGGAAAATATTCGGAAAATGTCCAAAGGACGGCTCCAAGCAACGTGGCGGGAGGGTGTGGCACGCACGCAAGGCTCTCGCTAGACTTGATTTCAAGTCTGAGATCGCGGTTATTTTTGTCTGCATCAGCCACGCAAAACGCCGTTTACCCATAGGCGTACGGGGGTCAATATTTCTGGGGGGCAAGATCAATTTTTGCCCGAATATTGTAATTGTAACTGATTTGCCCGAATTTTCATACTGCCTTAGCAGTCGTTTAATAAGTCGTTTTGATCAAACCATAGTGAGGTTAGTGACTTACCTATCTGTACAGGCTCAGAAAAAATAGGATTCCCGTGCCTTCCTTCGTCCGAAGGTATCGATAATTCGAACCATATTGGCTGCGATGCACCTGTTTGAATATGGCCGTTCGATGTTTATCAAAGCAATACTGTTGAGCCGCTCCTGTCCCATAGTAGAGCGAAGATATGTTTTCATTCGACGTAATCCACTGAACGACCTTTCGGCCGAACACGAAGTAGCGGGAATAGTTGCGAATGTTGTCGCAGCTTCGTATAAGACAGGAAGTATGTCTTTCAGTCCGTTGAGGTACATATTCGAAACGACATTTTCTCCCGTTGTCTGATGAGAATCTCCCCTCTCTTCAACTGAGTTCATATAAATGTTTTTTTCGATTTGTAGTAAGTCCCTATCGATGTCATAAAACTGTGATACCGCTTCGAAGCTCTCGTTTGAAGGCGAATCATTCAGTATGATGTCTCCCAATGAGCACAAGATATTTTGATCATTACCTTCGAAGCGACATTTCATTTCAGCCATCACCTTATCCAAGCTGCGATAGAACGTGTTGATGCGGTAGTGAAGTTTCGGTGTCAGGACCTGCGCTCTTGTGTCGGTAGATTCGCCGACTAGAGCTTGTAATCGGCGGGATGGTTTGGACCTTGGTGCGCGGGCATCTTTAAACGTGAAGTGTGATCCTTCAATTTCTTTCTTTATCGTATCAACCATGACATGTGCTCGATTCCACAAAAGTTCGAAGTTTGCCTCATCACGACATTGTATGAGCTGTATATACAGCCGAACGTATCAGTCGAGAGATAATGAAATTGCGAGTTTACATACATTGAGACCGTGTGTGAAAGATCGTTCTCGCGCCAGTCGTTAGTCTGCTGAAGCACTGCAGGTGTACATATATGGTCACAGTGTAATGAGTGTGTCGGCATTCGAGGGGGTTACTCAACTTACTCTACATCCATAAAAAAATAATCTCCTGACAAGCGTACAGATAACACGGTACGAGCGTAGTCTATAAAAGTAAAACTGGTATCCTGGGATGAGGATAAATGAGGGCACTGGGAAAATTGGCAAGGCCAGTTCTAAACAAGCTAGCTATACCTGTTGTGTGATACATTTTCTATTGTCTATTTCTCAGAAGAGAGATAGACTCAGAGAGTAGTAGTCAGACCAATTGACCGAATATTAATGGCAACATTTATTCATTTTGGCCGTCTCATTTTGCCCGAATGGATCAACTGTTTTTGCCCGAATTGGGTGGGCGTGGGCCCCCCTGCCCCCCCCCCCCCCCCGGCCTCGTACGCCTATGCGTTTACCCCTACTGGCTATCACATGCACAGCCCTAACTCGCTATCTCAGACTTGACCCTCTTGTGTTTGTGGGATATTCATGTATTCATAGCTAAAATTTACATAATAATACGGATGCTAGAGAGATGGGCAATCAGAAGGCCACAAAAACCTTGTAGGCCGCATCTATTACTAACAGGTTACACTCGCTTAAAATTCTTTCTGTAATATTCATTCGATATTAAATTTGTATAGTGCTTGGTACGTAAATAGTATTTGAAATGATAGGTAAATTTAATGAGATCTTAGAGTTGTAAAAAAGCACAAAATAAAATACATAATTCCTTCTCTACAAAGAACGTCTTACCTACAGTTTAAATGGAATCGTTGAGTACATCTCCTCCAACTGCATGTAGAAGTTTAGTTTGAATATTCATGTTATGGAAGGCTTTCCGACCAATCAGATTGTTCCGTCCACTTTTGGACTAATTCGCAATAGGGTGTGTACAAAAACCGACGAACAACATTCCCAAGTCTGTGATCGAAGGTTAATGTCGGAGGTTAATACACAAGAGGGCGCTATTTAATGCGATACTGCAGAGCCGTATTGGCTTCAGGCAGACAAAAAACCACGATCACAGACTTGGAACCAAGTCTAGGCCCTCGCTGGTGCCGGTGTTGCATTATGCATTGCGTTGGCGCTGGATATGCATGAGCAAAAGTAGCGTCCTTGTAATTGTAAGGATTGCATATTCATAGCGGATAATCGAGGGTCTGGGGAAACAACCCTGGGACTTAGACTGCTTGAAATTGCATCGTCAGCAAAATATTGGAAGTGGAAGAGTGAAATAGAGGGTGCTAATATTTATCAAAATCAAAGGGTAAGATTCGTAACATACCGACCGAACTATTATTAGTACTATTAAGGTCCAGAGCCTCGTTCGTTGAACCAATGGTGCAGGGCGCGTCGATATGACCATTGGTTCGCCTACATGTAGCTAATAAATGCAGTCTGATACACACTCTGGCCCCGTCCAGACACCCCGTGTTGTCAAGCCCCGGTGGTCCCCGTCGTAGAGACCGACCAGCCGCCCGTCTCTCGGTATAGCAGTGCCCGTACCATATGCCCAGTGACAGCCGCATGAACGAACGATGGTCCCCACTGACTGTATACCCAATAATTGGTATTCGTACACCCTATTTGGTAGCACAAGTATATAAGTTTAACTATTGACATGTACCTATACGCTACCACTCCTGTCATACATGTTACTAGTGCCATTGTTAAATAGTGATGTTAATAATAAACCAACCCCATTGATTGAAATTGTCACAACAAAGTTTGTGTCCGACTATTATTTGTTGACCCACGATAGTGGGGAATGCAACAGTATTCAGCGACGTATTGTAAATTTAGTTGGACATGACTTGGCTTCATCTCTGGAACCCCTATCTCTCCGTCGCTCTGTAGCCTCATTGAGCCTCTTTTTCAGATATTATAATGGTAGGTGTAACCGAGGAAGGCTATGCCGGTGTAACATTATCACTTTGTTCTTATAACAACTCGCCAACAGAGGGCGCTATTGAAGTGATTGGTTAAAAGATGGCCTCTCCCATACTGTTCACAAACTTGAGTCATTACACCTCTCAATTATACTACCCAACGCTTTTAACATGGTGGCAGCGGTGCAGTAATGGCTCTGAAACACTTGATGAACTTTTACACTTGATATTTTCCTGATCTACCGGCGTTTTCTGCCGGTTCCTGACTGTTCAGCTACACGTGAGTTGCACATGTTGCATGATTCTAACATTTACTATAGTAGGCAGATTCACGCAAACCACCGATGATGGCGCTATTTTTCATATCCTTTTTTTCTGTCGAAGTTGTGACCCGCCGAACTTTCATGGTAAAATTCTAATATAAAGGGTAGTCTACGGATGTAGTCACTTCTAGTATCGATAAATGGATACTACACATCGTGGTTATCTTAACTGATCAGTCCATGCCAACTGTAACGTTGGCACAAAAACAGTGCAACTTGCGCAAAATAGACTTTGTTAGTACTACAAGGATACATTGCAGGCAAATTCGGTCACAACTTTTCAAATGAAACTGGATCTTAAAAATTACCAAATATTTAAATCAACAAAAATTCGTAACTTTGCATAGGGTTAACCTATCAATCATGACCATTGACCCCTGATTTTCTTTCAAATTTTTTGTTCTATCCAGTGATATGACATTTAAAAGCATTGAAGCAACTTCAAATTTTCATGAAACTGCCTAACTATAGCATAGGTAACATCATAAAATATCATTATGCCAAACTCGGACGATAATGGAGGCCAGAGCGCTGTTACTATGCCTGTCAGTGCCAATACTCAAGCCAATGGGTCTATGATCCAATACAAAAAGCCACACATCAACCCTCCTGCTCATTTTAATGCAAGTGCCAGAGATGCAGCAGAAGAATGGAAAATGTGGAGACAAATGTGGGACAATTACTGCAGGGTTTTCGCTTAACTCTTTTTTTCACTCGCCGGCCGGGCTAGTAAACCAAACTTTTCACTAGCCCGCAAGCCTTTTCACTCGCTCGTATGTTTTTTAAATACTTTTAATCAAATCACTATTTTTAGTAATTTAGGCATTTTGCATCAGAACGTGCATTATAAACAGTTGTCAGTTACCTTATTATTATGTGCATATTTGTTTCTGAGGCAATACTAAATGTTTCTTTAATTAATAATAATAACGGATTCTATTCTAACAGAGGAAAAGATCAGGCACATTAGTGTACAGTAAATGCTTTTGCTTTAATTCTGAAATGAAGAAGGCTCATTTCATATTTTATTTCTAACCAACTGAACACAACAATAATGAAAACATTAAAAAATCAGGGCACCAAGGCAATTTTTAAGATTTTCAAAGGGCATCACGGCAATGATAAAAAAACGTAAAGGGCACCAAGGCAATCTTTAACAAAAATAAATAAAAAAAACAATGAAAATTTAACACACTCCAATTCAGCACATGCCAATAAGACTAAAGTTTCCTTTATCTGTCTCCGTTTGGGTTTTATTACATGTAGGCCTACATGAAAACAGTATTGCAACACTTACAGTTCATGTCACCAATTAAAAATAAATAAAAAACACAATGTTAACCCGAAAAAAACCCATCAAGTTTTATGCATTTGGATGTGGCAGTATTAAGTTCACTCTTTTTTATTTGCTAGTCGACCCTTTGACAGCATGTTGACGACCACCAAAAGCCCTGGCCATAATGTACAGTGTACATGTACATACGTACAGCGACACGACGATCGATATGCGTCGATATGGTATATCCGATGCACACGCACACGCTGCAGACTCGGCATGTACAGACTCGGCATGTATTATTTACGTTGCATGCGCCCCAACGCCGCGCCATGCTATCTTTAGCTGGTACCCGCGAATGCCAGGCGTAGTGTTTATGTTGTGGGTACTGTTGACACCAACCAAAGTATTAGCAAGGGCCAAGTTCGTACAACGACCAAGCTGCCAATATTGCCTGGTAACCGCTATATCATTTTGGTCATGAGTACCAGGTAATTTTGACTATTTTGTTCCCAAATGGTCGTTGCGTGAACTTGGTCTTAGCAGCGCAGCCACCGGTCCGCAATCGAGCGTGGCGGCGATATATTTTTTCCCGTGAGAATGTATATGTACATGTTATGGAATTCCATATCTGCCATTCTAAACGTCGCCCGTCGCCCTTCTAAACGTCGCGCGTCGCGCGTCGCCCGTCGCGCGTCGCCCGTCGCCCTTCTAAACGTCGCGCGTCGCCCGTCGCCCGTCGCCCTTCTAAACGTCGCCCGTCGCCCTTCTAAACGTCGCCCTTCTAAACGTCGCCCGTCGCCCGTCGCCCTTCTAAACGTCGCCCGTCGCCCTTCTAAACGTCGCCCGTCGCCCGTCGCCCTCTTTGCCTTCGCGGGGTGAAGACGCATGTGCATGTAAACAAACTCATTTCATGCAGCTTGCAGTGTATGCTTGTGTGTGTACTGTAGAACTACAGTACATGGCTGTAGAATTACATGGGTATGGGCGGCCAAAAGGGCCAAAATTAAAATAAATATCCAACATATACATTAAGAAGCTAAAAGGACAAAAACAACAGCTAATAAAGAACAAATTAATTTTTGTCAATAGAAAGATAAACACAAACAAAGGACAAAACACAAAGACATAAACAGTTTGTCCTTTCGCGATTGACCTTTGTCTCGATTGGGAAAAGCGTCACTTTGCGTGTGTGTGACTGTCCTCGCTATGGTTTTGCCACACAATGTCTGGTATTCGACTAGCGTTAGTCTTTCGGTTGTTTAGTTTCTTGACTTGGTCTTTTTGTAAATTTGTCCTCTTGATGTCGTTTCTGTCCTTTGCTTGCAATTTTTTGACTTTTGTCTTTCTAAAATTTGCCTCTCTTGCCATTTAATTTGTCTTTCTATTGATCCAGTCTTTGTACTCTTTGTGTTTTTGTCCTTTGTTTGTGCTTTGTCTTTCTATTGACAAAAATTAATAATTTGTTCTTTATTGGCTGTTGTTTTGTCCTTTGTAGGCTTCTTAATGTATATGTTGGATATTTATTTAAATTTTGGCCCTTTTGGCCGCCCATACCCATGTAGTTCTACATCCATGTAGTTCTACAGTACACGCACAGGCATACACTGCAAGCTGCATGAAATGAGTTTGTTTACATGCGCATGCGTCTTCACCCCGCGAAGGCAAAGAGGGCGACGGGCGACGGGCCGGCGACGGGCGACGTTTAGAAGGGCGACGTTTAGAAGGGCGACGGGCGACGGGTGACAGGCGACGGGCGACGGGCGGACGGGCGACGGTCGACGATCGACGGGCGACGGGCGACGCGCGACGTTTAGAAGGGCGACGGGCGACGTTTAGAATGGCAGATATGGAATTCCATAACATGTACGTAGTAAATACTATGTGTAAACAAGTGGGCACAACGGCAATGCAGGGAAAAAGCACAGCAACTCGTTGCCGTGAAAAGTGGCAGAGGGTGAGGGCATTGACGGCAATTGCCGTCGATGCCGTCGTGCAATTTCAGGGCTGATATAATAGGCCTATCGGTGACAATATTTTGACTCGCCCAGCGGGCTAGTGAAGGAAGGGTTTTGACTCGCCCGCCGCCGTTTTCACTCGCATTTGGCGAGCGGGCGACCGCTAAGGTCGAACCCTGTACTGTGTTCTCACTAACCTACCTACTCAACCTGAAACTTACCAGACTGCATTACTACTACATAGCATTGGCACAGAGGGAGTTCGTATCTATAATGGCATGAAGTTTGATGAAGCAGCGGACAACCAGATCTGCTCTAAGATTTTGGAGAAGTTTGATGTAGCCAATCTACTACCTTGAAGCCAACGCCAAGAATTGTTTGAACGCTTCCAAGTTCAAACCTGACGAAACCAGGAAACTGAGAGGCCATAGAGCGGGTACATCACCATACTTCGTGAT
>CM055819.1:24428976-24504214 GCA_029582265.1 Zoroaster sp. YZ-2022
TTTTTTGTTGAGAATCAGTTTAGCGTATACAAAGTGTTTGTCGTCATGCTTATTACTGCTCTACGTATTGACAGCTAATTTCCACTTAACGCTTTATAAATCTGAAATTAATGATATAAATTGTCATATTACTCGCTGATAGCAATATCGACTTTCAAATGATGTACTGAATGACTCTTGTCATAGATATACCAAGCCGCATCGGATGTTTGGTTTGCGTGCCGTATTCTTGTCATGGCGCTGCTGATCCGTTAAGCACGCCCACCAGCCGTTATTTCTAGCAATAGTAAACTAGTTAGGTGCATGAGGTTCTATGGGGGGGGGGGGTGCTGTAGACCCACCCAAAAATGTTTGTCTAGTCCCAAAATAATAGATAGGCCTATAGTGCCGAATAAGTAACAGGTTTGCATATTCGGCAAAAACAGAAATTAGTTAAGTAATTTCCAATATAAAGTTCTACTTGAGGAGACGACAATCTACGTTAGAATGAGAACATCTTGTATTCTGTGCCTTGTCAGTACTTTCACATAAACGACACACCGCACCGTGAGTGGGCTAGGGTGGGACCAAAGTGCGCCACAACTAAACTGTCCATTATTTTGAAGGCATATTACACCCAGATATGTTTTCGGATCCGCATGTGTCAATGGAAGTGTTTTTAAACATTTATGACGTCATCAAAATACTAATTTCTGATTGGACTGCTGATAATTCACGCTTTATAGCCTCAGTTGCGTTTTTGCTATAGTTTTAATAATGAACTTACTTATTTTGTACTCAGTTATAGCGTCTAGTTTAGTTATCACAATATAGAATTTATATGGTCTCTGACTTTGAATACAAAAGTTGCATTCAAAGTCCAAAATATCTCAAGTAGATCCTCTATGCAGTATAGCCAAATCTATCTGTGGCCTCGTGTTTGCCACGCAGGGACATATAGAGAAGGCATACTCTTTTTTTCTTAGATGGGGTGGGGTGGGTTGAAGCCAATTTGCCGACTGACTGCAGTAAAAATTTAACACCTTCAAAATCGTTGGACGAGGGGGAGGCGGGGTGATTAATTTTAAGGGGAAGGGTAGGTGAGAAATTTGTTGTGGGATAAGATAGGCGTGAGAAACCGCCGGATGAGGGGGTAGACCTAGAACTTTTGGGTACAAAAACTTCAGGCCTGCTTCGATGATTTGATTTTATTGTTTATTGCCACCCACACCCCCTTTGGATACGCCCCTGTTGTCACGTTACGACCAGAAGCTTTTAAGCGCTTTGTACAAACCGCATGATCCTTCGCTATATTCAAATTTGCCGCAACTTGACCTTTAACCTTATCAGGCCGAGGCACAATGTGATATTTTGTTTTATTGTATCTCCAGAACACTTCGACCGATATCGCTTAAAATAGTTGAAACAGAGGTGTTTTTTTTCCAAAGCTGTCATAAGATACGTGAAACCATTTAATCGCTTAATGCTTGAATTTAATTGCTAGCTAAGAGTGAAAGAAGTGCGATATTCCACAGTATAATAAGTATGGATCCATTAAAGATGGAGTGCCCGTTATTTTAGCGTCAATTTGTGTTTTAACGGATCATTGTGAATTTACTTTTAGAATGGAAAAGAAACACTGAAATAAAATATTTCACAAAATAATCGTCAGAAGTTTGGTTTAACAGTAATTATGAGCCAAAATTAATTTAAGGCGGGTCCCATCATTATATATTTCGGGATATATTTACTGTAAAGTATGCTTCTCGGGATTATTTTGTTAAATGTGGAATTTTAAAACCATTTGTTTATCTTTCCTCAAGTGAAATAGAAATGTTTTGACGAAAAAGAAAATTACCGGTATAATACTGAAAAATACGGGCGATACATATTTAATTTGAATGTCAATTTTGGGAACAGCGCTAATGTCACCAGCGTTATATACACTTACATTGTTTAAATAATTGTAGAACAATTTAAAGATTATATGAGGTAAATTAACAAAACAATAGGGACATTGTTTATGGTATCTATGTAGTTCATATAATTCCATTAGTCAATGAATTCAATCAATTAGATTCACTTTTGTCAAGCGGGAAATCACCCAGGCACTCTCATGGTGTGTTTGTTTCGCACAGATCCGGATCTCGATCACCAGACAGACAGTCCGAACGTTAACGGTTTAGACAGTTTACTGATCCGGATCCTGTATTTGCTGATCTTGCAGTGGATACGTGCTAGATCCAAGATGGCGCAAACGTAAATAACAAGACGAAAATCATTATAGAATTCATTAAATCATCATGAATAATCTTAAAAACTTTTGAAACAATTTATTTGAAGGCCAAAATAAATTATCATTGCTATCAAATGATATCTAAAACAGTTTGTCAAACAAAAATCTAAATTTAGCGGATGGATTCTGCCACGGCACAGTTCAGCCACAGTCTGGTACACAGCTGTATACAACAAGCATTATCTATGGCTGAGCTACGACATGGATTCGATCCCAAACATTTTCTGTTTGTTTTTGCACTGCGCAATATCACACGATCCTGATCCGCGACCAGGAGTGAAACAAACACACCCTAAATTAGGGATGTTAGACCCAAAATTCAAATTCCTTGTTTCTGTACAAAACTCATATTGATTAAAAAGGGCAGAAATATCAAACTTAATAAAATAAATTTAAACAAATTGATGAAACGGTTCAAAAGTTTCAGATTTTTAAGAAATTAATATTCGGGGTTCTTCCTGAAAAAATGCAATGGAACTTGACTGTATAAGCGTGGCACTGTGAGTGAAAACGTCTAAACTGATTCTTGTGTACTTTGTGTCTATTTTAATATGTTATATCTCCAAATCCATTCATATTAATACAACACTGAAATTTTAAAGGCTGAACATCTGTCACAAACGTTTACTTTTTCTCTTGTAAGAGTTTACATAAAATATTATTCTTCGGTGAGTTTTTTTTATATTCTTATTTCACGAGCCCGTCACAGTTGGAGTAAGTTCAATAAACGGAACAACCCAAAAGGGCCAATCACTGAGTGCGTTACGGATCACGTGATGCATTTCTTGCTGTTCCGTGTAAAACTTACTCCCTGTACACAGTTTTTTTTCACAAAACATTCCTATTTAAACACATTATTTCTCACTTTATTATTCAATAAATTCTGATATTTAAGTAAATAATATTTATTTGGAACTTAAAATCTGTCACAAGCTTCGAAATATCTTCGGGAGATCACATATCTGCTGTCAAATCCCCGGCTTAATAATATCGGCCACACGCCGGCAAAATCAAAACGGGGCCCCACAAAAATGCATCAATCAAAAGGTGATCTCGATTAATTATGGATCTTAAACTTGGTGAAAATTTACTAAAAGTATTCGTTTATCACGATCAGTTCGAAAAATTTAGAAAACTTGAAATATTAGGCCTGGATTGAGAGCATAATTTCAACCGATCTGTACACCCGAAAACGTGGCTTGTTTCGGTAATCGTTGGAACTGTGTTCGGATGTATTTGGTATGAATAGGACTTCCAAATATGGGCAGTGTAGGAGTCCAGGATCACCTTCTGATTCATCTGTCATTGCCCGAGCTTGCAGAACAGCCGATTTGGTTTGGTGCCGAGAGCTGCGCAGCAAGTGTTACAAATTGAACCATTTTCAAGCAGTACTAGTAGCACTTTCCCTGTATTTTTTTCGTAAGGAAACTTGGTTTTTATTGAGAAGAAGTTCTTCCTCTCTTCAAATCTGGAATCATAATTGAAAGTAAATGTATTCTTGTAAAACGATTTTGAAAAGGGCATATTTGTGCACTCGTACTAGATTCTGTGCTCTTACTTTCGCAACCTTTATGGAGTCCTATAACAAAAGGGAAAGTGCAAGTGCTCCGCAAGGAGAATTTGCGTACAAACCCTATGAGAAATTGTTAAGTACAGGGATAAAGGAAAGAACAATAGATGTCTCCACAGGGTGCATATTTGAGAATGTGTGTGGGGAATGGGGGTTGCACTGCAAACCGTCCGAGGACATATAAGAAAGATCCTCGGAAGGCGGAAATTTGTTCTTCGTTCCTGTGACATGCCTACCTAAAGGTCACACAACGTGTCAACAAATCACATGGTCTATACAATTTGAATCAGAGCATAAATGACATATATATATATAACAAAACTTTTTCAAACGTTGTTTATTATTACCATGCAAAAGCCTCAAAACTTATATTGTTTATTATTATAATGTGTTTATATAGAGAAAGATACATCTTTCTTGTTGAGAATCAGTTTAGCGTATACAAAGTGTTTGTCGTCATGCTTATTACTGCTCTACATATTGACAGCTAATTTCCACTTAACGCCTTATAAATCTGAAATTAATGATATAAATTGTCATATTACTCGCTGATAGCAATATCGACTTTCAAATGATGTACTGAATGACTCTTGTCATAGATATACCAAGCCGCATCGGATGTTTGGTTTGCGTGCCGTATTCTTGTCATGGCGCTGCTGATCCGTTATGCACGCCCACCAGCCGTTATTTCTAGCAATAGTAAACTACAGTTTGATGAGGTTCTATGGGGGGGGGGGGGAGGGTGCTGTAGACCCACCCAAAAATGTTTGTCTAGTCCCAAAATAATAGATAGGCCTATAGTGCCGAATAAGTAACAGGTTTGCATATTCGGCAAAAACAGAAATTAGTTAAGTAATTTCCCAATATAAAGTTCTACTTGAGGAGACGACAATCTACGTTAGAATGAGAACATCTTGTATTCTGTGCCTTGTCAGTACTTTCACATAAACGACACGCCGCACCGTGAGTGGGCTAGGTAGGACCAAAGTGCGCCACAACTAAACTGTCTATTATTTTGAAGGCATATTACACCCAGATATGTTTTCGGACCCGCATGTGTCAATGGAAGTGTTTTTAAACATTTATGACGTCATCAAAATACTGATTTCTGATTGGACTGCTGATAATTCACGCTTTATACCCTCAATTGCGTTTTTGCTAGTTTTAATAAATGAACTAACTTACTTATTTTGTACTCAGTTATAGCGTCTAGTTTAGTTATCACAATATAGAATTTATATGTTCTCTGACTTTGAATACAAAAGTTGTATTCAAAGTCCAAAACATCTGAAGTAGATCCTCTATGCAGTATAGCCAAATATATCTGCGGCCTCGTGGTGCCACGCAGGGACATATAGAGAAGGCATACTCTTTTTTCTTAGATGGGGTGGGGTGGGTTGAAGCCAATTTGCCGACTGACTGCAGTAAACAATTGAACACCTTCAAAATCGTTGGACGAGGGGGAGGCAGGTGTGATTAATTTTAAGGGGAAGGGTAGGTGTGAGAAATTTGTTGTGGGATAAGATAGGCGTGAGAAACCGCCGGACGAGGGGGTAGACCTAGAAATTTTGGGTACAAAATCTTCAGGCCTGCTTCGATGATTTGATTTTATTGTTTATTGCCACCCACACCCCCTTTGGATACGCCCCTGTTGTCACGTTACGACCAGAAGCTTTAAAGCGCTTTGTACAAACCGCATGATCCTTCGCTATATTCAAATTTCCCGCAACTTGACCTTTAACCTTATCAGGCCGAGGCACAATGTGATATTTTGTTTTATTGTATCTCCAGAACACTTCGACCGATATCGCTTATATTAGTTGAAACAGAGGTGGTTTTTTCAAAGCTGTCATATATATAAGATACGTGAAAACATTTAATCGCTTAATGCTTGAATTTAATTGCTAGCTAAGAGTGAAAGAAGTGCGATATTCCACAGTATAATAAGTATGGATCCATTAAAGATGGAGTGCCCGTTATTTTAGCGTCAATTTGTGTTTTAACGGATCATTGTGAATTTACTTTTAGAATGGAAAAGAAACACTGAAATAAAATATTTCACAAAATAATCGTCAGAAGTTTGGTTTAACAGTAATTATGAGCCAAAATTAATTTAAGGCGGGTCCCATCATTATATATTTCGGGATATATTTACTGTAAAGTATGCTTCTCGGGATTATTTTGTTAAATGTGGAATTTTAAAACCATTTGTTTATCTTTCCTCAAGTGAAATAGAAATGTTTTGACGAAAAAGAAAATTACCGGTATAATACTGAAAAATACGGGCGATACATATTTAATTTCATGTAAATTTTGGGAACAGCGCTAATGTCACAAGCGTTATATACACTTATATTGTTTAAATAATTGTAGAACAATTTAAAGATTATATGAGGTAAATTAACAAAACAATAGGGACATTGTTTGTGGTATCTATGTAGTTCATATAATTCCATTAGTCAATCAATTCAATCAATTAGATTCACTTTTGTCAAGCGGAAATCACCCAGGCACTCTCATGGTGTGTTTGTTTCGCACAGATCCGGATCTCGATCACCAGACAGACAGTCCGAACGTTAACGGTTTAGACAGTTTACTGATCCGGATCCTGTATTTGCTGATCTTGCAGTGGATACGTGCTAGATCCAAGATGGCGCAAACGTAAATAACAAGACGAAAATCATTATAGAATTCATTAAATCATCATGAATAATCTTAAAAACTTTTGAAACAATTTATTTGAAGGCCAAAATAAATTATCATTGCTATCAAATGATATCTAAAACAGTTTGTCAAACAAAAATCTAAATTTAGCGGATGGATTCTGCCACGGCACAGTTCAGCCACAGTCTGGTACACAGCTGTATACAACAAGCATTATCTAGCGGCTGAGCTACGACATGGATTCGATCCCAAACATTTTCTGTTTGTTTTTGCACTGCGCAATATCACACGATCCTGATCCGCGACCAGGAGTGAAACAAACACACCCTAAATTAGGGATGTTAGACCCAAAATTCAAATTCCTTGTTTCTGTACAAAACTCATATTTATTAAAAAGGGCAAAAATATCAAACTTAATAAAAAAAATTAAACAAATTGATGAAACGGTTCAAAAGTTTCAGATTTTTAAGAAATTAATATTCGGGGTTCTTCCTGAAAAAATGCAATGGAACTTGACTGTATAAGCATGTCACTGTGAGTGAAAACGTCTAAACTGATTCTTGTGTACTTTGTGTCTATTTTAATATGTTATATCTCCAAATCCATTCATATTAATACAACACTGACATTTTAAAGGCTGAACATCTGTCACAAACGTTTACTTTTTCTCTTGTAAGAGTTTACATAAAATATTATTCTTCGGTGAGTTTTTTTTATATTCTTATTTCACGAGCCCGTAACAGTTGGAGTAAGTTCAATAGGCGGAACAACCCAAAAGGGCCAATCACTGAGTGCGTTACGGATCACGTGATGCATTTCTGTTCCGTGTAAAACTTACTCCCTGTACACAGTTTTTTTTTCACAAAACATTCCTATTTAAACACATTATTTCTCACTTTATTATTCAATAAATTCTGATATTTAAGTAAATAATATTTATTTGGAACTTCAAAATCTGTCACAAGCAGATCACATATCTGCTGTCAAATCCCCGGCTTAATAATATCGGCCACACGCCGGCAAAATCAAAACGGGGCCCCACAAAAATGCATCAATCAAAAGGTGATCTCGATTAATTATGGATCTTAAACTTGGTGAAAATTTACTAAAAGTATTCGTTTATCACGATCAGTTCGAAAAATTTAGAAAACTTGAAATATTAGGCCTGGATTGAGAGCATAATTTCAACCGATCTGTACACCCGAAAACGTGGCTTGTTTCGGTAATCGTTGGAACTGTGTTCGGATGTATATGGTGTGAATAGGACTTCCAAATATGGGCAGTGTAGGAGTCCAGGATCACCTTCTGATTCATCTGTCATTGCCCGAGCTTGCAGAACAGCCGATTCGGTTTGGTGCCTTGAGCTGCGCAGCAAGTGTTACAAATTGAACCATTTTCAAGCAGTACTAGTAGCACTTTCCCTGTATTTTTTTCGTAAGGAAACTTGGTTTTTATTGAGAAGAAGTTCTTCCTCTCTTCAAATCTGGAATCATAATTGAAAGTAAATGTATTCTTGTAAAACGATTTTGAAAAGGGCATATTTGTGCACTCGTACTAGATTCTGTGCTCTTACTTTCGCAACCTTATGGAGTCCTATAACAAAAGGGAAAGGCAAGTGCTCCGCAAGGAAATTTGCGTACAAACCCTATGAGAAATTGTTAAGTACAGGGATAAAGGAAAGAACAATAGATGTCTCCACAAGGGTGCATATTTGAGAATGTGTGTGTGTGGGGAATGGGGGGGGGGGGGGTTGCACTGCAAACCGTCCGAGGACATATAAGAAAGATCCTCGGAAGGCGGAAATTTGTTCTTCGTTCCTGTGACATGCCTACCTAAAGGTCACACAACGTGTCAACAAATCACATGGTCTATACAATTTGAATCAGAGCATAAATGACATATATATATATAACAAAACTTTTTCAAACGTTGTTTATTATTACCATGCAAAGCCTCAAAACTTATATTGTTTATTATTATAATGTGTTTATATAGAGAAAGATACATCTTTCTTGTTGAGAATCAGTTTAGCGTATACAAAGTGTTTGTCGTCATGCTTATTACTGCTCTACATATTGACAGCTAATTTCCACTTAACGCCTTATAAATCTGAAATTAATGATATAAATTGTCATATTACTCGCTGATAGCAATATCGACTTTCAAATGATGTACTGAATGACTCTTGTCATAGATATACCAAGCCGCATCGGATGTTTGGTTTGCGTGCCGTATTCTTGTCATGGCGCTGCTGATCCGTTAAGCACGCCCACCAGCCGTTATTTCTAGCAATAGTAAACTACAGTTTGATGAGGTTCTATGGGGGTGCTGTAGACCCACCCAAAAATGTTTGTCTAGTCCCAAAATAATAGATAGGCCTATAGTGCCGAATAAGTAACAGGTTTGCATATTCGGCAAAAACAGAAATTAGTTAAGTAATTTCCAATATAAAGTTCTACTTGAGGAGACGACAATCTACGTTAGAATGAGAACATCTTGTATTCTGTGCCTTGTCAGTACTTTCACATAAACGACACACCGCACCGTGAGTGGGCTAGGGTGGGACCAAAGTGCGCCACAACTAAACTGTCCATTATTTTGAAGGCATATTACACCCAGATATGTTTTCGGACCCGCATGTGTCAATGGAAGTGTTTTAAAACATTTATGACGTCATCAAAATACTGATTTCTGATTGGACTGCTGATATTTCACGCTTTATAGCCTCAATTGCGTTTTTGCTAGTTTTAATAAATGAACTAACTTACTTATTTTGTACTCAGTTATAGCGTCTAGTTTAGTTATCACAATATAGAATTTATATGGTCTCTGACTTTGAATACAAAAGTTGTATTCAAAGTCCAAAACATCTCAAGTAGATCCTCTATGCAGTATAGCCAAATCTATCTGCGGCCTCGTGGTGCCACGCAGGGACATATAGAGAAGGCATACTCTTTTTTCTTAGATGGGGTGGGGTGGGTTGAAGCCAATTTGCCGACTGACTGCAGTAAACAATTGAACACCTTCAAAATCGTTGGACGAGGGGGAGGCAGGTGTGATTAATTTTAAGGGGAAGGGTAGGTGTGAGAAATTTGTTGGGGATAAGATAGGCGTGAGAAACCGCCGGATGAGGGGGTAGACCTAGAAATTTTGGGTACAAAAACTTCAGGCCTGCTTCGATGATTTGATTTTATTGTTTATTGCCACCCACACCTACTTTGGATACGCCCCTGTTGTCACGTCACGACCAGAAGCTTTTAAGCGCTTTGTACAAACCGCATGATCCTTAGCTATATTCAAACTTGACCTTTATCAGGCCGAGGCACAATGTGATATTTTGTTTTATTGTATCTCCAGAACACTTCGACCGATATCGCTTAAAATAGTTGAAACAGAGGTGTTTTTTTTTCAAAGCTGTCATAAGATACGTGAAAACATTTAATCGCTTAATGCTTGAATTTAATTGCTAGCTAAGAGTGAAAGAAGTGCGATATTCCACAGTATAATAAGTATGGATCCATTAAAGATGGAGTGCCCGTTATTTTAGCGTCAATTTGTGTTTTAACGGATCATTGTGAATTTACTTTTAGAATGGAAAAGAAACACTGAAATAAAATATTTCACAAAATAATCGTCAGAAGTTTGGTTTAACAGTAATTATGAGCCAAAATTAATTTAAGGCGGGTCCCATCATTATATATTTCGGGATATATTTACTGTAAAGTATGCTTCTCGGGATTATTTTGTTAAATGTGGAATTTTAAAACCATTTGTTTATCTTTCCTCAAGTGAAATAGAAATGTTTTGACGAAAAAGAAAATTACCGGTATAATACTGAAAAATACGGGCGATACATATTTAATTTCATGTAAATTTTGGGAACAGCGCTAATGTCACAAGCGTTATATACACTTATATTGTTTAAATAATTGTAGAACAATTTAAAGATTATATGAGGTAAATTAACAAAACAATAGGGACATTGTTTGTGGTATCTATGTAGTTCATATAATTCCATTAGTCAATCAATTCAATCAATTAGATTCACTTTTGTCAAGCGGGAAATCACCCAGGCACTCTCATGGTGTGTTTGTTTCGCACAGATCCGGATCTCGATCACCAGACAGACAGTCCGAACGTTAACGGTTTAGACAGTTTACTGATCCGGATCCTGTATTTGCTGATCTTGCAGTGGATACGTGCTAGATCCAAGATGGCGCAAACGTAAATAACAAGACGAAAATCATTATAGAATTCATTAAATCATCATGAATAATCTTAAAAACTTTTGAAACAATTTATTTGAAGGCCAAAATAAATTATCATTGCTATCAAATGATATCTAAAACAGTTTGTCAAACAAAAATCTAAATTTAGCGGATGGATTCTGCCACGGCACAGTTCAGCCACAGTCTGGTACACAGCTGTATACAACAAGCATTATCTAGCGGCTGAGCTACGACATGGATTCGATCCCAAACATTTTCTGTTTGTTTTTGCACTGCGCAATATCACACGATCCTGATCCGCGACCAGGAGTGAAACAAACACACCCTAAATTAGGGATGTTAGACCCAAAATTCAAATTCCTTGTTTCTGTACAAAACTCATATTTATTAAAAAGGGCAAAAATATCAAACTTAATAAAAATAATTAAACAAATTGATGAAACGGTTCAAAAGTTTCAGATTTTTAAGAAATTAATATTCGGGGTTCTTCCTGAAAAAATGCAATGGAACTTGACTGTATAAGCATGTCACTGTGAGTGAAAACGTCTAAACTGATTCTTGTGTACTTTGTGTCTATTTTAATATGTTATATCTCCAAATCCATTCATATTAATACAACACTGACATTTTAAAGGCTGAACATCTGTCACAAACGTTTACTTTTTCTCTTGTAAGAGTTTACATAAAATATTATTCTTCGGTGAGTTTTTTTTATATTCTTATTTCACGAGCCCGTAACAGTTGGAGTAAGTTCAATAGGCGGAACAACCCAAAAGGGCCAATCACTGAGTGCGTTACGGATCACGTGATGCATTTCTGTTCCGTGTAAAACTTACTCCCTGTACACAGTTTTTTTTTCACAAAACATTCCTATTTAAACACATTATTTCTCACTTTATTATTCAATAAATTCTGATATTTAAGTAAATAATATTTATTTGGAACTTCAAAATCTGTCACAAGCAGATCACATATCTGCTGTCAAATCCCCGGCTTAATAATATCGGCCACACGCCGGCAAAATCAAAACGGGGCCCCACAAAAATGCATCAATCAAAAGGTGATCTCGATTAATTATGGATCTTAAACTTGGTGAAAATTTACTAAAAGTATTCGTTTATCACGATCAGTTCGAAAAATTTAGAAAACTTGAAATATTAGGCCTGGATTGAGAGCATAATTTCAACCGATCTGTACACCCGAAAACGTGGCTTGTTTCGGTAATCGTTGGAACTGTGTTCGGATGTATATGGTGTGAATAGGACTTCCAAATATGGGCAGTGTAGGAGTCCAGGATCACCTTCTGATTCATCTGTCATTGCCCGAGCTTGCAGAACAGCCGATTCGGTTTGGTGCCTTGAGCTGCGCAGCAAGTGTTACAAATTGAACCATTTTCAAGCAGTACTAGTAGCACTTTCCCTGTATTTTTTTCGTAAGGAAACTTGGTTTTTATTGAGAAGAAGTTCTTCCTCTCTTCAAATCTGGAATCATAATTGAAAGTAAATGTATTCTTGTAAAACGATTTTGAAAAGGGCATATTTGTGCACTCGTACTAGATTCTGTGCTCTTACTTTCGCAACCTTATGGAGTCCTATAACAAAAGGGAAAGGCAAGTGCTCCGCAAGGAAATTTGCGTACAAACCCTATGAGAAATTGTTAAGTACAGGGATAAAGGAAAGAACAATAGATGTCTCCACAAGGGTGCATATTTGAGAATGTGTGTGTGGGGAATGGGGTTGCACTGCAAACCGTCCGAGGACATATAAGAAAGATCCTCGGAAGGCGGAAATTTGTTCTTCGTTCCTGTGACATGCCTACCTAAAGGTCACACAACGTGTCAACAAATCACATGGTCTATACAATTTGAATCAGAGCATAAATGACATATATATATATAACAAAACTTTTTCAAACGTTGTTTATTATTACCATGCAAAGCCTCAAAACTTATATTGTTTATTATTATAATGTGTTTATATAGAGAAAGATACATCTTTCTTGTTGAGAATCAGTTTAGCGTATACAAAGTGTTTGTCGTCATGCTTATTACTGCTCTACATATTGACAGCTAATTTCCACTTAACGCCTTATAAATCTGAAATTAATGATATAAATTGTCATATTACTCGCTGATAGCAATATCGACTTTCAAATGATGTACTGAATGACTCTTGTCATAGATATACCAAGCCGCATCGGATGTTTGGTTTGCGTGCCGTATTCTTGTCATGGCGCTGCTGATCCGTTAAGCACGCCCACCAGCCGTTATTTCTAGCAATAGTAAACTACAGTTTGATGAGGTTCTATGGGGGGGGGGGGGGGGGGCTGTAGACCCACCCAAAAATGTTTGTCTAGTCCCAAAATAATAGATAGGCCTATAGTGCCGAATAAGTAACAGGTTTGCATATTCGGCAAAAACAGAAATTAGTTAAGTAATTTCCCAATATAAAGTTCTACTTGAGGAGACGACAATCTACGTTAGAATGAGAACATCTTGTATTCTGTGCCTTGTCAGTACTTTCACATAAACGACACGCCGCACCGTGAGTGGGCTAGGGTAGGACCAAAGTGCGCCACAACTAAACTGTCCATTATTTTGAAGGCATATTACACCCAGATATGTTTTCGGACCCGCATGTGTCAATGGAAGTGTTTTTAAACATTTATGACGTCATCAAAATACTGATTTCTGATTGGACTGCTGATAATTCACGCTTTATACCCTCAATTGCGTTTTTGCTAGTTTTAATAAATGAACTAACTTACTTATTTTGTACTCAGTTATAGCGTCTAGTTTAGTTATCACAATATAGAATTTATATGTTCTCTGACTTTGAATACAAAAGTTGTATTCAAAGTCCAAAACATCTGAAGTAGATCCTCTATGCAGTATAGCCAAATATATCTGCGGCCTCGTGGTGCCACGCAGGGACATATAGAGAAGGCATACTCTTTTTTCTTAGATGGGGTGGGGTGGGTTGAAGCCAATTTGCCGACTGACTGCAGTAAACAATTGAACACCTTCAAAATCGTTGGACGAGGGGGAGGCAGGTGTGATTAATTTTAAGGGGAAGGGTAGGTGTGAGAAATTTGTTGTGGGATAAGATAGGCGTGAGAAACCGCCGGACGAGGGGGTAGACCTAGAAATTTTGGGTACAAAAACTTCAGGCCTGCTTCGATGATTTGATTTTATTGTTTATTGCCACCCACACCCCCTTTGGATACGCCCCTGTTGTCACGTTACGACCAGAAGCTTTTAAGCGCTTTGTACAAACCGCATGATCCTTCGCTATATTCAAATTTGCCGCAACTTGACCTTTAACCTTATCAGGCCGAGGCACAATGTGATATTTTGTTTTATTGTATCTCCAGAACACTTCGACCGATATCGCTTATATTAGTTGAAACAGAGGTGGTTTTTTCAAAGCTGTCATATATATAAGATACGTGAAAACATTTAATCGCTTAATGCTTGAATTTAATTGCTAGCTAAGAGTGAAAGAAGTGCGATATTCCACAGTATAATAAGTATGGATCCATTAAAGATGGAGTGCCCGTTATTTTAGCGTCAATTTGTGTTTTAACGGATCATTGTGAATTTACTTTTAGAATGGAAAAGAAACACTGAAATAAAATATTTCACAAAATAATCGTCAGAAGTTTGGTTTAACAGTAATTATGAGCCAAAATTAATTTAAGTTGGGACCCATCATTATATATTTCGGGATATATTTACTGTAAAAGTATGCTTCTCGGGATTATTTTGTTAAATGTGGAATTTTAAAAGCATTTGTTTATCTTTCCTCAAGTGAAATAGAAATGTTTTGACGAAAAAGAAAATTACCGGTATAATACTGAAAAATACGGGCGATACATATTTAATTTGAATGTCAATTTTGGGAACAGCGCTAATGTCACAAGCGTTATATACACTTATATTGTTTAAATAATTGTAGAACAATTTAAAGATTATATGAGGTAAATTAACAAAACAATAGGGACATTGTTTGTGGTATCTATGTAGTTCATATAATTCCATTAGTCAATCAATTCAATCAATTAGATTCACTTTTGTCAAGCGGGAAATCACCCAGGCACTCTCATGGTGTGTTTGTTTCGCACAGATCCGGATCTCGATCACCAGACAGACAGTCCGAACGTTAACGGTTTAGACAGTTTACTGATCCGGATCCTGTATTTGCTGATCTTGCAGTGGATACGTGCTAGATCCAAGATGGCGCAAACGTAAATAACAAGACGAAAATCATTATAGAATTCATTAAATCATCATGAATAATCTTAAAAACTTTTGAAACAATTTATTTGAAGGCCAAAATAAATTATCATTGCTATCAAATGATATCTAAAACAGTTTGTCAAAACATATCTAAATTTAGCGGACGGATTCTGCCACGGCACAGTTCAGCCACAGTCTGGTACACAGCTGTATACAACAAGCATTATCTAGCGGCTGAGCTACGACATGGATTCAATCCCAAACATTTTCCGTTTGTTTTTGCACTGCGCAATATCACACGATCCTGATCCGCGACCAGGAGTGAAACAAACACACCCGTAGGGATGTTAGACACAAAATTCAAATTCCTTGTTTCTGTACAAAACTCATATTGATTAAAAAGGGCAAAAATATCAAACTTAATAAAAAAAATTAACAAATTGATGAAACGGTTAAAAAGTTTTAGATTTTTAAGAAATTAATATTCGGGGTTCTTCCTGAAAAAATGCAATGGAACTTGACTGTATAAGCGTGGCACTGTGAGTGAAAACGTCCAAACTGATTCTTGTGTACTTTTGTGTCTATTTTAATATGTTATATCTCCAAATCCATTCATATTAATACAACACTGACATTTTAAAGGCTGAACATCTGTCACAAACGTTTACTTTTTCTCTTGTAAGAGTTTACATAAAATATTATTCTTCGGTGAGTTTTTTTTATATTCTTATTTCACGAGCCCGTAACAGTTGGTTCAATAGGCGGAACAACCCAAAAGGGCCAATCACTGAGTGCGTTACGGATCACGTGATGCATTTCTGTTCCGTGTAAAACTTACTCCCTGTACACAGTTTTTTTCCCACAAAAACATTCCTATTTAAACACATTATTTCTCACTTTATTATTCAATAAATTCTGATATTTAAGTAAATAATATTTATTTGGAACTTCAAAATCTGTCACAAGCAGATCACATATCTGCTGTCAAATCCCCGGCTTAATAATATCGGCCACACGCCGGCAAAATCAAAACGGGGCCCCACAAAAATGCATCAATCAAAAGGTGATCTCGATTAATTATGGATCTTAAACTTGGTGAAAATTTACTAAAGATATTTAAAAGTATTCGTTTATCACGATCAGTTCGAAAAATTTAGAAAACTTGAAATATTAGGCCTGGATTGAGAGCATAATTTCAACCGATCTGTACACCCGAAAACGTGGCTTGTTTCGGTAATCGTTGGAACTGTGTTCGGATGTATTTGGTATGAATAGGACTTCCAAATATGGGCAGTGTAGGAGTCCAGGATCACCTTCTGATTTATCTGTCATTGCCCGAGCTTGCAGAACAGCCGATTCGGTTTGGTGCCTTCAGCTGCGCAGCAAGTGTTACAAATTGAACCATTTTCAAGCAGTACTAGTAGCACTTTCCCTGTATTTTTTCGTAAGGAAACTTGGTTTTTATTGAGAAGAAGTTCTTCCTCTCTTCAAATCTGGAATCATAATTGAAAGTAAATGTATTCTTGTAAAACGATTTGGAAAAGGGCATGTTTGTGCACTCGTATACTAGTTTCTGTGCTCTTACTTTCGCAACCTTATGGAGTCCTATAACAAAAGGGAAAGGCAAGTGCTCCGCAAGGAAATTTGCGTACAAACCCTATGAGAAATTGTTAAGTACAGGGATAAAGGAAAGAACAATAGATGTCTCCACAAGGGTGCATATTTGAGAATGTGTGTGTGTGTGTGGGGGGGGGGGGGTTGCACTGCAAACCGTCCGAGGACGTATAAGAAAGATCCTCGGAAGGCGGTTCTTTGTTCTTCGTTCCTGTGACATGCCTACCTAAAGGTCACACAATGAGTCAACAAATCACATGGTCTATACAATTTGAATCAGAGCATAAATGACAGATATATATATATAAAAAAACGTTTTCAAACGTTGTATATTATTGTAATGTGTTTATATAGAGAAAGATACATCTTTCTTGTTGAGAATCAGTTTAGCGTATACAAAGTGTTTGTCGTCATGCTTATTACTGCTCCACGCATTGACAGCTAATTTCCACTTAACGCCTTATAAATTGTCATATTACTCGCTGATGGCAATATAGACTTTCAAAGGATGTACTGAATGACTCTTGTCATAGATCCACGAAGCTGCATCGGATGTTTGGCTTGCGTGCCGTATTCATGTCATGGCGCTGCTGATCCGTTAAGCATTAGAAAAAAGCACGCCCACCAGCCGTTTTTTCTTGCAATAGTAAACTGTGTAAATCAGGTGGTGTTCTACGGGGGAGGGGTGGGTTCTACAGCCCCATCTCCTTAATGTTTTTCTAGCCCCAAAAATGATTTGCCTTTTAATAGATAATAGATAGTTTAATAGAAAAACTAAAAGATTTGCACATTCGGCAAAAACAGAAACTATAGTAAATTTCCCAATATAAAGTTGTACTTGAGGAGACGATAATCCACGTTAGAATGAGAACAAAATAACTTGTATTCTGTGCCTTGTCACTATTTTCTCATAGACGACAAAACGTAGTAAGCTTAAACTCTCAGTTGGATTCTGTAACTCACTATAAATGCTATGAAGTACACACTTGTAACATGGCACAATAATCGACTGGATCTATGTAGATATATCTAAAAATCATCAAATCCATACAAACTTCATCGGTTTCGTTATTATGGGCTAAAACAATGAAAATGAAAAAAAGACCTTATAATTCCCTAACGAAATGATGTGCAGACTTGTAACTTGGTACAAAAAGTTATTATGATAGGTAGATGTACCTGAAATTCATTTTTTTAAATCCATCCGTTCCGGTTTAATGGGCTAAAACAATGGAAATGTAAAAGCCACATAACATCCAAATGGAATGGCGTAGAGACTTGTAATTTTGCACAACATAGTCCCGATATGTAGATGTATCTAAAATCATAAAATCCATAAAAGCACATATCTAAAAATCATAAAATCCATACAAACTTAATCAGTTCCGCTAAGACAGTGGAAATTTAAAAGCACTATAACTCCCAAATGGAATAATACATACTTGTAATTTGGCACAATAAGTGATTGGATTTACTAGCACACGTAAAGAAGCTCAGTGGTCCAGAGTGGTGAATGCGTCTGACTGCTAATCAAGATTCGCCGTGAAGATGACCCCACACATTTTATTGCACTTCTTTATTTTCTTCTTTATCCATTCACGGATATCAACCGTGGACAAGTAATCTTCTTTTTTTTTAAACTGAAATTTCTACATAAACGCTTTTAAAATGTTTTACTTTCCAACTTTTTACCAAAACCAAACATAAACACTTACGTTTGTAACTCAACAAACGTTCTTCTCGTTTATAATGATTCATCTAGAGACGAAGAGGCATTTACCTAATGCATTATGTATTAATAGTTCTTTACCAATCAGTACAGAAATATAAAGAAAAACATAAGACCACAGAACGGACTGATAAAGGCCATCAGGGAGTCCGCTACTGCACTCGCATGCATGGTCTTTCTTTGTGCGTCGTGGACCTTGACTAAAGGCTACGTTTAGTATTAAAACTATACCCAGGCTTATATAGACATGAAACCATTAAAGACTATGTTTGCATCTAAAGTAACTGTGGAAATATATCGTCCCTAATTTGCCATAGTGACCAATCAGACTTTTTTCAATTTTAAGTTTTCCCGCCCATTAGTACATTCAGGAAGAGACCTACCATTGTATCTAATCCACATGCATGTATTCCTTATAGTTTTGGAGATAGAGCATGCATTCAAATGACGAATGCTCTAACTGGCTATTTTTGTAATTTGGCAAAGTGACCAATACCGCATTGGTCACTATGCCAACTTAATTCGGGATTGGTCACTATGGCAAATTAGGGACGATATATAAGGCAACGTAAGTATGGATAAATTTATAGTTCATAACTTTATAACAACAACAAATAGGGAATGTTTGGGGATTTTCTATTTTAGCAAGTTACAAGTTATTCCAGCCAGGCATAGAATGTCATAGAGACCTAATACAAAGTCACTGTCTGCAAAGTTTCCTTAATTATAAATTGCTGCATTGTCATCTCCACATTATCATCAAGAATGTTTCAATCTTAAGGATTTGTTGCGTTGTTCATAAAGGAAATGTAGTTACTCTATTCGAAACACATGGATGACACCACGAGACGAAGACTGAGCCGGCTGTGCCTTCTCAGTCCAGTGACTGAATTAAAGCTATGAAAGTGGGCACAAATGGCAGTTTGCTCAAGAAAATATAAATTCTTAATAGTGTGTAACTGCATACATACTTTATCAGTGTCAAGAGATAGGACCATGTTAGAACAACCAACCTGTAAAGGTTTCAGGATGACTTTCCAACTGAAGCCCCAACCCCTCCCTCAAGACTCTGCCTCCGGGGATACGCATTTGTGCATTCATCGGCACGAACTCCGGATGTGGGTGAAATGGTAAACAATATAATACACGTGTTACAGTTCCACCAATTACAAATGACTTGGGACGTCAGCCTATTACAGCAATGATTTGATTGGTTACAGCACTCTATATATATCAACGTCGATTGTTAATTCCATCAGAACCATCATTATATCAATGGAAGTTCGCACGGACAACGAACTAGACGTGATTTGTATGTGGGACACCATCAACTAAACTGGACAGGCAGACGCAGAATATCAAAGCGAGGACTTCAAACTGGGTATGTTCTTTTTTGGTATTTTTGACCCACCCACGGCAGAAAGGAGTATGAAGCCCCAACGATAAACTTTTACAAAATATTGGTTAGAGAAATTTTGAAGATGACTGTTTGCTTGGGAGTTTCTGATGTTTCAGAAAGATTCAAACTTTTAAATTAATTTTCCCCCAAAATGCCGATTTTGGACATAACCAATTCTGGTTTTAAGCCCTCGAAGGTAAGTGGGCAGTTATTAATATTTACAAGGCAATAAATTTGGATAATTGTCATAAAATTGTGGACATAATTTTTAGATCATTACTTTTGTTTTCTTGTAAGGGGCTTACGCCATTAAGCAATTACACAAAAAGTAATTGAGCGAGTTGTTTAAAAACTTGGTTTTAAGATGGAAATGGCAGAAATATATCTTCCATCTTCAATCAATAATATAACAAATTAATACAAATGTAAAACTACTAAAATGTATGTACACAAATTTCAAATGAATCATCAGCTGACGATGAATTTCCACGTGAGTAAAAATACAACAATCTGAATGCATTTTCACTATTTTCTCGTGAAAGACACAACGAAATAAGCTGAAACTTTTACAAACAGGTGTCTCTTGATTTGGTTTGATTTTGTTTACATTTTTATAATGATTCATTTAGAGACTTTACAATTATATTTCTTGTCTTTATTTTTGTTTTATTTCGAAAAATGATACGACAGTTAGATGCAAAAAATTAATATATTGATATTCTAAAAGACCGTCCAAAACTGTCTACAAATAAATAATTTGTGGTCCTCATTTAGTATAGCAAGGTGAACGCGGCAACCAGGAACACAACGCCCGAGTCATTACCGGCGTGCCAATGACGCAACTACTGAATTATTCATAAACCTCCAGCAAAATGAATAATTTATGTACGCACATTTTATTTAAACCAATCATCCTAAGCAAAATGTTGGGCTTGTCTATGTTTAAATAAGTGATAATGGTACCATAACAAATTAGTTACCTAATGCATGTATTAACATTTCTCTACCAAATCGGTAAAGAAAAAACAGAACGGCCCCAGCGGTGGTGTCACTCGCGTGCGTGGTCTTTTTTAGTGCGTCGTGGGCCTTGACTAAAGGCTACATTTAGTATAAAAACAATACCCATAGACATAACATCATTAAAAGTTATTATAATTTTGCTCTAACACCGACGTGTGTATAGCACTGTATACTCAGTGCTTTCCGAGTCGGTGAAAAACTACACAGGCGGGACTCGGGCGGGATTCGAACCCACGACCTCCTGCTTACTAAAAGATGCAGGCTCTTTTTTGGACAAGTTTCAATTTGCATACCGGAGCAATAGAGGGGTTGATGACGGGGTGCTGGTTTATCTTCATAAAATGTACAGTCACCTGGACAAGCCAAAATCAGATGCTAGGTCATTGTTTATAGACTTTTCTAGTGCCTTCAACACGATACAACCTCACATTCTAATAGAAAAACTTGTGCAAATGAATGTATCTCCGAAAATTGTACAGTGGATTCATAATTTTCTACTGAATAGGCCACAGTGGGTAAAAATTGGAGACGTTAATTCCAAGGTCAGGATAATCAACACGGGTGCCCCTCAAGGGTGTGTCATCTCACCGCTGTTATTTTCTTTTTACACAAGTGATTGTCTCTGCTCAAGTCCAAATTGTAGTATAATAAAATATGCAGATGACACGGTTATTACAGGCTACTTAAAAGATGACGCACTCTGTTATATATCGGAGGTAGCAAAGTTTGTGGACTGGTGTGATCGTCATTTTTTTACTATTAATGTTAAGAAAACTAAAGAGATGATTGTAGATTTTCGTCGCAATACTGGAGTTTATGAACCTGTTTATATAAATGACAGCGAATTAGAAAGGGTTAATGAGTACAAATACCTTGGTACTGTAATAGATGACAAACTGAATTGGAACAAAAACACTCAGGTAGTTTTTGGCAAGGCCATGCAACGTATGTTTTTTCTGCGTAAGCTTCAATGTCGATAAGACGATTTTACGTTTATTTTATCAGTCTATAATACAGAGCATTGTTACTTTTAACATAGTCAGTGTATATGGTTCACTTTAACAGAAAAATACGGACAGGTTTGAGCGCATTCGTAAAATGGCCCAGCGCTCTGTAGGTCTCACCTTCCCAACATATGATAAAATATTCTTGGAACGTGCAATATCTAAAGTACATTTTATTTTATCTGATCCAACTCATCCACTTTTTGACTGTTTTGTTTTTAATAGATCCGGGCTCAGACTTTGTGTTCCCCGCACAAACCTTACTCGATATAGGCAATCCTTTGTTCCCAACTCCATTCATTTATTTAACACCTTGGTTGTTCGTAAATAGGGGTATTTATTAATTTATTCATTTGTATGTTTGCTGTAGGTTATCTCGTTCTCCGTATTTAAATAATATTTTTTAAAGAATATTTGTTTATTTGAGTGTATATTTCGTCTTCTTAATTTGTGTAATTTTTGTGGATAAAATTATTGTTTTTAACTAAATGTAGTTTAACATTTTTAAATGTGCCAATGGAAACTAAATTTCTGTATTTTTATGATGCGGACAATAACATTTCTATTCTATTCTATTACTAGTGCAGACGTCTTAACCTGTCGACCACCGAGCTTGCCCGATGGCGATTGGTTGGCTAGAATCAATTTAAATCAATTGTTTATTTCCCGACGCAAGAATTTCACCAATCTATATATACAGTGCGTATCAAAAAAAAGGTAATCCGAATTCAGGGCGTTAATATGCCAAGGTTATTTAGTTTGACAATTTACATGTAGTGTACCAAAGAAGAGGAACTCCTCAGCTTTCCATTGATACCTGTATCGATCCATTGCTGTCACACATGGCCGAGTACATTGTTATTGAAAATGGCGAATTCAAATCGCATTTTTGCAAGTTTGGGTAATCAGTTCAAGCATGGAGGAAGAAAACAGAGTCTTCCTCCATGGTTCAAGGCAGTCTGAAATGGACGCATCACTTGACTGCCTAGATGATTATGTAAGATGTTTAAGCTGGTGCGGTAATCGTCTGTTACGACATCCTTTTCTTCAAGTTGGGTATTTAAGAAGGGCCTGGGTTTAGGGACAGGTAGTTGGAAAGATGGTACAACTAACGACTGAACAGCGAGTTTTCGTGATTACAACATTTCACCAAACTCACAGTTTGCAGCAAACTCGCGATGCTTTCAGGGAACGTTTCCCAGAACGGGAGCCCCAGCAGCCAAACCCATCTGGGCGAATGTTAGAAAATATCAAGAGTATGGCACTAGCCTCAACCGCAACAAGGGAATTCTGGCAGGAGGCGCACCGGGCGATCAGAAGGGAACATTGCAGCAGTAAGGCAGCAACTTTTGGAGCATCCTAGGGACACCAGCGCAAGGCGAAATGGGCTGGATTGCCTTCGGCGACATTCAACAGAATCACGAGATTGGACCTCCACCAGCATCCATATCGGATTCACATCCGACATCAACTTACGCCAGGAGATTTTGCTAGAAGGCTGGCGTTTGCCAGATTGTTGATAGCCCGTACCGAGAGAGATGTCAATTTTCTGCGGAATCTCGTAATCGGCGACGAAGCTGCTTTCTCCATGAACGGCAAGGTCAATACGCATAATGTTCTTGAATATGCACCAGCAAGACACCCCCCAGAATTCAATTTTGAGGTTAACATGAGTCGACAAAAGTGGACTGTTTGGTTAGGACTTTGTGGAAGTGGTCAGCTGATCGGACCGTTTTTCTTTCAAAGGAATGTCAATGGTAACATGTATCTGCAGATGCTCAATGATAACGTTTTGCCGCAGCTGCATGAACACTTTGAGCGACAGGTTCGTGGGGTCTTCAGACAACTCTGGTGGGCCCAAGATGGCGCCCCAGCACATCGCCTTATCGCTGTCCAAGATCACCTGACCTCACACCATGTGACTATTTCCTTTGGGGACATTTGAAGAACAAGGTGTTTGCAACTCCTCCCCGTGATCTTGATGAATTGCAGGGCCGTATTCGAAATGAAGTGGATGCTTTACGCAATAATCCGGCTATGGTGAGACGAGCAGTGCAGGACATGCTCCGTCGCTGTCAGCTTTGTGTCGAAAGGGGAGGTGGACATGTTGAAGGTGTGGGTGCATAAAAGGCAATGTTAGAAGAGATTCTTCTTGAATAATGTCCAGTCATTCCTAAAGAAAATCTGGTTTATCATACTGACTTTCACTAATTATCCTGCCTTGCACTGATTACCCAAACTTGCAAAAATGCGATTTGAATTTGTCATTTTCAATAACAATGTACTCGGTCATGTGTGACAGCAATGGGTCAATAAAGGTATCAATGGAAAGCTGAGGAGTTCCTCTTCTTAGGTACACTACATGTAAATTGTCAAACTAAATAACCTTGGCATATTAACCCCCTGAATTCGGATTACCTTTTTTTTTATACGCACTGTATAGCAGAACCCGCTGCTATATAGGATTCTAGCCGGCCAATCGACAACGGGCAAGCTCGGTGGTCGAGAGGTAAGACGTCTGCAATAGTAAGCAGGAGGTCGTGGGTTCGAATCCCGCCCGAGTCCCGCCTGTGTAGTTTTCACAGAGACTCGGAAAGCACTGAGTATACAGTGCTATACACACGTCGGTGTTAGGGCAAAATTAAATCAAATGTTTATTTCCCAACGCAAGAATTTCACCAACCTATATTAAAGATGTAATTTGTTCAGATTTCTAATAGTGAAAAGAACACATACCCGTATTTAAAAAAAAAAGAGAAACACGTATGTAAAGCTTTAAACAAGACAGTTATCAAGGATTGTAGTTTGTTTCATATGGAAAATGTTACTTTTGATTTATCATGATGTGGTTCGTTGTCACAAAATACAACTCGAGAGTTGCGGAGTCGCACATTATACTCATGTCTGCATAATCCATCATACAACAACCATGATTGGCTAAATTGATACAGACATTTTGTACTTCAGTCAAAATGTAATATCCACTAAGAATTGATTGCACACAGGGTCGTACAGAGAGTGGGTGGGGGTGGGGTGTGACACCCCCAATAATTTTTCTCAGTCTGCATTTAGAGCCTCAGTCAGCAAATGAAGCATCAAAGGTACGAGAACAAGGGTTGGTCCAGAACAAATTTTCAGTCGGCAAACCTAGAGCTATGGGTTTGCCAACTGCAAATGTATCGTGTTTCTAAGCACTGAAGATTTGCCGAGTTGTTTGTTTTCAGTGGTTTTTCCTTTGTAATACATTGTACTTTTACTCACAGAAAGAGCTGCGGTTTCGGGTGGCAGTCCCGCTTTTTTAGAGGTCGTCCATTTGGGGGAAAACAAAGTAAAACTAGATATAAGTTTTTGTCACAACAAAAACAAGGTGTTCGGTTGAAGTTAAAATGGTTACGTCATCAATTCGAAGTGTTGGAGAAGTCAAATGTTAACGTCTGTTGAAGTTCTCGCGAGAAGTTTATTTGAATACAATACAATACTGAATTTAGAAATTATTTTAATATTAAACTTTGACTTCCGCTTTGGACAGGAAGCAAGGTCAAATTGGGGTCACCTTTGAGTAAATACTTTTGACAATTAACAATCTGTACAATGGTACAAAAATGTCAATTTACCTCCTGTGGTTGTTGAGATATGATTTTTTTTAAATATTAAACTTTCACTTCCGGTTTGGACAGGAAGTAAGGTCAAATTGGGGTATAAATATTTTTTGACATTTAACGATCTGTATAATGGTACAAAATTTGTGAATTTACCTCTTGTGGTTGTTGAGATATGATTTTTTGAAAATATTAAACTTTGACTTCCGGTTTGGACAGGAAGTAAGGTCAAATTGGGGTCACCTTTGTGTAAATACTTTTGACAATTAACAATCTGTACAATGGTACAAAAATGTCAACTTACCTCCTGTGGTTGTTGAGATATGATTTTTTAAATATTAAACTTTGACTTCCGGTTTGGACAGGAAGTAAGGTCAAATTGGGGTCACCTTTGTGTAAAATTTTTTCGACAATTAACAATCTGTATAATGGTACAAAAATTGTGAATTTACCTCTTGTGGTTGTTGAGATGATTTTTTTTAAATATTAAACTTTGACTTCCGGTTTGGACAGGAAGTAAGGTCAAATTGGGTCACCTTTTGTAAATATATTTTTGACAATTAACGATCTGTACAATGGTACAAAAATTGTGAATTTACCTCTTGTGGTTGTTGAGATATGATTTTTTAAATGTTAAACTTTGACTTCCGGTTTGGACAGGAAGTAAGGTCAAATTGGGTCATGTTTTTGTAAATATTTTCGACACAATTAACAATCTATACAATAGTGCAAAAAATGTCCATTTACCTGTTGTGGTTGTTGAGATATGATTTTTTTAAATATTAAACTTTGACTTCCGGTTTGGACAGGAAGTAAGGTCAAATCGGGGTCACTCACAACTCGAGTTTCATCTACTTGTTAAGTTCTAAGTACATGCCAAGTTTCAAGTTCATGTGAAGTTTGCAAGTATGTTTTTGTTTGCGGACAAGATGGGGGAGAAGAAGAAGAAGTAAAAAAAAAAAAAAAAAAAAAAAAAAAACCGAACAAAAACAATAGGTGTTTCGGGTGCATACCCGAACACCTAAAAAAAAAACGAACAAAAACAATAGGTGTTTCGGGCATATACCCGAACACCTAATTATATATTAGTCTTGTGTCGGTAAATGTGCCACGAAAATGTTTGCCCTCCCCCTCACTCTGAAAATCCTGGCTGCGTCACTGATGTCAGTCAGCAAATTGGCTTCCACCCACAAAGAAAATGCCTTCGCTACGCCCCTGATTGCACATCAGACATCTATGACTATTACAATAATCCACCAAAATGTAAGTTTTATCCAAATGCTATAATAATGACATTTTATCACCGGTGTTTGGTGTTTTTATTACTCGTTAAACTCAAAGAGAACGTACAACATCATTTCAGTTTTAATATGTATGCATTTCAGATAAAGTTCATCTCTTAAACAATTGTTGACATCAACGGGAAAGGTGAAACGAGAAACCATGGGGTACCTGGGTTTCATTGTTGTAGCTCTTATGGCACAGGGATTCAGTGTCGTCATGGCACAATCAGGTAAGTTATGAGTAAACTACGCGTAATTGCTCAGAGCGTGTACATGTTTGTACCCTTTTTTTAAATTTCGTGGTAAGAAAATAATGTTTATGGTACACGAAACCTGCTATTTTTGCCCAGCTGTTATAACTTTTATGATAAAAATCACGAGGACTCAGTAGAAATTACTATGGAGAGTTATAAAATAAATATGAATTTTTACATCAATTTAGGAAAGAGTACTCTTTCCTAAATTTAAACTTAAAAATATTTCCCTTTTTTCTAAAAAGTTACATCTCACAAAAATTCCTAAAATAATTTCACAACAGATTTTAATGTATTAAAATGTGGTAAGCCATGAACTAGGGTACAATTCATCCTTTGATACAATTCATTCTTCGGCCCTCTCGGAAATTCGCGATCCCGAGGCCAGTGTTTTTCCCATGCACTCCGGCACGGGTCACAGAGGACGCTCTTTGTATGCTTGTTTTACTCCATACTTAAAACTAGACTTGGTTCCGAGTCTGTGATCGTGGTTTTTGTCTGCCTGAAGCCAATACAGTATCGCATTAAATAGCGCCCTCTTGTATATTAAACTCCGACAGTAACCTTCCATAACAGACTTGGGAATGTTGTACTTCGGTTTGTACACACCCTATTGCGAATTAGTCCAAAAGTGGACGGAACAATCTGATTGGTCGGAAACTGCAAAAGCCTTCCATAAATATGAATATTCAAACTAAACCTTCTACATGCAGTTGGAGGAGATGTACACAACGTTTCCATTTAAACTGTAGGTAAGACGTTTTTTGTATAGAAGGAATTATGTATTTTATTTTGTGCTTTTTTACAACTCTAAGATCTCATTAAATTTCAAATACTATTTACGTACCAAGCACTATACAAATTGAATATCGAATGAATATTACAGAAAGAATTTTAAGCGAGTGTAACCTGTTAGTAATAGACGTGGCCTACAAGGTTTTTGTGGCCTCCTGATTGGTCATCTATCTTGCATCCGTATTATTATGTAAATTTTAGCTATGAAACATGAATATCCCACAAACACAAGAGGGTCAAGTCTGAGGTCGCGAGTTAGGGCTGTGATAGCCAATAGGGGTAAACGGTGTTTGCAGACAAAAATAACCGCGATCTCAGACTTGAAATAAAGTCTAACTTAAAACTAACTCGTGAATTACGCCAGATACAGGCCTCTCAGTTTGACAGCGTAGCAGAAGTGTCGTCCATGTACGTAATTCGCCGCACTCGTTAAATGACGCACTCAACTTTGGCTTAGCATTTCTCAGAAAATTTAGAAAACTATGGCGTATTACTGGTTGCATAAACTTATCTAAGTTGTGCTTGTTACAAAAACAAATCACAGTGAAATTGTATGATTTACTGCAAAGTTAGTGCTTGTGAAAGTGGAAAAAGTTGTTTAACCACTGATTTTACTACACAAATAGGCTATAGTAAGGGATGACCTCAATATTTTCACATTATGTGATTTTATTATTTTATGCCGTCAACGAGCTGTTTTCTGTGGAAACCAAAAGATATGAATGCTTTACATTTGCAATGATTTTTTAAAGTAATACTGATCCTCAAAATGGACATATTCCTTATAGAAGAAGCGAATGAAGACTACTTAATTCGTTGGTGTTTATTTATCATTAAGAAAATGAAGCATTAATATCATGGTTATGAAAAGAAATATTTTATTTGACATATTTCAAAAGTAATTTTTCCAAATATTTTACCCACCTTCCATTTTATTGGTCTTTCAAGAATATTGATTAAAAGTTTTGAGAGCTTCTCCAAATTATACCATTTTCTTTTAAAAATCTAAAACAATATTTTTATTTTCAAGATTCATAACAATTTTACAACCATCTAGAATAAGATGAAACCTGTTTTTCTTCTTGGGTACATTTTCTGTGCCCCCATCAACTTTAACAGTTTGGGGTGTGTCAACCAACATCAATTTTTTGATGACCACAATTCTGTCCGTCTCAAACAACGGCGCTCAAGACGTCCACGCGTACGACCATGCGTTGAAATCCAGTATTTTACAAAAGAATCCTTCATTGAAACAAACTGAAATACCAAACTGCTAATTTCATTTGTAAGTTACTCAGTTGATGATATATCCTTAGGTGCGTCATTTAGGGTAAATTGAGGATACATGCACGTTATATAAACAATCTGAAAATTCACAGGTCAGGGTTGGCCCGAAGAAATGGTCATCGAAGTATGAGTGCAGACAGTCAATATTTTAAATTGTCTTTCATTTTTATTTTCACGAGGTTCTTTCTTCTTAATCTTATTCTTGTCGATCCATGATACGCAGATCAGCAGTGTCCCAATGTCTGCATTTGTTGGAATCAGGGTCCTTATTACCGTGTCGATTGCATGAATGGTTGGAACCAGTCCACCATCGCTGGCATCATGAACAGAACAAATATACTGTAAGTACAGGGATGGGGGTCTGACTGAGCAGGAATAGAAATTACACTTTAATTAATGTACACCATTGACTGCTCGTGCCTACAGTAAAACTAGCCTTATATTTTCCGAAGGCGAAGCCGAGGGAAAATAGAACGCTCCAGGGATCACCGAGGGAGACTAGTTTTACTGTACCACGACTGAAAACAGTCAATATTTGTTTAATAACACCTCATACATAGATTCTGCACAATGTATTAAGAGACCTGCTATAATAAGTCAAACCAATACATGACTTTCATTAACTTGACAACACTCCGAAATTAATTGAACTTCTGTAACACTTCTGTAACACTTCTGTAACACGTATTTATACATGTTGTAACAACAGCATTGGCGCATTTAGACCAATTTCATGAGCTAGTTCATTGATTGCCATGGGCTAGTTCATTGGTTGCCACGGGCTAGTTCATTGGTTGCCAAGGGCTAGTCTTTCCTTGCTTGCTTGGCATTACAGTAAAAATAGCAAACATCATGTGACACGCTCTCAAAAAACACAAGACAGAATCTATGTATGAGGTGTTCTAATCTGAAATATACAACAAAATATAGTAATAATATTAATGTCATAATTTGACAAAATGTATAACAAAGAGAATTGTTTCCCTTTTGTGACAATTTTTATCTGCAGTGTGTTATCAGGAGGAAATATCAACGTTCTGCCAAGTGGTCTTTTTAAAGACTTTTCGTTCTTACTAGTATTGTAAGTGTTATTGTTTGCTCTTCTTTAAATTTAAGATCTACGGGGACGTATTATCATTTATTTAATCAAATTGGAATTGCTCGATTTAATCAACAGTGAAACACAATTGCAACTCTTTACTGTTGTGCAAACTGCCATTACATCCTAACTATGTGTATGCATAGCTGTAACTTAACCAGGCGCGTAAGGCTGTGCACTCGGTTTCAATTACCCGTAAACGACTTTATAAAAATTTGGAGTTAACATTTGAGCGGTGCCAACAGAAATCTGTAACTCTTGAATAATGTAATGTTTACACTTTTACAATTTTATTTTGTCATGAAGCGATTCAAGAGATTACACTAGATAACGCCTTTGTAGTATTTTATGGACAGTTTCCACACACTTTCCTCCAACTGATTCAGTGTGATACAATGTTTGTCTATTGTTTGCAGTTATTGGATTAGTGCATGCTTTATGTCTGCACTGGGAGTGTGTGCCATTAGCTGTTAATAGAGGGGATATTATTATAGGGAACGTCCACATTAATTGTTGCGCTATTAATTAAAAAAAAGTGTTGTTGAAATTGAAAATTAAAACGGGTATCCGGGTATCCGAAGTTTCTTGATTTCGGGTATCCAGTTCCAAAAATATCCAAAAACGCACATCCCTACAGGCGCGGATCCAGGGTCTGGCACCAAGGAAATAAAAGGAAGTACACTGCCAAAAGAAACTGGCACCCCAAATATATAGCAAATATACATGTACATGCATTGCCCCCAAATCTGCCACTTCAATTAACAATGTTCGTTTGTCTAGTGAGAATAACTGTAAATGGTTTGTTGAACATTTGTATAAAGTCCAAAAGAATGTCTGGTCATAGGTTGGCTTCAAAATCTGTGTGGTGACTAAGCTTGTGCGATAACACAATAATATCGAATATTGCGATACATTTTTTAGATTACGATATGGAGAACCTTCTTAAGTTATCGAGATATCGGCAAATTGCGATTAAAACAATTGCCATGGTGAGTCAAGTCAGAAATTCCATGGAAACAAAATTATGACAGTCTTTTCAGCTTTTGGATGTGAGAAAGCGAACTACTTCAGAAGTACATACACACTCATACACATTTATTGTGATGCTTGTAGAGGGGTACTTACCTGGTTATCAGCTCTAAAGTAATCGTGCATGGATGAAAAAATAATTGCGATACTATCGAAAATCGCGATATATTTGCCGATATATCGTGGATGAAGGAAAACAATCCGACATCGCCCAAGCTTAGTGGTGACGCGCTTTATTTATTTTTTTTAATTTTTTTATTTTAGTAAAGTGGTTTTTTTTGCCAACCAGTGAAATACGTGATACATGTCTACGCGGTTAATGAAACCAGACCAAATTTCCATACACAAATTATGGTGGCTAATAGAGGCTGCACAAATCAGGCAAACGTTTATACCCCTATGTGAACAAGCTATTTAAAACACAGCGGCAGAATTCCAGCGATCTAGGGATTTTGGTTGCAATTTGGACATCATTTCATAGATAAAAAGAGAAAAAAAAAAATCTAAAAATGCCGACGCGCGGGTCTGAGGCGACGCGCGCAGAGACCAAAAACTAGAGATCTTTTTTTTTGGCCTAAGATCAAATTATGTCGAAAAATGATGTTCGACATAAATGTGGGTCTTAAAGATAGGGTATACATTGTAGCATTGCTAACCTACAACAAAACTTATATTTTAAAATACGATTAGAGCATACTAATCAGAGCAATACGATCAGAGCATACTGATCGAAACGTCGAGTTGTACCCACAGTTCTTTTCAGAACTAATTACTACTCAATTGAGATTCCACATGGTGTCACCGCAATTAGTCTTACTTATCATCCTCACCATGCAAAGCTACAAGTTTTACTTATATTTTAAAGTTTTCAGTTTTCCAAAATATTTACTCTATGTAATTTGATGATGGTTTAAAACAATCATTTAATAAAATATTATATTTCCAAATCATTACCAACAAGTTCTTCATTGCAATCAAAATATATTTCATTATTTTGTCGTTAAAAATATATAGTCTGTGTTTTGTTTCCGCTATTTTAATGAAATTTCAGGAAATTATTTTTTTCATCGGAACATTGCTATTTTACTTGAAGAAGGGAAAACAAACTATATCGTGAGAAGCACGGTTTTACAGTAAATATGACCAAAATGACCATGTGGGTATACTGTCATAAATTAATTTTTCACCCCTCGCCCCCCATTTCGGACATCATGTGGAGCCCAACAATTAATTGAAATGGTGAATGTTGTTTTTTTGCTTGCTATTTTTTATTGTTAAAAACTTTATAGCCCAAATGGGGGGGGGGGGGGGAATACACACTCCCACTACACTGCTAAAATCCAGCACTTAATCTTTATATTTCCGCGACTGCGAAGCCAGACACCGCAAACAATGGTCCGGAGCGGAGGGTCTGGGTGATTTTTGGCCAGAAAAGTTACAAAATCCAGAGCTGAAATGAGCCAAGTTGTTTTCAATATCAGGGTAAGATCTACGGACAGACAGCTGGGATCTCCATGGGATCTCCTCTATCCCCGGTCCTTGCTGACATTTTCATGGAAGACATTTTCTCCGCCGACCTCCGACCTAGCCTGTGGCTCTGCTATGTGGATGATACCTTTGTAGTTTGGCCACATGGCAGACACACCAAGACTTCCGCCAATACCTCAGTGAGCAATAAGCAACATACAAGCATTCAAGTTCACGATGGAAGTAGAAAATGAAGGCAAGAAATGTTTCCTTGATGTTGGCATTTCCAGGAATCCTTACATCACAATGTACGTGTACAGGAATCCAACCCATATGGATCGATACCTCAACCAGCGCTCCTTTCATCACCCAAGTGTCAAGTCATCAGTCAACCGCACTCTCATACAACGTGCCCACAACCCGGACAGTCTACCCAAGGAACTACGGCACATCAAGACTACCCTCCAGCGCAACGGCTACAAACCCAGCATGATCAACATATCGAAGCCTGTCCCAAACCCTGACTCTCCTCTACCCAAATCAAATCCCCCTTCTGCCTGCCTTCCCTACTTTGGTTCTACGTCACATAAACTCCAGCACATACTCCAACAAGCAGGCATCAAGGTTTACCACTCCGCGCCCCAACATCCATAGGATAAACCGGATCACAGCAACAGAGCGGGAGTATACCAGATCCTTTGTGAGTGTGGCAAAGTCTACATCGGGAAAACGGGACCGAATCTCCCAACGAGGCTGAAGGAACATCAAGCACACAGTCGCTGAGGATATTTCGAGAAGTCAGTCATTGTGAAGCACTCCCACATCAAGGACCACCAAATTGACTGGTAGGCAGCTCAATTCATCACACAATCAACACATGGCATCCCAGAGGCATTAGAGAGGCCATAACACTGTTCCTCAAGACGTCAGTTTCTACATCAGCGATATCTGGCGCCCCTATACTACGGACTGAAGGATCTTCTATATCTCAAGTCAACAACCCACCCCAGACTGAGAGATCTCATACATCCTAAGTCTTCCATCCTCCCTCCCCCTGTGCTTGTCAGCAACTGATTCAGTTCAGTGAACACAAACTCTTCTCTCCCCCACTCCAAGGATCCCAGTTCCACCATTACCTGCCTGCATGCAACAACACACTAATCCTCCAGCATCCAGCCTTCACGCAAATCCTCCAGCAGTATCTGCTAGAGTCCGGCAGTATCTGCCAGAGTCCGTTCTCCTGTAACCTCCAGTTCTTTTTTCGAACTAATTACAACTCAATTGAGAATTTCACATGGTGTCATCACCGCAAACAGTCTTATCTTATCCTTTTCACCATGCAAAGACGGACGGCAAAACAACATTACAATTACTACGTAGATCATGTTTGCCGATCGAAATATTTGGTTGCATTTTCACTTTTAATCTTTAACGATCCACACTGTAGTGTAAAGTAGTGCACTACTTTGTTTTCCCGAAAAATAAATAGGCCTGACATGTCCCATAGGCTACTTGTCACTGAACCATTTTTTTTATATCGATGCACTCCAGTGTTGTTTATCAAAATTCTGTTTTGATTCGAGTTACTATATATATTGCTGGTAGAATAATTTCTGTATGTATTTGACCGATCACTTAGATTAAAGTATGCTTTTCAGTAATAAATTTGAGCAATAAATGCACTGATTGTGGCAAGCGATCAGCCAGCTAATATAGACAAAGTGAGGCATAATTCATTTTACGTTGGGAAGGTTTGAATGCAGTATATAAACTCCTCAAAAAAAGTTCGGAAACTCAAGTTTGACTGATGATTTCTCTCTTGTTACCAACTCATTTTCCTTGCATTTGGTATCATTGGAAAGCCCTGTTATTCCTCTTTACAATGATGTGCCATTTGATATGATTACGCAATTGGGGGATGTGCAGCACAGCTGAATATGGGGGTGGGTGTAAAGTGAAATGTTGCAAAATGCATTGCTATTGTCAAAAGTGTATTGACTCTTGCTGTTAGGAGTTGTTTGGAAGATGGATGTGTCTTGAATGATTGTCTGCTTACTAACCAATATTTAAAGGTTGTAGGCCATAAATGTGCAGGAAAAGTTCAGAAATCCACATGGCCTGTCACAATAAATTGCCTTTCAAACAGAGTTTCAAACAGAGTAAAAGAATTTGTCATTTTCTGCACTCAAACACCCAGTAATTCTCCATCAGTAACAACAAATCTCTCTCACAGTACAATGAAACTCTCTATCACTAACAAAAGAAAGTCTTTTTTTCTGGTTTAATCATTGAACAGCTTCCTTCATTGAACAAACAATGTTAAGTCAAGAGCCTCAAACAACTTCTAACAGCAAGCTTCAATACACTTTTGACAATAGCAATGCATTTTGCAACATTTCACTTTACACCCACCCCCATATTCAGCTGTGCTGCACATCCCCCAATTGCGTAATCATAACAAATGGCACATCATTGTAAAGAGGAATAACAGGGCTTTCCAATGATACCAAATGCAAGGAAAATGAGTTGGTAACAAGAGAGAAATCGTCAGTCAAACTTGAGTTTCCGAACTTTTTTTGAGGAGTTTATATAGCCACTGTTTTCGTGGTTAGGGTGGTCACAAACTGAACACTGTTCTGTTAGGGTTTTCAGGTGAAAATTAACCCTGTGTCCTGCTGCATCAAGAGTGATGTCATTGGAAAGGTATGATTTAATGCTGAACAATGCACTTTATTGGGTGCAAGTCGGAGTTAGTTTTCTGAGATAATACAATTTTAAAACTACACTGGATAGGCCTATGCATTTTTCTCAGTTTTTTGCCTTCTGGGGAATAGAAAGGGCAGCAGCACCGTTCAGCATACAATTTTAATAAATGTTGTATATCTGCACTATTTCTTTATGGATTTGCACAAAAATTTCAACTTTAGAAAAACGAAACAAGGTCTATGGACTAACGATATTTAATTGCTGAATGAAAACCGTTGCCGTGGAAACATGACATTATCAATAAGTATAATAAATAGAAACATAACATGTGTAATTTGGTGTTTTATTTTGCAAAACGGGTAAAACTTAATCCATATTTTATTAACCTATATATTTCAACATGATATGTACAATCTCTGAAGATGTTATGCATAATTATCCTGTTACTATGGAAATGAACCAATTTGTTATTATTTTACCAAAAGTAATAACAACAATAGTAACCACAGCTTCAGTAATATTTTAGTATTTTATATCAAATTCAGGAAATTCAGTTAGAGTGATATGTTGTTAAATGATACATCATTTTGCATGGATACTGCATTAAAAGTGGCTCTGTTACCATGGAAACTTTGATGACATGAATATTTTAACAAAGTACGTATGTACCTAATGTTGAAAATAATTAGAAACGGGGCCAACACGTCAACATTGACGTGACTAAAATCCCTACTGGATTTTGGTCAACTGTAATTTAAGTATTTTTGATGAACCTCAGTGTTGTCTATCGTGATTCACTTGTAATTTAAAATTTCTAAAAAGTACAGCAAACATTTTATATTTTCCCCACTTTTATTTCTCGATGCACTTAACTGTTGTCTATTGAGATTCATTAGGCAGGAACATTTTCAACTTGTTTGATACCATGAAAACATTTCACAAACTATGTTTTCAGGAAAGTCTAAGAACATTGTTGAAAATAACCATATTACCGGCCTTTAATGATTTTGTTTTAATGCTACTGTTTTCCCATCTAAGAGCGCTGGAAAACAACCAAATCTGTGAAATTACACCAGGAACATTTGATGGTCTACGAAGTCTTCAAAACTTGTAAGTATTCATGTCTTAAATTTCACTTACCCCGCATCGAGCAACCGATTTCTCTTGACTGAAGCTACATCTCTCGGCAAAAAATTGATGGATGTTTTCCCTATTTCTCGATGCACTTGAAATTCATTTGTAAAGTTAAAAGTTAATTTTATTAAAATTATTAGGCAGGAACATTTTCAACTTGTTTGATACCATGTATGAAAACGTTTGACAAACTATTCTTTCAGGAAAATCTAAGGACATTCTTGGAAATGACCAAATTAACGGGCTTTCATAAAGTATGCTTTCATTAAGTGAAATCTGAAAACGTTTTTAAATATTACCAAATTATTTATGTTTCAATACAATGTTTTTCACCATACTTCATTTTCCCATCTTAGATATCTTCAGAACAACAATATCAGTAAACTTGCACCCCAAACTTTTGATGGTCTACACAATCTCATCGAATTGTAAGTTTTCATAATTGAAACGCAGTACCCACTGTTTTCGTGGTTAGGCAGATCACAATCTGAACACTGTTCTGTTAGATTTTGGTCAACTGTAATTTTTTTTTTTTTTATTCATCCAAGTGTTGTCTATCGTGATTCACTTGTAATTTTAAATTTCTAAATAAAATCTATCTACCTTTTTATGTTTTCCCTCTTTTATTTCTCGATGCACTTGAAATTCATTTGTAAAGTTAATTTTATTAAAAGTATTAAGCAGGAACATTTTCAACTTGTTTGGTTCCCAACATGAAAACGTTTCACAAACTATGTTTTCAGGAAAATTAAAGAACATTGTTGAAAATGACCAAATTAACGGGCTTTAATGATTTTGTTTTGACGCTACTTTGTTTTCCCATCTCAGATCGCTGCAAAACAACAAAATCAGTAAAATTTCAAATGTAACATTTGATGGTCTACAAAGTCTTCAAAAGTTGTAAGTATTCATGTGTTAAATTTCAATTACACAGCATTGAGCAACCGATTTCTCTTGACTGAAGTTACATCTCCCGGCAGTAAATTTGATGGAGTGCAAAATTCATGTGTGCCGATCGAAAAACACTTGTCAATGGGAGGCCTGTAGGCCAACAAACTTTTTTTGAAATTCCGATGCACTCAACTGTTGTCTATCGATGTTTATTGTGATTTTATTTTCCAAAATAAGTGAACTTTGGGCACGATACATGTTAAGATTGTCTGATACCGTTACAATGTTTCAAAGAGTAAAGTTCAGGAAAACCTAAGAACATTGGTGAAAATAACAAAATTAATAGACTTTAATGATTTTGTTTTAACGCTACTTTGTTTTCAAATTGAAGCTTGCTTTCCAACAAAAAAATCAGTTAAATTGCACCTGTAAAAATATCAGTTCATTGCACCAGGAACATTTGGTGCTCTACAAAAGCTCACTTGTTAGTTTTCATGTCATGATATTTACTCACACAGCATGAAGCCACCAAATCTTCTTTACTGAAATTTCGGTGGACAGTGAAACAAATTCAAAACTAGTTTCTAGTTCATGTTTACCAGTTGAAAAATTTCTGTATTTTCACTGTTGTCTCGATATGACACAACGTAATCATCAACTTTACCAACACTATAACACTCGTCAATGCAGGGTAGTATGCCACTGAACCTTTGTTTATGTCGATGCACTTTAGTGTTGTGTATTATTCAGTGAACTTCAGACATGATCATTTGTCAGATTGTTTGATACCATGACAACGTTTCACAATGTATGCTATCATTAAGTGAAATCTGAAAACGTTTTTAAATATTACCAAATTATTTATGTTTCAATACAATGTTTTTTCACCATACTTCATTTTCCCATCTTAGATATCTTTGGAACAACAATATCAGTAAACTTGCAACCCAATCTTTTGATGGTCTACACAATCTCATCCAATTGTAAGTTTTCATGATTCAAATGCAGTACCCACTGTTTTCGTGGTTAGGCAGGTCACAATCTGAACAGTGAACAATGTTCTGTTAGATTTTGGTCAACTGTAATTTGAGTATTTTTGATTCATCCAAGTGTTGTCTGTCGTGATTCGCTTGTAATTTTAAATTTCTAAAAAAAATCCACCTACCTTTTTATGTTTTCCCTCTTTTATTTCTCGATACACTTGAAATTCATTTGTAAAGTTAATTTTATTAAAAGTATTAAGCAGGAACATTTTCAACTTGTTTGGTTCCCAACATGAAAATGTTTCACAAACTATGCTTTCAGGAAAATCTAAGAACATTGTTGAAAATGACCAAATTAACGGGCTTGAATGATTTTGTTTTAACGCTACTTTGTTTTCCCATCTCAGATGGCTGCAAAACAACAAAATCAGTAATATTTCCAATGTAACATTTCAGGTCTACGTTAGGCCAAAAAAAAAGCTGTTGAGTTGCCCTCCACCGACTGACCCAAAAGTGCTGAAATCTCGGGTCGGTTTTTTTTTTTTTTTTTTTTCCCCCGTCATTCATAGGCCTATTTATTAATGAAACTTACCAATTTTCTTTGTATAAAACATAATACGTTTGATTTGTGAAATTTTCCACTTTTTTACCGGTAAATTTACCGGTACCCAAGACTCAATCTACATGTTTTCAAATCGAATGGCCCTGGCCCTCACATGGTGCACTGCCTTCGCACACACTGTGTGCCAACGATTGCGACTCAAATCTCATGTTCATGTTTACAAGTTGAAAAATATGTCTATATTTTCACTATTGTCTCGATATGACACAACGTAATCGGCAACATTTTCAAAAACTTTACCAACACTATAACACTCGTCAATGCAGGGTAGTATGCCACTGAACCTTTGTTTATATCGATGCACTTTAGTGTTGTGTATTATTCAGTGAACCTCAGACATGATCATTTATCAGATTGTTTTATACCATGACAGCGTTTAACAAAGTATGCTTTCATAAAGTGAAATCTGAAAACGTTTTTAAATATTACCAAATTATTTATGTTTCAATACAATGTTTTTCACCATACTTCATTTTCCCATCTTAGATATCTTCAGAACAACAATATCAGTAAACTTGCACCCCAAACTTTTGATGGTCTGCACAATCTCATCCAATTGTAAGTTTTCATGATTCAAACGCAGTACCCACTGTTGGTCAACTGTAATTTGAGTATTTTTGATGAACCCAAGTGTTGTCTATCGTAATTCACTTATAATTTTAAATTTCTATAAAAAAATCATCTACCTTTTTATATTTTCCCTCTTTTATTTCTCGATGCATTTAACTGTTGTCTGTTAAGATTCATTTGTAAAGTTAATTTTATTAAATGATTGAACATTAGGCAGGAACATTTTCAACTTGTTTGAAACTATGAAAACATTTAACAAACTGTGTTTTCAGGAAAATCTGAGAACATTGTTGAAAATAACCATATTACCGGCCTTTAATGATTTTGTTTTAAGGCCAACAAACTTTTTTGAAATTCCAACGCACTCAACTGTTGTCTGTTGATATTTATTGTAATTTTATTTTTCCAAAATAAGTGAACCTTGGGCACGATACATGTTAAGATTGTCTGATACCGTTACAATGTTTCAAAGAGTAAAGTTGAGGAAAACCTAACAACATTGGTGAAAATAACAAAATTAATAGACTTTAATGATTTTGTTTTAACGCTACTTTGTTTTCAAATTGAAGCTTGCTTTCCAACAACAAAATCAGTTAAATTGCACCTGTAAAAATATCAGTTCATTGCACCAGGAACATTTGGTGCTCTACAAAAGCTCACTTACTTGTTAGTTTTCATGCCATGATATTTACTCACACAGCATGAAGCCACCAAATCTTCTTTACTGAATTTACGGTGGACAGCACTTAACTGTTATCTGTTGAGATTCATTTGTAAAGCTAATTTTATAAAATGATTGAACATTAGACAGGAACATTTTCAACTTGTTTGATACCATGAAAACATTTCACAAACTGTGTTTTAAGGAAAATCTAAGAATGATGTTGAAAATAACCATATTACCGGCCTTTAATGATTTTGTTTTAATGCTACTGTTTCCCATCTAAGACTGCTGGCAAACAACACAATCAGTGAAATTACACCAGGAACATTTGGTGGTCTACGAAGTCTTGAAATCTTGTAAGTATTCATGTCTTAAATTTCACTTACCCAGCATCGAGCAACTGATTTCTCTTGACTGAAGCTACATCTCTGAGCAAAACAAATTGATGGAGCGCGAATTTCATTTGTGCCAATATGAAAAACACTTGTCAATGAAGGCCTGGAGGACAACAAACCTTTTATTAAAATTTAGATTAAAAGTTTCAAACATTATGCTTTGAGAAAAACCTCAGGACATTGGTAAAAATAACCAAATTAATGTGCTTTAATGAGTTTTCTTTTTAATAATGCTACTTTGTTTTCCCATCTTAGATGGTTCTGTTGACTGATGAAGTCATCAGTGATCATACTGTTTATGCATTTCAATAATCCTTAGACTGGTCACAATCTGAACACTGTTCTGTTAGATTTTGTTAATTTTAAATTTCAAAAAAAAAAATCCACCTACCTTTTTATGTTTTCCCTTTTTTGTTTCTCGATGCACTTAACTGTTGTCTGTTGAGATTCATCTGTAAAGTTAATTTCATAAAATGATTGAACATGAGGCAGGAACATTTTCAACTTGTTTGATACCATGCATTAAAACGTTTCACAAACTATGCTTTCAGGAAAATCTAAGAACATTGTTGAAAATGACCAAATTAACGGGCTTTAATGATTTTGTTTTGACGCTACTTTGTTTTCCCATTTCAGATGGCTGCAAGACAACAAAATTAGTAAAATTTCAAATGTAACATTTGATGGTCTACAAAGTCTTCAATACTTGCAAGTATTCATGTGTTAAATTTCAATTATGCAGCATCGAGCAACCGATTTCTCTTGACTGAAGTTACATCTCCCGGCAGCAAATTTGACGGAGTGCAAAGTTCATGTATTCCGATCGAAAAACACTTGTCAATGGGAGGCCTGTAGGCCGACAACATTTTTTGAAATTCCGATGCACTCAACTGTTGTCTATTGATGTTTATTGTAATTTAATTTTTCCAAAATAAGTGAACCTTGGGCACGACAATGTTTCAAAGAGTAAAGTTGAGGAAAACCTAAGAACATTTGTGAAAATATCAAAATAATAGACTTTAATGATTTTGTTTTAACGCTACTTTGTTTTCAAATTGAAGCTTGCTTTCCAACAACAAATCAGTTAAATTGCACCTGTAAAAATATTAGTTCATTGCACCAGGAACATTTGGTGCTCTACAAAAGCTCACTTACTTGTTAGTTTTCATGCCATGATATTTACTCACACAGCATGAAGCCCAGTGGCGTAGCTAGCGGGGGGCAGGGCCCCCTGCCTCAATTCCAGAATAAGTGGGCCCCTAACACGAAATTTTTTTCACATGCTTATGGGACTGACTGACGGGCCCACCAGCAGGCAGGACTATACAGGCAGGGCCGGATTTAGACCTTGAGGGGCCCGGGGCACTTCAGGTTCGGGGGCCCCTCGACATAGAAATTAAATTACATGACAAATAAAAAATGAACTAAAATGAATGATAAACCGCATTTCTTCGAAAAAAATATAAAACTAATTTTATAATTATTACATTTTTTTTATATAAAGGAAGTCCTTAGTCTGGGGGCCCTCTGGCAGGGGGGCCCGGGGCAATTTCCCCCTTATAAATCCGGCCCTGTATACAGGGCCGATTTTACATAAGGTGGGCCCCCCTGGGATCCGATTCGCCCGCCCCCCACGGCGAACATAGCCAGCTACGCCACTGATGAAGCCACCAAATCTTCTTTACTGAATTTACAGTGGACAGTGAAACAAATTCAAAACTAGTTTGTAGTTCATGTTTACCAGTTGAAAAATATGTCTGTATTTTCACTATTGTCTCAATATGACACAACGTAATCACCAACATTTTCAAAACCTTTACCAACACTATAACACTCGTCAATGGAGGGTAGTATGCCACTGAACCTTTGTTTATGTCGATGCACTTTAGTGTTGTGTATTATTCAGTGAACCTCAGACATGATCAATTTGTCAGATTGTTTGATACCATGACAGCGTTTCACAAAGTATGCTATCATAAAGTGAAATCTGAAAACATTTTTAAATATTACCAAATTATTTATGTTTCAATACAATGTTTTTCACCATACTTCATTTTCCCATCTTAGATATCTGCAGAACAACAATATCAGTAAACTTGCACCCCAAACGTTTGATGGTCTACACAAGCTAATCTATTTGTAAGTTTTCATGATTCAAACGCAGTACCCACTGTTAGTTTCGTGGTTAGGCAGGTCACAATCTGAACACTATTCTGTTAGATTTTGCTCAACAGTAATTTGAGTATTTTTGATGAACCCAAGTGTTGTCTATCGTGATTCACTTATAATTTAAAATTTCTATAAAAAAACATATACCTTTTTATATTTTCCCGCTTTTATTTCTCGATGCATTTAACTGTTGTCTGTTGAGATTGATTTGTAAAGTTAATTTTATAAAGTGATTGAACATTAGGCAGGAACATTTTCAACTTGTTTGATCCCATGAAAACACTCGTCAATGCAGGGTAGTATGCCACTGAACCTTTGTTTATGTAAAGTTCTCTCGTACGAGTGATTGTAAATGACTTCGTGCGAAGTGCTGGGTTCATCGATTGAGCCAAAGATTGAATAAACACACAATGAGACAGGATTACTAACGTTAGTTGACGATCACTTATTTTATTAGTCACTGATGCAAACTCATCAGTTCATCTCTTTATATCGATCAATCTCCGACTGACTTCTTATTCCATCAGCAAACATATTTAACCTCTTTACTTGTTATTATCTTCATTCTAAAACAAAATATTATTTTCTTAGAAAGATCAACTCACGCATACGCTTACGCACGCAGGCATGCAGCTCGCGCAGGCATGCAGCTCGCGCGTAAAGCAAGGAAATCATTTTAATAACAATAATTAATTGTCTGATTAATTTATGTTATAACTCCATATCACTACATTTATGTCGATGCACTTTAGTGTTGTGTATTATTCAGTGAACCTCAGACATGATCATTTGTCAGATTGTTTGATACCATGACTCGTTTCACAAAGTATGCTTTGATAAAGTGAAATCTGAAAACATTTATTTATGTTTCAATACAATGTTTTTCACCATACTTCATTTTCCCATCTTAGATATCTGCAGAACAACAATATCATTAAACTTGCACCGCAAACGTTTGATGGTCTAGACAATCTCACCAAATTGTTTTCATGATTTCATGATTCAAACGCAGTACCCACTGTTAGTTTCATGGTTAGGCAGGTCACAATCTGAACACTGTTCTGTTAGATTTTGGTCAACTGTAATTTCAGTATTTTTGATGAACCCAAGTGTTGTCTATCGTGATTCAATTGTAATTTTAAATTTCTAAAAAATCCACCTACCTTTTTATATTTTCCCTCTTTTATTTATCGATGCACTTAACTGTTGTCTGTTGAGATTCATTTGTAAAGTTAATTTTATAAAACGATTGAACATTAGGCAGGAACATTTTCAACTTGTTTGATACCATGAAAACATTTCACAAACTGTGTTTTCAGGAAAATTTAAGAACATTGTTGAAAATAACCGTATTAACGGTCTTTCATGATTTGTTTTAATCCTACTGTTTTCCCATCTAAGAGTGCTGGAAAACAACACAATCAGTGAAATTACACCAGGAACATTTGATGGTCTACAAAGTCTTCAAGAGTTGTAAGTATTCATGTCTTAAATTTCACTTACCAAGCATCATACAACCAATTTCTCTTGACTGTAGCTTCATCTCTCAGCAAAAAAATTGATGGAGCGCGAAGTTCATGTGTGCCAATTGAAAAACGCTTGTCAATGAAAGGCCTGGAGGACAACAAACATTTTATTAAAATTTAGATGCAAAACTGCAAAGTTTCAAAGAGTAAGTTTTGAGAAAAACCTGAGGACTTGGTGAAAATAACCAAATTAATTTGCTTTAATGATTTTGTTTTTAATAATGCTACTTTGTTTTCCCAACTTAGATTCCTGGGAATGAACAAAATTAGTGAAATTACACCAGGAACATTTAATGGTCTACGAAGTCTTCAAACCTTGTAAGTATTCATGTGTTAAATTCAATCACACAGCATTGAGCAACTGATTTCTGTTGACTGATGAAGTCATCAATGATCATCATATTTATGCATTTCAATAATCCTTAGAGTGATCACAATCTGAACACTGTTCTGTTAGATGTTGGTCAACTGTAATTTCAGTATTTTTGATGGACCCAAGTGTTGTCTATCGTGATTCACTTGTAATTTTAAATTTCTAAAAAAATCCACCTACCTTTTTATGATTTCCCTCTTTCATTTCTCGATGCACTTGAAATTCATTCATAAAGTTAATTTTATTACAATTATTAGGCAGGATCATTTTCAACTTGTTTGATACCATGTATGAAAACGTTTCACAAACTATGTTTTCAGGAAAATCTAAGAACATTGTTGAAAATGATCAAATTAACGGGCTTTAACGATTTTGTTTTAACGCTACTTTGTTTTCCCAACTCGGATCGCTGTAAAACAACAAAATCAGTAAAATTTCAAATGTAACATTTGATGGTCTACAAAGTCTTCAATACTTTCAAATATTCATGTGTTAAATTTCAATTATACAGCATCGAGCAACTGATTTCTCTTGACTTAAGTTACATCTCCCGGCAGCAAATTTGATGGAGTGCAAAGTTCATGTGTTCCGATCGAAAAACACTTGTCAATGGGAGGCCTGTAGGCCAACAAACTTTTTTGAAATTCCGATGCACTCAACTGATGTCTATCGATGTTTATTGTGATTTTATTTTCCAAAATAGAGTGAACCTTCGAATTGATACATGTTAAGACTGTCTGATACCATTGCAACATTTTAAAGAGTATACATTGAGAAAAATCTGATGAGGACATTGGTGAAAATAACCGAATTAATGAGCTTTAATGATTTTGTTTTTAATAATGCTACTTTATTTTCACATCTTAGATGGCTGGCAAACAATAAAATCTGTGAAATTACACCAGGAACATTTGATGGTCTACAAAGTCTTCAAAAGTTGTAAGTATTTATGTCTTAAATTTCACTTACCCAGCATCAAGCAACCGACTTCTGTTGATTGAAGTCATCAATGATCATAATGTTTATGCATTTCAATACTCCTTAAGCAGGTCACAATCTGAACACTGTTCTGTTAGATTTTGGTCAACTATAATTTCAGTATTTTTGATGCACCCAAGTGTTGTCTATCGTGATTCACTTGTAATTTAAATTTCGAAAAGAATCCACATACCTTTTTATGTTTTCTCTCTTTTATTTCTCAATGCACTTAACTGTTGTCTGTTGAAATTCATTTGTAATGTTAATTTTATAAAATGATTGAACATTAGGCAGGAACATTTTCAACTTTGTTTGATACCATGAAAACATTTCACAAATTGTGTTTTCAGGAAAATTTAAGAACATTGTTGAAAATAACCGTATTAACGGTCTTTAATGATTTGTTTAATACTGCTGTTTTCCCATCTAAGAGTGCTGGAAAACAACACAATCAGTAAAATTACACCAGGAACATTTGGTGGTCTGCAAAGTCTTCAAACCTTGTAAGTATTCATGTCTTAAATTTCACTTACCCAGCATCAAGCAACCGACTTCTGTTGACTGAAAACATCAATGATCATAATGTTTATGCATTTCAATAATCCTTAGACTGGTCTAATCTGAACACTGTTCTAGATTTTTTGGTCAACTGTAATTTCAGTATTTTTGATGCACCCAAGTGTTGTCTATCGTGATTCACTTGTAATTTAAATTTCGAAAAAAATCCACCTACCTTTTTATGTTTTATCTCTTTTATTTCTCGATGCATTTAACTGTTGTCTGTTGAGATTCATTTGTAAAGTTAATTTTATAAAACGATTGAACATTAGGCAGGAACATTTTCAACTTGTTTGATACCATGAAAACATTTCACAAACTGTGTTTTCAGGAAAATTTAAGAACATTGTTGAAAATAACCGTATTAACGGTCTTTAATGATTTTTTTAATACTACTGTTTTCCCATCTAAGGGTGCTGGAAAACAACACAATCAGTGAAATTACACCAGGAACATTTGATGGTCTACAAAGTCTTCAAACCTTGTAAGTATTCATGTCTTAAATTTCAATTACACAGCATTGAGCAAGCGATTTCTCTTGACTGAAGTTACATCTCTCATCAAAAAGATTGATGGAGCGCGAAGTTCATGTGTGGCAATTGAAAAACACTTGTCAATGAAAGGCCTGTAGGCCAACAAACGTTTTATTAAAATTTAGATATAAAGTTTCAAACAGTATGCTTTGAGAAAAAACCTGAGGACATCGGTGAAAATGACTAAATTAATGTGCTTTAATGATTTTTCTTTTTAATAATGCTACTTTGTTTTCCCATCTTAGATTGCTGGGTAACAATAAAATCTGTGAAATTACACCAGGAACATTTGATGGTCTACGAAGTCTTCAAACCTTGTAAGTATTCATGTGTTAAATTTCAATTATACACCATCAAGCCACCGATTTCTCTTGACTGAAGTTACATCTCCCAGCAGCAAATTTGATGGAGTGCAAAGTTCATGTGTTCCAATCGAAAACGCACTTGTCAACAAAACATTTTGAAATTCCGATGCACTCAACTGTTGTCTGTTGATGTTTATTGTAATTTAATTTTTCCAAAATAAGTGAACCTTGGGCACCATACATGTTAAGATTGTCTGATACCATAGCAACATTTCAAAGAGTATACATTGAGAAAAATCTGATGAGGACATTGGTGAAAATAACCGAATTAATGAGCTTTAATGATTTTGTTTTTAAAAATGCTACTTTGTTTTCCCATCTTAGATGGCTGGGTAACAATAAAATCAGTGAAATTACACCAGGAACATTTGATAGTCTACAAAGTCTTCAAACCTTGTAAGTATTCATGTCTTAAATTTCACTTACCCAGCATCAAGCAACCGACTTCTGTTGACTGAAAACATCAATGATCATAATGTTTATGCATTTCAATAATCCTTAGACTGGTCACAAACTGAACACTGTTCTGGTAGATTTTGGTCAACTGTAATTTCAGTATTTTTGATGCACCCAAGTGTTGTCTATCGTGATTCACTTGTAATTTAAATTTCGAAAAAAATCCAGCTACCTTTTTATGTTTTCTCTCTTTTATTTCTCGATGCATTTAACTGTTGTCTGTTGAGATTCATTTGTAAAGTTAATTTTATAAAACGATTGAACATTAGGCAGGAACATTTTCAACTTGTTTGATAACATGAAAACATTTCACAAACTGTGTTTTCAGGAAAATTTAAGAACATTGTTGAAAATAACCGTATTAACGGTCTTTCATGATTTTTTTAATACTACTGTTTTCCCATCTAAGAGTGCTGGAAAACAACACAATCAGTGAAATTACACCAGGAACATTTGATGGTCTACGAAGTCTTCAAACCTTGTAAGTATTCATGTCTTAAATTTCACTTACCCAGCATCGAGCAACCGATTTCTCTTGACTGAAGCTTCATCTCTCAGGAAAAACATTGATGGAGCGCGAAGTTCATGTGTGCCAATTGAAAAACACTTGTCAATGAAAGGCCTGGAGGACAACAAACTTGATGCAAAATTTCAAAGGGTACCGGTATGTTTTGAGAAAAACCTGAGGACACTGGTGAAAATGACTAAATTAATGAGCTTTAATGATTTTTCTTTTTGATAATGCTACTTTGTTTTCCCATCTCAGATCGCTGCAAATCAACAAAATCAGTAAAATTTCAAATGTAACATTTGATGGTCTACAAAGTCTTCAAACCTTGTAAGTATTCATGTGTTAACTTTCAATTATACAGCATTCAGCAACCGATTTCTCTTATCTGAAGTTACATCTCTCAGCAAAAAGATTGATGGAGCGCGAAGTTCATGTGTGCCAATTGAAAAACACTTTTCAATTAAAGGCCTGTAGGCCAACAAACGTTTTATTAAAATTTATATGCAAAGTTTCAAACAGTATGCTTTGAGAAAAAACCTGAGGACATTGGTGAACATGACCAAATTAATGTGCTTTAATGATTTTTTTCTTTTTAATAATGCTACTTTGTTTTCCCATCTTAGATCGCTGGCAATGAACCAAATTAGTGAAATTACACCAGGAACATTTGATGGTCTACAAAGTCTTCAAACCTTGTAAGTATTCATGTGTTAAATTTCACTTACCCAGCATCGAGCAACCTATTTCTCTTGACTAAAGCTACATCTCTCGGCCAAAAATTGATGGAGTGCAAAGTTCATGTGTGCCAATTGAAAAACACTTTTCAATGAAAGGTCTGGAGGACAACAAACTTGATGCGAAGTTTCAAAGGGTATGTTTTGAGAAAAACCTAAGTACATTAGTGAAAATGACTAAATTAATGTGCTTTAATAATTTTTCTTTTTAATAATGCTACTTTGTTTTTTCATCTTAGATCGCTGGGAGATAACAAAATTAGTGAAATTACACCAGGAACATTTGATAGTCTACAAAGTCTTCAAATCTTGTAAGTATTCATGTGTTAAATTTCAATTATACAGCATCGAGCAACTGATTTCTCTTGACTGAAGTTACATCTCCCGGCAGCAAATTTGATGGAGTGCAAAATTCATGTGTGCCGATCGAAAAACACTTGGAAGAACTGTATGCCTAGGCCAATTTTTGTTGTTGAAATTCTGATGCACTCAACTGTTGTCTATTGATGTTTATTGTAATTTTATTTTTCCATAATAAGTGAACCTTGGGAACGATACATGTTAAGATTGTCTGATACCGTTACAATGTTTCAAAGAGTAAAGTTGAGGAAAACCTAAGAACATTGGTGAAAATAACAAAATTAATAGACTTTATTTATTTTGTTTTATTACGCTACTTTGTTTTCAAATTGAAGCTTCCATTCCAACAACAAAATCAGTTAAATTGCACTCGAAAAAATATCAGTTCATGCCAGGAACGTTTGGTGCTCTACAAAAGCTCACTTACTTGTTAGTTTTCATGCCATGATATTTACTCTCACAGCATGAAGCCACCAAATCTTCTTTGCTGAATTTACGATGGACAGTGAAACAAATTCAGGAGGAGGAGGAAAACAATGTCAATGGGTGTTCGCGCTGTCACTCCAACACCTAACTAGTTTGTAGTTCATGTTTACCAGTTGAAAAATATATGTCTGTATTTTCACTATTGTCTCGATATGACACAACGTAATCAGCAACATTTTCAAAAACTTTACCAACACTATAACACTCGTCAATGCAGGGTAGTATGCCACTGAACCTTTGTTTATGTCGATGCACTTTAGTGTTGTGTATTATTCAGTGAACCTCAGACATGATCATTTGTCAGATTGTTTGATACCATGACAGCGTTTCACAAAGTATGCTTTCATAAAGTGAAATCTAAAAACGTTTTTAAATATTACCAAATTATTCATGTTTCAATACAATGTTTTTCACCATACTTCATTTTCCTATCTTAGATATCTAGATAACAACAATATCAGTAAATTTGCACCCCAAACTTTTGATGGTCTACACAATCTCATCGAATTGTAAGTTTTCATGATTCAAACGCAGTACCCACTGTTTTCGTGGTTAGGCAGGTCACAATCTAAACACTGTTCTGTTAGATTTTGGTCAACTGTAATTTGAGTATTTTTAATGAACGTAAGTGTTGTCTATTGTGATTCACTTATAATTTTAAAATTTCTTTAAAAAAAACATGTAGGCCCTACCTTTTTATGTTTCCCTCTTTTATTTCTCAATTCACTTAACTGTTGTCTGTTGAGATTGATTTGTAAAGTTAATTTTATAAAATGATTGAACATTTATTAGGTAGGAACATTTTCAACTTGTTTGATACCATGTATGAAAACGTTTGACAAACTATGCTTTCAGGAAAATCTAAGAACATTGTTGAAAATGACGAAATTATCGGGCTTTGATGATTTTGTTTTAACGCTACTTTGTTTTCCCATCTCAGATCGCTGCAAAACAACAAAATCAGTAAAATTTCAAATGTAACATTTGATGGTCTACAAAGTCTTCAATACTTGTAAGTATTCATGTGTTAAATTTCAGTTACACAGCATCAAGCAACCGATTTCTCTGGACTGAAGTTACATCTCCCGGCAGCAAATTTGATGGAGTGCAAAGTTCATGTGTTCCGATCGAAAAACACTTGTCAATGGGAGACCTGTAGGACAACAAACTTTTTTGAAATTCCGATGCACTCAACTGTTGTCTATTGATGTTTATTGTAATTTTATATTTCCAAAATAAGTGAAACTTGGGCACGACAATGTCTGAAAGAGTAAAGTTGAGGAAAACCCAAGAACATTGGTGAAAATAACAAAATTATTAGACATTAATGATTTTGTTTTAACGCTACTTTGTTTTCAAATTGAAGCTTGCTTTCCAATAACAAAATCAGTTAAATTGCACCTGTAAAAATTTTAGTTCATTGCACCAGGAACATTTGGTGCTCTACAAAAGCTCACTTACTTGTTAGTTTTCATCCCATGATATTTACTCACACAGCATGAAGCCACCAAATCTTCTTTACTGAATTTACGGTGGACAGTGAAACAAATTTAAAACTAGTTTGTAGTTCATATTTCCCACTTGAAAAATATGTCTGTATTTTCACTATTGTCTCGATATGTAACAACGTAATCACCAACATTTTCAAAAACTTTACCAACACTTAGTATGCCACTGAACCTTTGTTTATGTCGATGCACTTTAGTGTTGTGTATTATTCAATGAACCTCAGACATGATCATTTGTCAGATTGTTTGATACCATGACAGCGTTTCACAAAGTATGCTTTCATAAAGTGAAATCTGAAAACGTTTTTAAATATTACCAAATTATTTATGTTTCAATTCAATATTTTTCACCATACTTCCTTTTCCCATCTTAGATATCTGCGGAACAACAGTATCGGTAAACTTGCACCCCAAACTTTTAATGGTGTACACAATCTCATCGAATTGTAAGTTTTCATGATTCAAACGCAGCACCCATTGTTTTCGTGGTTAGACAGGTCACAATCTGAACACTGTTCTGTTAGATTTTGGTCAACTGTAATTTGAGTATTTTTAATGAACGTAAGTGTTGTCTATTGTGATTCACATATAATTTTAAATTTCTAAAAGAAAACATCTACCTTTTTATGTTTTCCCTCTTTTATTTCTCGATGCACTTGACTGTTGTCTGTTGAGATTGATTTGTAAAGTTATTTTTATAAAATGATTGAACATTAGACAGGAACATTTTCAACTTGTTTGATACCGGAAAAACATTTCACAAACTGTGTTTTCAGGAAAATCTAAGAACGTTGTTGAAAATAACCATATTACCGGCCTTTAATGATTTTGTTTTAATGCTACTGTTTTCCCATCTAAGACTGCTGGAAAACAACAAAATCAGTGAAATTTCAAATGTAACATTTGATGGTCTACAAAGTCTTCAATACTTGCAAGTATTCATGTGTTAAATTTCAATTATACAGCATCGAGCAACCGATTTCTCTTGACTGAAGTTACATCTTCTAGTAGCAAATTTGATGGAGTGCAAAGTTCATGTGTTCCGATCGAAAAACACTTGTCAACAAACATTTTGGAAATTCTGATGCACTCAACTATTGTCTGTTGATGTTTATTGTAATTTTATTTTTCCAAAATACGTGAACCTTGGGCACGATACATGTTAAGATTGTCTGATACCGTTACAATGTTTCAAAGATTAAAGTTGAGGAAAACCTAAGAGCATTGGTGAAAATAACAAAATTAATAGACTTTAATGATTTTGTTTTATTACGCTACTTTGTTTTCAAATTGAAGCTTGCTTTCCAACAACAAAATCAGTTAAATTGCACTCGAAAAAATATCATTTCATGCCAGGAACGTTTGGTGCTCTACAAAAGCTCACTTACTTGTTAGTTTTCATGCCATGATATTTACTCTCACAGCATGAAGCCACAAAATCTTCTTTACTGAATTTACGATGGACAGTGAAACAAATTCAGGAGGAGGAGGAGGAGGAAAACAATATCAATAGGTGTTCGCGCTGTCACTCCAACACCTAACGAGTTTGTAGTTCATGTTTACCAGTTGAAAAATATGTCTGTATTTTCACTATTGTCTCAATATGACACAACGTAATCACCAACATTAAAATAAAAAATTACCAACACTATAACACTCGCCAATACAGGGTAATGCCACTGAACCTTTGTTTATGTCGATGCACCTAAGCGTTGTGTATTATTCAGTGAACCTCAAACATGATCATTTGTCAGATTGTTTGATACCATGACAGCGATCCACAAAGTATGCTTTCATAAAGTGAAATCTGAAAACGTTTTTAATTATTCATGTTTCAATACAATGTTTTTCACCATACTTCATTTTCCTATCTTAGATATCTAGATAACAACAATATCAGTAAACTTGCAACCCAATATTTTGATGGTCTACACAATCTCATCAAATTGTAAGTTTTCATGATTCAAACGCAGTACCCACTGTTTTCGTGGTTAGGCAGGTCACAATCTGAATACTGTTCTGTTAGATTTTGGTCAACTGTGATTTGAGTATTTATTAATGAACGTAAGTGTTGTCTATTGTGATTCACTTATAATTTTAAATTTCTATAAAAAAAAACATGTACCTTTTATGTTTTCCCTCTTTTATTTCTCGATGCACTTAACTGTTGTCTGTTGAGATTTATTTGTAAAGTTAATTTTATAAAATGATTGAACATTTATTAGGCAGGAACATTTTCAACTTGTTTGATACCATGTATGAAAACGTTTGACAAACTAAATATGCTTTCAGGAAAATCTAAGAGCATTGTTGAAAATACCAAATTAACGGGCTTTGATGATTTTGTTTTAACGCTACTTTGTTTTCCCATCTCAGATCGCTGCAAAACAACAAAATCAGTAAAATTTCAAATGTAACATTTGATGGTCTACAAAGTCTTCAATACTTGTAAGTATTCATGTGTTAAATTTCAATTACACAGCATCGAGCAACCGATTTCTCTTGACTGAAGTTACATCTCCCAGCAGCAAATTTGATGGAGTGCAAAGTTCATGTGTTCCAATCGAAAAACACTTGTCAACAAACATTTTTGAAATTCCGATGCACTCAACTGTTGTCTGTTGATGTTTATTGTAATTTCATTTTCTAAAATAAGTGAACCTTGGCCACGATACGTATTTACGATTGTCTGATACCATGGCAACATTTCAAAGAGTATACATTGTGAAAAAATCTGATGAGGACATTGGTGAAAATAACCAATTAATGAGCTTTAATGATTTTGTTTAATAATGCTACTTTTTTTTCTCTCATCTTAGAGGCTGGGTAACAATACAATCTGTGAAATTACACCAGGAGCATTTGATGGTCTACAAAGTCTTCAAACCTTGTAAGTATTCATGTCTTAAATTTCACTTACCCAGCATGAAGCAACCGACTTCTGTTGACTGAAGTCATCAATGATCATAATGTTTATGTATTTCAATAATCCTTAGACTGGTCACAATCTGAACACTGTTCTGTTAGATTTTGGTCAACTGTAATTTCAGCATTTTTGATGCACCCAAGTGTTGATAGACTTTAATGATTTTGTTTTAACGCTACTTTGTTTTCAAATTGAAGCTTGCTTTCCAACAACAAAATCAGTTAAATTGCACCTGTACAAATTTTAGTTCATTGTACCAGGAACATTTAGTGCTCTACAAAAGCTCACTTGTTAGTTTTCATGCCATGATATTTACTCACACAGCATGAAGCCATCAAATCTTCTTTAACCCTAACTCCCTATAGGCATTGTATTAAAACAATAGAAATCCTTTAAAATCCTCCAACTGGCTTTGTTCTCTAGGGAGTTAGGGTTAATCAATTTACGGTGGACAGTGAAACAAATTCAAAACTAGTTTGTAGTTCATGTTTACCAGTTAAAAAATATGTCTGTATTTTCACTATTGTCTCAATATGACACAACGTAATCACCAACATTTTCAACAATTTTACCAACACTATAACACTCGTCAATGCAGGGTAGTATGCCACTGAACCTTTGTTTATGTCGATGCACTTTAGTGTTGTGTATTATTCAGTGAACCTCAGACATGATCATTTGTCAGATTGTTTGATACCATGACAGCGTTTCTAGTATGCTTTCATAAAGTGAAATCTGAAAACGTTTTTAAATATTACCAAATATTTATGTTTCAATTCAATGTTTTCACCATACTTCCTTTTCCCATCTTAGATATCTGCCAGGAACAACAGTATCGGTAAACTTGCACTAAACTTTTAATGGTCTACACAATCTCATCGTGAATTGTAAGTTTTCATGATTCAAACGCAGTACCCATTGTTTTCGTGGTTAGACAGGTCACAATCTGAACACTGTTCTGTTAGAATTTTTGGTCAACTGTACTTTGAGTATTTTAATGAACGTAAGTGTTGTCTATTGTGATTCACATATAATTTTAAATTTCTAAAAGAAAACCATCTACCTTTTATGTTTTCCTCTTTATTTATTGATGCACTTTAACTGTTGTCTGTTGAGATTGATTTGTAAGTTATTTTCATAAAATGATTGAACATTAGACAGGAACATTTTCAACTTGTTTTGATACCATGAAAACATTTTCACAAACTGTGTTTTCAGGAAAATCTAAGAACGTTGTTGAAAATAACCATATTACCGGTCTTTAATGATTTTGTTTTAATGCTACTGTTTTCCCATCTAAGAGTGCTGGAAAACAATACAATCAGTGAAATTTCAAATGTAACATTTGATGGTCTACAAAGTCTTCAATACTTGCAAGTATTCATGTGTTAAATTTCAATTATACAGCATCGAGGAACCGATTTCTCTTGACTGAAGTTACATCTCCCAGCAGCAAATTTGATGGAGTGCAAAGTTCATGTGTTCCAATCGAAAACCACTTGTCAACAAACATTTTTGAAATTCCGATGCACTCAACTGTTGTCTGTTGATGTTTATTGTAATTTCATTTTTCTAAAATAAGTGAACCTTGGGCACGATACATGTTTACGATTGTCTGATACCATGGTAACATTTCAAAGAGTATACATTGTGAAAAATCTGATGAGGACATTGGTGAAAATAACCGAATTAATGAGCTTTAATGATTTTGTTTTTAATAATGCTACTTTATTTTCCCATCTTAGATGGCTGGCAAACAACACAATCAGTGAAATTACACCAGGAACATTTGATGGACTACAAAGTCTTCAAACCTTGTAAGTATTCATGTCTTAAATTTCACTTACCCAGCATCAAGCAACCGACTTCTGTTGACTGAAAACATCAATGATCATAATGTTTATGCATTTCAATAATCCTTAGGCTGATCACAATCTGAACACTGTTCTCTTAGATTTTGGTAAACTGTAATTTCAGTATTTTTGATGCACCCAAGTGTTGTCTATCGCGATTCACTTGTAATTTAAATTTCTAAAAAAATCCACCTACCTTTTTATGTTTTCCCTCTTTTATTTCTCAATGCACTTAACTATTGTCTGTTGAGATTCATTTGTAAAGTTAATTTTATAAAACGATTGCACATTAGGCAGAAACATTTTCAACTTGTTTGATACCATGAAAACATTTCACAAACTGTGTTTTCAGGAAAATCTAAGAACGTTGTCGAAAATAACCATATTACCGGCCTTTAATGATTTTGTTGTAATGCTACTGTTTTCCCATCTAAGACTGCTGGAAAACAACAAAATCAGTGAAATTTCAAATGTAACATTTGATGGTCTACAAAGTCTTCAATACTTGCAAGTATTCATGTGTTAAATTTCAATTATACAGCATCGAGCAACCGATTTCTCTTGACTGAAGTTACATCTCCTAGTAGCAAATTTGATGGAGTGCAAAGTTCATGTGTTCCGATCGAAAAACACTTGTCAACAAACATTTTTGAAATTCCGATGCACTCAACTATTGTCTGTTGATGTTTATTGTAATTTTATTTTCCAAAATAAGTGAACCTTGGGCACGATACATGGTAAGATTGTCTGATACCGTTACAATGTTTCAAAGAGTAAAGTTGAGGAAAACCTATAGAACATTGGTGAAAATAACAAAATTAATCGACTTTAATGATTTTGTTTTAACGCTACTTTGTTTTCAAATTGAAGCTTCCTTTCCAACAACAAAATCAGTTAAATTGCAGCTGTAAAATATCAGTTCATTGAACCAGGAACATTTAGTGCTCTACAAAATGTTCTTTACTGAATTTACGGTGGACAGAACTTACCTGTTGTCTGTTGAGATTCATTTGTAAAGTTAATTTTATAAAATGATTGAACATTAGGCAGGAACATTTTCATCTTGTTTGATACCATGCATGAAAACGTTTCACAAACTACGGTTTCAGGAAAAGCAGAACATTGTTGAAAATGACCAAATTAACGGGCTTTAATTATTTTGTTTTTACGCTACTTTGTTTTCCCATCTCAGATCGCTGCAAAACAACAAAATCAGTAAAATTTCAAATGTAACATTTGATGGTCTACAAAGTCTTCAAACCTTGTAGTTATTCATGCCTTAAATTTCAATTATACAGCATCGAGCAACCGATTTCTCTTGACTGAAGTTACATCTCCCGGCAGCAAATTTGACGGAGTGCAAAGTTCATGTGTTCCGATCGAAAAACACTTGTCAATGGGAGGCCTGTAGGCCAACAAACTTTTTTGAAATTCCTATGCACTCAACTGTTGTCTATTGATGTTTATTGTAATTTTTATTTTTCCAAAATAAGTGAACCTTGGGCACGATACATGTTAAGATTGTCTGATACCGTTACAATGTTTCAAAGAGTAAAGTTGAGGAAAACCTATAGAACATTGGTGAAAATAACAAAATTAATAGACTTTATTGATTTTGTTTTATTACGCTACTTTGTTTTCAAATTGAAGCTTGCTTTCCAACAACAAAATCAGTTAAATTGCACTCGAAAAAATATCATTTCATGCCAGGAACGTTTGGTGCTCTACAAAAGCTCACTTACTTGTTAGTTTTCATGCCATGATATTTACTCTCACAGCATTAAGCCACAAAATCTTCTTTACTGAATTTACGATGGACAGTGAAACAAATTCAGGAGGAGGAGGAGGAGAACAATATCAATAGGTGTTCGCGCTGTCACTCCAACACCTAACGAGTTTGTAGTTCATGTTTACCAGTTGAAAAATATGTCTGTATTTTCGCTATTGTCTCAATATGACACAACGTAATCACCAACATTAAAAAAAAATTACCAACACTATAACACTCGCCAATACAGGGTAGTATGCCACTGAACCTTTGTTTATGTCGATGCACTTTAGTGTTGTGTATTATTCAGTGAACCTCAGACATGATCACTTGTCAGATTGTTTGATACCATGACAGCGTTTCACAAAGTATGCTTTCATAAAGTGAAATCTGAAAACGTTTTTAAATATTACCAAATTATTTATGTTTCAATTCAATGTTTTTCACCATACTTCCTTTTCCCATCTTAGATATCTGCGGAACAACAGTATCGGTAAACTTACTAAACTTTTAATGGTGTACACAATCTCATCGAATTGTAAGTTTTCATGATTCAAACGCAGCACCCATTGTTTTCGTGGTTAGACAGGTCACAATCTGAACACTGTTCTGTTAGATTTTGGTCAACTGTAATTTGAGTATTTGTAATGAACGTAAGTGTTGTCTATTGTGATTCACTTATAATTTTAAATTTCTAAAAGAAAACCACCTACCTTTTTATGTTTTCCCTCTTTTATTTATTGACGCACTTAACTGTTGTCTGTTGAGATTGATTTGTAAAGTTATTTTTATAAAATGATTGAACATTAGGCAGGAACATTTTCAACTTGTTTGATACCATGAAAACATTTCACAAACTGTGTTTTCAGGAAAATCTAAGAACGTTGTTGAAAATAACCATATTACCGGTCTTTAATGATTTTGTTTTAATGCTACTGTTTTCCCATCTAAGAGTGCTGGAAAACAACACAATCAGTGAAATTTCAAATGTAACATTTGATGGTCTACAAAGTCTTCAATACTTGCAAGTATTCATGTGTTAAATTTCAATTATACAGCATCGAGGAACCGATTTCTCTTGACTGAAGTTACATCTCCCAGCAGCAAATTTGATGGAGTGCAAAGTTCATGTGTTCCAATCGAAAAACACTTGTCAACAAACATTTTTGAAATTCCGATGCACTCAACTGTTGTCTGTTGATGTTTATTGTAATTTCATTTTTCTAAAATAAGTGAACCTTGGGCACGATACATGTTACGATTGTCTGATACCATGGCAACATTTCAAAGAGTATACATTGTGAAAAATCTGATGAGGACATTGGTGAAAATAACTGAATTAATGAGCTTTAATGATTTTGTTTTTAATAATGCTACTTTATTTTCCCATCTTAGAGGGCTGGGTAACAATAAAATCAGTGAAATTACACCAGGAACATTTGATGGTCTACAAAGTCTTCAAACCTTGTAAGTATTCATGTCTTAAATTTCACTTACCCAGCATCAAGCAACCGACTTCTGTTGACTGAAGTCATCAATTATCATAATGTTTATGCATTTCAATAATCCTTAGACTGGTCACAATCTGAACATTGTTCTGTTAGATTTTGGTCAACTGTAATTTCAGTATTTTTGATGCACCCAAGTGTTGTCTATCGCGATTCATTTGTAATTTAAATTTCGAAAAAAATCCACCTACCTTTTTATGTTTTCCCTCTTTTATTTCTCAATGCACTTAAGTATTGTCTGTTGAGATTCATTTGTAAAGTTAATTTTATAAAACGATTGAACATTAGGCAGGAACATTTTCAACTTGTTTGATACCATGAAAACATTTCACAAACTGTGTTTTCAGGAAAATTTAAGAACATTGTTGAAAATAACCGTATTAACGGTCTTTAATGATTTTTTTAATACTACTGTTTTCCCATCTATATAAGAGTGCTGGAAAACAACACAATCAGTGAAATTAAACCAGGAACATTTGATGGTCTACGAAGTCTTCAAGCCTTGTAAGTATTCATGTCTTAAATTTCACTTACCCAAAATTGAGCAACCGATTTCTCTTTACGGAAGCTTCATCTCTCAGGAAAAAGATTGATGGAGCGCAAAGTTCATGTGTGCCAATTGAAAAACACTTGTCAATGAAAGGCCTGGAGGACAACAAACTTGATGCAAAGTTTCAAAGAGTATGTTTTGAGAAAAACCTGAGGACATTGGTGAAAATGACTAAATTAATGTGCTTTAATGATTTTTCTTTTTAATAATGATACTTTGTTTTCCCATCTCAGATCGCTGCAAATCAACAAAATCAGTAAAATTTCAAATGTAACATTTGATGGTCTACAAAGTCTTCAAAAGTTGTAAGTATTCATGTGTTAAATTTCAATTATACAGCATTGAGCAACCGATTTCTCTTGACTGAAGTTACATCTCTCAGCAAAAAAGATTGATGGAGCGCGAAGTTCATGTCTGCCAATTGAAAAACACTTGTCAATGAAAGGCCTTTAGGCCAACAAACGTTTTATTAAAATTTAGATGCAAAGTTTCAAACAGTATGTTTTGAGAAAAACCTGTGGACATTGGTGAACATGACCAAGTTAATGAGCTTTAATGATTTTTTTTAAAATAATGCTACTTTGTTTTCCCATCTTAGACCGCTGGCAATGAACAAAATTAGTGAAATTACACCAGGAACATTTGATGGTCTACGAAGTCTTCAAACCTTGTAAGTATTCATGTGTTAAATTCCAATTCGCAACCTATTTCTCTTGACTAATGCTACATCTCTCGTCAAAACATTGATGGAGTGCAAAGTTCATGTGTGCCAATTGAAAAACACTTGTCAATGAAAGGTCTGGAGGACAACAAACTTGATGCGAAGTTTCAAAGGGTATGTTTTGAGAAAAACCTAAGTACATTGGTGAAAATGATTAAATTAATGTGCTTTAATGATTTTTCTTTTTAATAATGCTACTTTGTTTTCCCATCTTAGATCGCTGGAAATGAACAAAATTAGTGAAATTACACCAGGAACATTTGATGGTCTACAAAGTCTTCAAATCTTGTAAGTATTCATGTCTTAAATTTCAATCATACATCATCGAGCAACTGATTTCTCTTGACTGAAGTTACATCTCCCGGCAGCAAATTTGATGGAGTGCAAAGTTCATGTGTGCCGATCGAAAAACACTTGTCAATGGGAGAACTGTATGCCTAGGCCAACAAACTTGTTTGAAATTCTGATGCACTCAACTGTTGTCTATTGATGTTTATTGTAATTTTATTTTTCCAAAATAAGTGAACCTTGGGAACGATACATGTTAAGATTGTCTGATACCGTTACAATGTTTCAAAGAGTAAAGTTGAGGAAAACCTAAGAACATTGGTGAAAATAACAAAATTAATAGACTTTATTGATTTTGTTTTATTACGCTACTTTGTTTTCAAATTGAAGCTTGCTTTCCAACAACAAAATCAGTTAAATTTCACTCGAAAAAATATCATTTCATGCCAGGAACGTTTGGTGCTCTACAAAAGGTCACTTACTTGTTAGTTTTCATGCCATGATATTTACTCTCACAGCATTAAGCCACCAAATCTTCTTTGCTGAATTTACGATGGACAGTGAAACAAATTCAGGAGGAGGAGAAGGAGAACAATATCAATAGGTGTTCGCGCTGTCACTCGAACACCTAACTAATTTGCAGTTCATGTTTACCAGTTGAAAAATATGTCTGTATTTTCACTATTGTCTCAATATGACACAACGTAATCAGCAACATTTTCAAAAACTTTACCAACACTATAACACTCGTCAATGGAGGGTAGTATGCCACTGAACCTTTGTTTATGTCGATGCACTTTAGTGTTGTGTATTATTCAGTGAACCTCAGACATGATCATTTGTCAGATTGTTTGATACCATGACAGCGTTTCACAAAGTATGCTTTCATAAAGTGAAATCTGAAAACGTTTTTAAATATTGCCAAATTATTTATGTTTCAATACAATGTTTTTCACCATACTTCATTTTCCCATCTTAGATATCTGTGGAACAACAGTATCGGTAAACTTGCACCCGAAACTTTTGATGATCTACACAATCTCATCGAATTGTAAGTTTTCATGATTCAAACGCAGTACCCACTGTTTTCGTGGTTAGACAGGTCACAATCTGAACACTATTCTGTTAGATTTTGTTCAACTGTAATTTGAGTATTTTTGATGAACCCAAGTGTTGCCTATCGTGATTCACTTATAATTTTAAATTTCTAAAAAGAAACATCTACCTTTTTATATTTTCCCTCTTTTATTTCTCGATGCACTTAACTGTTGTCTGTTGAGATTCATTTGTAAAGTTGAACATTAGGCCTAGGCAGGAACATTTTCAACTTGTTTGATACTATGAAAACATTTCACAAACTGTGTTTTCAGGAAAATCTAAGAACATTACCGGTATTGAAAATAACCACATTTAAATTTCTAAAAAGAAACATCTACCTTTTTATATTTTCCCTCTTTTATTTCTCGATGCACTTAACTGTTGTTAATGATTTTGTTTTAATGCTACTGTTTTCCATCTAAGAATGCTGCAAAACAACAAAATCAGTGAAATTACACCAGGAACATTTGATGGTCTACGAAGTCTTCAAATCTTGTAAGTATTCGTGTCATACATTTTAATCACGCAGCATCGAGCAACCGATTTCTCTTGACTGAAGCTACATCTCTCCGCAAAAAAAATCATGGAGTGCGAAGTTCATGTATGCCAATTGAAAAACACTTGTCAATGAAAGGCCTGTAGGCCAAGAAACATTTTTGAAATTCCGATGCACTCAACTGTGATTCACTTTTTAAATTTCTAAAATAAATCCTCCTACCTTTTTATGTTTTCCCTTTTTTATTTCTCAATGCACTTAACTGTTGTCTGTTGAGATTCATTTGTTGTGTATTATTCAGTGAACCTCAGACATGATCATTTGTCAGATTGTTTGATACCATGACATCGTTTCACAAAGTATGCTTTCATTAAGTGAAATCTGAAAACGTTTTTAAATATTACCAAATTATTTATGTTTCAGTACAATGTTTTTCACCATACTTCATTTTCCCATCTTAGAAATCTTCAGAACAACAATATCAGTAAACTTGCAACCCAATCTTTTGATGGTCTACACAATCTCATCAAATTGTAAGTTTTCATGATTCAAACGCAGTACCCACTGTTTACGTGGTTAGGTGGGTCACAATCTGAACACTGTTCTGTTAGATTTTGGTCAACTGTAATTTAAGTATTTTTGATGAACCCAAGTGTTGTCTATCGTGATTCACTTATAATTATAAATTTCTAAATAGAAACATATACCTTTTTATATTTTCCCGCTTTTATTTCTCGATGCATTTAACTGTTGTCTGTTGAGATTTATTTGTAAAGTTAATTTTATAAAATGATTGAACATTAGGCAGGAACATTTTCAACTTGTTTGATCCCATGAAAACATTTTACAAACTGTGTTTTCAGGAAAATCTAAGAACATTGTTGAAAATAACCATATTACCGGCCTTTAATGATTTTGTTTTAATGCTACTGTTTTCCCATCTAAGAGTGCTGGAAAACAAAAAAATCAGTGAAATTATACCAGGAACATTTGATGGTCTACGAAGTCTTCAAAACTTGTTACTATTCATGTCTTAAATTTCACTTATCCCGCATCTTGACTGATGCTACATCTCTCGGCAAAAAATTGATGGAGTGCGAAGTTCATGTGTGCCAATTGAAAAATACTTGTCAATGAAAGGCCTGGAGGACAACAAACTTTTTATTAAAATTTTGATGCAAAATTGCAAAGTTTCAAAGAGTCTGCTTTGAGAAAAACCTGAGGACTTGGTGAAAATAACCAAATTAATTTGCTTTAATGATTTTATTTTTAATAATGCTATATTGTTTTCCCATCTTAGAGCGCTGGGAAACAATAAAATCAGTGAAATTACACCAGGAACATTTGATGGTCTACAAAGTCTTCAATTCTTGTAAGTATTCATGTCTTAAATTTCACTTACCCAGCATCGAGCAACCGATTTCTCTTGACTGAAGCTACATCTGTCGGCAAAAAAAATTGATGGAGTGCGTGCCAATTGAAAAACACTTGTCAATAAAAGGTCTGGATACCGGAGGACAACAAACCTTTTTGAAATTCCGATGCACTCAACTTTATGTTTAACGTGATTTTATTTTCAAAAATAAGTGAACCTTTGGCATGATACATGTTAAGATTGTCTGATGCCACTGCAACGTTTCAGTGCTTTGAGAAACAACCTAAAAACATTAGTGAAAATATCCATATTGTCTTTAATAATTTTATTTTAACCCTACTGTGTTTTCCCATCTTAGATGGCTGGGAAACAACAAAATAAGTAAAATTGCACCAAGAACATTTGATGGTCTACGAAATCTTCAAACCTTGTAAGTATTCATGTCATAAATTTCAGTCACACAGCATCGAGCAACCGATTTATCTTGATTGAAGTTAAGTCTGACAACAAACAAATATAGATGAAGTGTGAAGTTCATGTTTGCCGATTGAAATACAATGTTTGCCGATTGAAATCTGTTTGTGATTGTGTGATTTTAATTGTGTGAACATAAATCAAAATGAGTAAGACTAATTGCGGTGACACCATGTGAAATTCTCAATTGAGTCGTAATTAGTTCTGAAAAGAACTGGAGGTACAACTCGACATTTTGATCAGTATGCTCTGATCGTCCTCAGGATTCTTCTAATATTTACTAATTACTGCTAATTACTACTCAATTGAGAATTTCACATGGTGTCACCCCAATTAGTCTTACTTATGCAAAGTTACCATGCAAAGCTGCAAGTTTTACATATAAATCAAAATGGTTGGTGAAAATGAAAATGATTTGGGTTTGCTCAAAATTACCCACATTCTTGAGCGCTCTCTACGCTGCTCAAAATTACCCACATTCTTGAGCGCTCTCTACTGGTGACTTAAGCTGAAGACCAAGTGATAAATATTCAGGTAAATGAATGGAAGACACATTTTTTGGAAACAAAGCACAGACCCTATGGGGTTAATAATTAATTAACAGTTACAAAATAAAATAGATTTGCGCTATCAGTGCCATGAAAAATAGAATATTTTAACCCTTCTCTGTTTTCCCATGTTAGATTTCTGGAGAACAACAATATCAGTGAAATTGCACCTGGAACATTTGATGGTTTAATTAAAAAATCTTCAAACATAAATTTTAATTACGCAGCATCGACCAACTGATTTAAAATGTTTGGTGAAAATGCATATAATTTGGGTTTGTTAACTTAAGTAAATATAGCTGCTATATCTGTGCCAAGCTGAAGACCAACTGATAAATATTCAAATGAGAGTATTGCCCCCAAACGATGTCATGTGGGAAATAATGTTATGACAATTTATAAATGTTGTTCCAGTGAACATCCCCAGCCAACGATCAGAGAAAATATGGGTGGCACTATATGTCCCCCTCCCCCGACAACGAGAACGAAACAAAGCTTAGACCCTATGGGGTTAATAATTATTTAACAATTAAAATAAAATAATTCTCGATAAGTGCCATGAAAAATAAGAATAAATTGTGCACTAGGCTCTCTTGGTACGAGTCTAAAATCATTTAATGCATTAAATATCAGAATATCAGAATTCAACTTATTTAACCTTTTAAAGACTCAACAACATGATATGAAAATATGAAACAAATGTTGTTTCTTTCAAATTCTATTGCAGTCAAGCACAACATAAAGGTGGAACCATGCTTCATTATACTGAACTTGGATACTTTTTTTTCCAAAATAAAATGCAACCTTATTCAACTCAGCTGCACTAAAGATAAAGCTGGTGTGAAAAATTAAACAAATGTTTAACCCAATATTATGACGTGTAATTAAAGGAGCAGCACTTCCATGCTGGGACCTTTCAAAAATGCTTCTCATTACCAACAATATTAAGCAACAAAATAATATTAAACAACATTGTTATTATCTTTTACGAGTTAACGTTCTGTAAGTGAATATTGTTGCATTGAATACGAGCATGTTACTTTTATTACAAAAATGAAATACACATGGATACAGGAGGGGGCTTGGGTGGAGCCAAAGCATACATCTCCTTTAGCCACCAGTAGCCCCCCCCCCCCCCGCCCCATGAATGCTTAAAAACATTGACGCAAAGTTTCATGCAATATACCTTCGTGTCGAAGCATCGGATGTGCCAATCAATGTACGCCTAGTCGCCTACACACCAAACACATCCAACTGAAGCGATATAAGAGGCATTAATAATTCGGGAACTTTCTTAAACTGTTCCCCATATAATTACTCCGTCAATTACACAATTCACCCCTTCCATCTGATTTCTGGATCCACCCCGACACATATGTAGTAAATAAATTTGTTTGTTTTTAAGGAGTGTCGGGAATATTCTAGACATCATACATAGCCACGCCTTCGATGGACTCACGAACCTAACGACCTTGTTAATGTAAGACATTGTCCTTTTTTTGTATAATTGGGGTCTGCATCTTGGGTTTGAAATGTGCTGAAGTGTGGTGAAGATAGAACTACCTCAATCCATGTGCTGCAGTGTGGTGAAGATAGGGCTTCCTCAATCCAAGTTCGCTTCTATCTGCATATTTTTGTTCAGATTTTAGGCGTAACAAATAAACACATGTCATCTTTAATTTGTTCCGTCTTAAATTTCGGTATGGATTAGTAAATGTTTGTTATTTTACATTGTTTATTTACCAGGCACAGAGATAAAACATCCACTAATAACCCAACTGATGTCCAGGACGGAGCTCTAAACGACCTTGTGAGCCTCAATCAATTGTAAGGGAATGATGTCGGCAACCACTTGAACATGGATAACACTAATTCAATAGAAACTTCAAACATTACTTTTCCTGAATGAGAACAATGGGATACTTCACAAATATACGTGCGCTTTGCATCTACGTTGCGTTATTAAACTGAACACACAAAATGGAAGAAAAGCAAGGCTAACTGTTATTCAGTAACATTGATAGACAATATCTGGGGGTGTAAGGTTTTGTCGTTAGATAGACCAGCATTTATTGCGCAAATGGTCTTTCACTTGCCGGTGCTCACTTGTGGTATTTGCGACATGAGACTACAGCTAATGAGGATATGTCGTTTGTTCAGACTTGTATGACTTGTGACTCGGACTCGGACTCAGACTCGGACTCAAGTCGGACTCGAGTCACTTTTTTGGTGACTCGGACTCAGACTCGAGTCACAATGTACTATGACTCAGATTCGGACGCGGACTTGACCCTTCGGACTCGTCACTCAGACTCGATGTTTGTGATTTGGATTCGACTGCAAAATGCCCAATATTCACTATTTTTTAAAACATTGACAAATTAAAGAATGTTCTTGCAACATAGTGTTTAAGTCTTGTTACTTAATTTAAACAATGCGAACAGTTTCATAATATTGATGCCATGTATCCTATTCAGTTGTAGCATAGCCTATTGTGTCCTTTCTCTGTTTGTAGTAATGCGTTCGGAATCGCTTACAGGCGCAGCGGCCGCGTGAAAACAAAGTGTCTTCCAGTAATCGATTACAATGAATTACGTACCCAAGCTTCAGTGTACAAACATCGTGGGAATAAAAGCACAATAGTGATGGCTACCAGACTTATTACACTGTCCCAAACACTGGTCTATTAACCCTAACTCCCTAGACAACAAAAGCAGTTGGAGGATTGTTCAGTAACAATGCTTAGGGAGTTAGGGTTAACTTCAAAGTGGGCTGACATATGTTGGATTGTCAAAATTATCTTTTGTTACAATGCTGCTCATTTTTATTTTCGGTAATATATCACCATAGCTGTCAGACTAACACAAAAGAGTTGAATTACTTCCACCGTTAGTCGTGGAGGTATTTTTTTCGGGGTTAAGACAACTCGACCCTTGTGACAACTCGACCCACAACAAATTTGACCATTGTGACAACTCGACCCTTGTGACAACTCTTGAAAAATCCTTTTAAGAATGTAGTAAATACTAGGAAAAATATAATGTTAAATAAAAAGTACAAATGTATAATTTAACAAAATTAAATATTACATTTTATTGAATGCCATTCAAATTTAAAACGTGTTCATGCCCATTTCCGGCGCCAGCTTTTCTCTCGCTCTCCCCTGTGGACGAATGAGAGATATAAATACAATTATAGATTTAAACTTATTTGAAAAATTATTACAAAACGTGTTTTACGGATAACATCCTTGATTTCATTATACATGTATATATATATATATATATATATATATATATAATACACATGCAGACCATCAAGCCATACCGTGCACCAAAATTTTAAAATCATCCCCCACTTTTCGTCACGTAAAAAACGAAAACATTATTAGCCCTGTTACGAAAGATTTGAGAGATTTCAACCCATTTTCGAATAATTGGGAAGTTTTTGGAACATGAGATACTAGCCTATATATCTTGAATATTTTTTCACTTAACTTTGAACCTTGACATATTTGTAAGGTTTTCGTTTTTCGTTTGAATTTTGTAAGTGACTCATGACTCGGACTCGACCCACATGACTTGGGACTCGGACTTACTCGACACTGGGGACTCGAGGTTCGAGGACTCGAATACAAGTCAGCATTTGTTATATTTTTAAAGACTTAATTATGTTAACACTTTATCTTGTATGTATTTAATATTGTGTGCCACCTTATACACCATGAGACGTAGTACCAAAATCCTTTTAGAAAGTAAGACGCATGCTCTTCACCAATGAAATTCACACATCTTTAGAACATATGTGCAAAAGTGGCACTGTGGAGAGTAAATTCGCAAAATGTTATACACGTGCTAGATGCATATATACCGAGCTTGATTTGGTGACGTCATCCAGTAAGCCAATCAACACCAAAACAGTAATTGTTACTTTCAGAAATCAACCATGCATTCATGGCGTAGGCTATTGAAGTGGAAAACCACAATTATGGACAGGTGTCAACCATTTTAGAAATTCGTCCATCAGCCAGAATATTTTACTTTTGGACATCCTTATATTTGCAGACGAAAAATGGCAACATGCAATAATAGATCAGAGCTTACCGATCAAAACGTTGAGTTGTAATTACTACTCAATTAAGAATTTTACATGGTGTCACCGCAAACAGTCATTACTTATCCTTTTCACCATGCAAAGCTACAAACATTAGTGTCTAACATTAAACGGTTATGTTATTTACTCATACTTTATTCATGAGGATCAAGCAAAGAATGCAACATACACGGAAGGCTATGGCTGAATGTTATTTTCTAATTTGTTTTTATTTTAGGTTCGTCAATGATTACCGTCTCTGCTGTGAATTTGTTTTAGCTATTCCTGGTTTTAAACAATCTTGCCAGTTCACAGAGTCACCATTTGACCGATGTGGCAGTCTGATGAGGAACCATGTACTCAGAGCGTTCATATGGATTATTAGTGTTAGCGCCCTCATTGGTAATTCAATTGTTGTTGTATGGAGGTATCGACAACGCAAAGAAACTAGTGGGAATAAGACGCACTCGTTCTTGGTGCTCAATTTAGCTATTTCTGACCTCATGATAGGGTTTTATATGCTAATTCTTGCGATTGCAGATTTGCAATTTGGGGAGAAGTACTTTAATGTAGCGGAAAGATGGCGGTCTGGTGCAGTTTGTAAGATTGCTGGAATGTTTTCAGTGTTATCAAGTGAGGCATCTGTCTTCTTCATCACCATCATCAGTATCCAGTGTTTCCTTGGCATCGTGTTTCCCTACAGCCCAATCAAAATCCGGGGGAAAACATCCAGAGTTATCGTGTGCATTGTATGGGTAGCAGCTGCTTGTCTAAGTATTGTTCCAACCGCCATAAGTAGTGGGCCATATTCGGAGGTGTATGGACTATCGGATGTGTGTATTGGGCTCCCTCTAATAACACGTCCAAGTACTTCTGTTTTAGTAAATTACCAGATTGAAGCCCATGACTGGTCTGCCAATTTAATCGTTTCAGTTCGCAAGGGAAAAGAACCAAATTGGATCTACTCTATTGTCCTGTTTCTTGGCGTGAACATGTTGTGTTTCACGATCGTGCTTTGTTGCTACATCGCCATGTTCGTGAGTGTCAAACGTGACTCGGCCAAGAGTGTCAGGGTGGGTGGTCGCCGTAAGCGGGAAGTCCAGATGGCAATCAAAATGGCACTCATAGTCGGTACGGACTTTGCGTGTTGGATGCCAGTCATTATCATGGGGATTCTGTCCCAGACCGGGGCGGTTATTTTTAGTGCTGATATGTATGTCTGGGTTGCCGTGTTTATCCTACCGATAAACTCAGCTTTTAACCCGTTTCTGTACACAGCATACTCGATCTTATTTGGCGATTAAATGACAAAATGCCAAGGCCAACGATGGCCACAATCGTCTAAAATTTACACCCTTAAAGAAGAACAAAATGAAAACTATTCATAAGGTAGAAGTTAATTTTCAAACACCACAAGGCAACTCTGAAACGAATGGGGGCGCTGCAAAAATTAGACTTGCTACAATGCAAACGATTAATGAAATTTGATTTGCTAGCCCTTTTGCCACGTTTCATGTCGTGCTCAAGCATTTGAGAGAATGTTATTACACCAACCCCATTTTGATATTGTCACAACAAAGTTTGTGCGCGCCCTTATTATTTTGTTGACCCACAACAGTGGGAATGCAACACAGTTATAGATTTGAGACTTTGTTTTGGTTTTTTAGGTCCTCTTTGGCACACTTCCTTTAATTAATGTATTCTATTAACAAGGATTTCTTGTAATTCTGAATTTTTTTTAGACCTTTTGGATGACTAGGCCTATTTATAATTTTATATGGATTTTGGATTTTCAGTACTACTTTGGTGCAATCAATTAAAACCAAGGATTTTATTAACAATGGTTTCATTTAGTTCTTTTGAGATTTTTGGACAACTTTATATTTTTAATTTTAAATTTTTAAATTTTATATTTTTATATAAAAAATATGTTCCCACTCATATACGTGCGTTGTGTATGGTCCTCCGTGTACACGTACGTTGTGCGACAGTATTTTGGTCAAATACCACAGGGCGATTTTGGATTTTCAGTATACTTGAGTACAATTCACTCAAATAAAGACAAGGATTCTATTAACAAGGGTATCATTTCATTCTTGTGATTTTTTGAGATGTTTTTCCCACTCGAAATATAAATGCAATATTTTTAACCATCATCAAGTGATCTGTTCTTATTTCTATCAGTTATTAATTATTGACCAATTGAACTCTTCCATTATAATAAATGTATGATCAAGTTATTATACTAAGTTTGTATTGCAAACATCTTTTTAAAAATTTAATTATTCAACACAATGTGTTATTAAAACAATAATTACACGACACATTTTCATCATTCTATATAGACATAACTATAATTGTTTATTACAATTGGATTATACTGTTTTTGTTATTGTTTAAGTCGGTTTTGGCACTTTTGTTTTTCCTTGTACAGAAGGTACATGGTACACTTTGCAAGATAATTTGAAAAGCACGGTTTATTTGGGTTTAGTTGCTTGTTTAATTGAAACTTGATTGTTTCTTGAGCTAATTAAATCATGCATGGTTTTGGAAAATTGTTTTTAAGAAATATTTCATTTTAATGTATTTCATTTTATGAGCCAACTGAACCCCTTTTTCGTTCTTACACTGTACAACACAAGACGTGTTCTTGTACGTAGGTACTCATTGCAAATTACTATTTGTTACTATCTTAATAAAAAAAATGTTTACTTTATGTAGCTTGTGCCCCACAACGAACTGTAGATAAATACTGTTGTACTCATAAATTATTTATGAAAATTGAGTGTACTATAAGTAAATGTTTTCACCTATTAAACAATTTTTTTTAAACCATCAATAAGCGCTGTCCAAAAACGTCTCCGGCTTCTGGTCTCCACGTGTGTTGCCTCAGATCCGCGTGTCTGTCTGTCTGCTGTCTGTCCGTTTGTTTGGGTGTTGCTATGAAACGATGTCAAATTACAGCGGTGCAACAAGTGTTAAACAACTTTTGTTCACATAGGGGTATGAACGTTTGCCCGATTACTAAGGCCTCTATTGGCCATCGTACTTTGTGTATAGGAAATTTGGTCTGGTTCCAATATATACATGTATTTTTTTAATATGTGTGGGGTGGGGGAAAATCAGGACCTTTTCTAGAGTGGGGGAAGTGCCACATTGTAAACCCCCCTCCCCTCCGCTTCCGCCGCCTATTAATATAGTTTTTAATGAACAATCATATTACACTTTTATAGGATTCATTATTATTAATTTTGATCAATTCAGTCGACGGAGTCAATTTGAAATGTCATTCGGTTCACAAACTAACTCAAACGTGTTTTGAACAAATTTATTTAAACCCAAGCAGTCCTTCAATATACGTTTATATGATGTGTTAAAAGTGGCGTGTTCGAAAAATAGCGTCGCAACATTTTGTATGCATGCAAAAAACGAGTGCAAAAATAAAATTGGCACACATTTTTCTCTATCCCCACTGTAAATCCACAATTCATATAAATGGTATTTCTGGAATTGTCTGCTAAACAGTGGGGTATGGTACATATTAATTTGTTGTTAAACGGTGTCTGTGAGGGGCAAAACATGCAAAATGAGTGCAAAAAAACCATTAGCACACTACCCACCTTCACTTACGAACGGACGGACAATTTGGTCGAGGGCACTTCATTGTTCAAATTGACCAATTATAATCTTCTGCCTCACATAATGTTTTTAATTCCTTTTCCACTCTGAGTTGTTGAGTCCACTGTTATACACCATCACGTAATAATCTATGTCCATTCTGCACACACATCCTAATCTATCAACACTATCACGGTCCTTGTCTATGGAAAGCTATTGATCAGGCAGGGTATTGATCAGGCAGGGTATTTAACACAGCCTTCTGTCTCCCACTATATGAAACATAGTTTGTTTCTTAAATTCTTCGTGTATACATGTATCACGTGGTTCCCTGTTGGAAAGAAAAAAAGCGCGTCACCGCACCGATTTTGAAGCCGACTGATGACCAGAAACCGGAGACTTTTTTGGCCTAGTAACAATATTATGTTCAAGCATATGTTGCCGATCACTGATTAACCTGATTAACTGTATCAAAGCTTTCTATGCATGTATGTAATAAACTCATCATCGCTATTAATCAAACTGTACACATTTTGAATACTGTGTAGGCCTACATGAAATAAACTATAAAATACTTTAAAAGCTGTAAAAGAGTAAATAAATAAATTTTTAAAAAATAAATAAATAAATAAGCTGACGCACTAGAAGTCTACAATTTTTAGTGGAAACTAATTTTCGAACTATCAGAATAATTAAATGAAACCGTTGTCAATAGAATCTTTGTCTCCATTTGAGTGAATTGTACCAAAGTAGTAGGACGTAAAAATCTTAAATCGCCCTGTGGTATTGATGAAAAATACACTGTGCCGTACAACACCTAAAACATATTGCAATGAGAAGAGAGTCGTACACAACGCACGTATACACGGCATCAGTATATTTTGAATGGAAACAATTTTTCAGTAAAATATTAAATATATAAGTAGTCGTCCCACAAATGTAAAAAAATATATATCACAAGAATTAAATGAAATCCTAAAATAAATAAAGCTTGTTTTGTTACAGTATGGGTTACAGTATCATTCTGTCATTTGTTGTATGTGTGGAAATAAATATGATCACCACTTTAACTTTTATTGTCCCTTTGCCTTTTTCAGTGTTGGCTTATTGTGTATTTATTTTATCTCAAATTCTTGTTGTCAATATGATACATAAAAGTTGTGGCGTGAAATTATTGCATACATGTACCTACCTGAGTCATTTAACACAATTAATAATCCCCAAATTAAGCAAATTCCTGATTTGCGCAACATCATAAGCAGCAATCGAGATTGGGCACGCAATCTGAGATTGCGCTGCGCAATCTGCAGATTACCCCAATTTGCTCAATCTCGAGATTGCGCAAATCCCAAAATTGCGCTCAACCAAAGATCGTATAGCGCCGCGTAGCTACGCGGCGCTATACGATCTTTGCGCTCAAAATTAACACATGTGAATAAAGGACGCCCTCAAGAGTTGCAGTTATACCGCTAGAAAAATGGACAGGGAGACGGATTTTCTTGGCAGATATCGCTCTATTTCAAGCAAACTGAAGAAGTAAGCGCATTTAAAAATAAAATTAATCAAACTCAATAACAATAATAAGAATATTTTGATGCAATTTCAGTGGACAGATTTGTTGATTGCGAACTAAAAAAGGTTTTTAAAGTGTACTGTGTAACTTTGTCGATCAACCATTATTATATATAGGCATTACCGATTACGGGTAGTATACAGATATAACATGGTTTGAGGGTGGACAGTCGATATTAGCTCCCCGAGGTATTGGAAGTTGAGAAACTAGTTCCCGAGGCGAAGCCGAGGGAACTAGTTTCTCAACTTCCAATACCGAGGGGAGCTAATATCGACTGTCCACCCGAAATAAACCATGTTATATCTGTTTTACTATACCTCATACATATTCACAATATTCTCTAGTTCGGCATCACTGAGCTTGGTAATTCAAACGACATTTACGTGTGCCGCCATCTTTTCATGTGTATGCGCACGCAGCTAGCTAAGGCGATGTTGGCGGCGTCGTACTACTGTTCCCCGCTGGCATGTTCCCGGATGCGGGGAACAGATCGTTGGGACTATTTCCCCGCCGGGACTGTTCCCTGATGCGACAGTCTACTACGCACTACTGCGCATGCGTATTTACCCTGTGCGTGAATACTGGCGGACGCGAGGTAAACAGCAAAAATAGCATCTGGCACGTGACGGTGAATGGACCAGTGAGAATTCGGCTCTCGATCATGAATATGTATGAGGTATAGTAATAATTAATAAACACCAACCCACACCTCCGCCCCTCCTGACGCTACGCGTCACAGACAAAGTGTAATTATATACACAAACTAGTCATATTAATTAGAAAGAAGGGAATGTCGTATCTGGCCGCCACTATTTTTCATTAAATATAACCAATAATGTAATCTTACCTACCTGGTAGTGGTAAGGTAGAGAACATAATTATGGATGATGATGGACATAGTATACTTCAAATTATTCCAGGATATTTATTTCATGAAAAATCAGGCATTTTTGGTATACCATGACTTCCTCAGTCATGTCACTCTGATCTTGTAAACTCCACAATTAGTGATCAACACAGTCAATGTACATGCGTAGTGGCAACTAATAGGATCATTTTCTGAAGGGGAGGATTTTTTTTAGAAGGGAAATCAAGTCCGAAAACCATCATAAAAGTGGATTTTAAAGATAGTTTTCGCTTTCTGTACCACCAAAAATCGATAGAATGATTTTTTAACTGGTTGATGTGGTTGCAAAAAATCCAAAAGCCCTTAAAAGTGGCGGCCGGATACGACATTCTTTCCCAAAAAAAATGTGAAGGACTAGTAAAATTTT